>CM053623.1:255216989-255260402 GCA_028646595.1 Phalanger gymnotis
AGGGTGGATGGGAAGGGAAGAGGGGAGAGAATTTAGAACTCAAAGTTTTAAAAACAGATTTAAAAAAAAAGTTTTTGCATGGAACTAGAAAATAAGATACACAGGCAATGGGGCGTAGAAATTTATCTTGCCCTACAAGAAAGGGAGGGAAAAGGGGATGGGAGGGGAGTGGGGTGACAGAAGGGAGGGCTGACTTGGGAACAGGGCAACCAGAATATTTGCCATCTTGGAGTGAGGGGAAGGGTAGTAATGGGGAGAAAATTTGTAATTCAAACTCTTGTGAAAATCAATGCTGAAAACTAAATATATAAAAAAAATTAAAAAGAAAAAAGGAAAAAAAATCTAAATTTCTATTACATCATTTCACAATTCCAACATTAGTGGATTTGTTTGCTTTTCTTCCCTTAGTACCTCTAACATTTATCACTTTTATCTTTTGTCATCTTTGCCAATTTAATATGTATGAGGCAAAATCTTCGTGTTGTTTTAATATTTCTTTTGTTAGTGTTTTGGAGCATTTTTTAAAAAAACATACTTTTTCATTGGTATACTTTTTATGTCATTAAACTTTCTCCCAGTAACCCTCTGTCACTCTTAGAGAGCCATCCTGCATAAAAATAATATTTTTGAATAAAAAAAGAAAAAGAAGAGGAAAAAATCAGTAAAACTGATAAGTATATTGAAAAAGTCTAAAAATTTAGGCAATATTCCACACCTATAGACTTCCCATCTCTGCAAAGGAATGAAGGGAGGGTGTGTTCTCATGTCTCTTATTTAGGTCCACGCTTGTTCTTTTGATCATTTTGTGGTGGTTATTCTTTCCATTTACATTATCATAGTCATATGTATTATTTTCTTGGCTCTCCTTGTTTTACGTTATCATTTAAGTCTTCCTATGCTTCTTAATATTTCTCATATTTGTCTTTTCTTTATTGTTGTTTGATCATTTCAGTCATATCCTGCTCTTCATGATCCCACTGGGATTTTCTTCATAAAGACATTGTATTGGTTTCCATTTCCTTCTCCAGCTCATTTTACAGGTGAGGAACTGAGGCAAACAGGGTCAAATGACTTGACCAGGGTTACACAGCAAGGAAATATCTGAGGCTGGATTTGAACTCATGAAAATGAGTCTTCTTGACTCCAGGGTGGTACTCTATCTGCTGTGCTACCTAGCTGCCCTTTACACCATAGTAATTAATGACTTTCATGTTTACATAGGGTGCTGGAGCCAGCTTGCACTGGCCCATGAGATTCTGTTGTTAAATTTTCAGTGTTCATATATATACCTCAAAAATTAGCAAATGCTGCGAATTTGTGCTTGATGATTGTCTAGACTTAATAATGTATTGGAGAAGTGTACTGTGTATATACTTTGCCTTGCCTCCCCTTGCCACAAGAACTTGTTGTTACACATTTACCAACACATGATCGTACAAATTGTTTAGTCATTTCCCAATCAGTGGGTGTCTACTTTGTTTCCAGTTTTTTGCTACCACAAAAAGTGCATATTTTCTTCTGTTTGTGATCTCTCTGGGGCATATGTCTAGTATTGGACTTTGGGATATTTTTAGTCACTTAGTTTTCATAATTCCATATTACTTTCCAGAATGATAATATTGATTCGTAGCTCCCCCCCAAATATAATACTGTGCCTATATTTTCCACAGCCCTTCCAACATTGATTGTTCCCATATTGTCATCTTTACATATTTGCTGAATGAGAGGTGAGAATTGGAGCATTTAAAAATGTGTTTGTTAGTAACCTTCATTTCCTCTTTAGAAAACTTCCTGTTCATATCCTGTGATCACTTATGCATTGGGGAATGGCTCTTATTTTAATACATTTCTATCAGTCTCATATATCTTGGATATTAGCCCTTTTCAGAGATATTTGAGGCAAAGATTTTTCCTAATTAACTGCTTTTCTTCTAATTCTAGCTACATTAGTTTTATAATAATACAATACTAATATTGTTCATATAAAAGCTTTGTAATATTATATAATAGAAACTGACAATTTTATCTTCACTTCTACCTCCATTTTAGTTAAGAATTCTTCCCCTAGTCATGGTTGTCAAGGTATTTCCTTCCATTTTCTTCAATTTAAAAAATTTGATTTTTTTTTTATGTTTAGGTCATGTATCCATTTGGAATTGAGTGTGGTATAAACTAAACATAATTTCTACCAAACTAGTCCCAAATTTTCCCAGCAGTTTTTGTCTAAAGGGAGTCCTTACTCTAACAGTTGGTTTCCCTCGGTTCAACATCTTCTGGTTCTCACCTTCCTAACCCATTTTAATGATAAACTGTTTTCTATTTTAAAATTGATAATAAATACTTTTAATGATTACTGGTTTTTAATACAGCTCGAAGTCTGGTAAATCAACTCCCTTTTTATTCCTACCTTTTCCCTTACTATTTTCCTTGAGATCCTTTAACTTTATTCCTCCAGATGAATTTGATTACTGTTTTGTTCAGTTCTAGAAAGTAACCCTCTTGAGAGTTTGATTGATATGACATTAAACCAACAATTAATTAAGGTAATATTCACTAAATTGATATTTCCAAAGCACAGACCTGGTCACTTCACTTTCCTGCTCATAACCTTACCTCTAGGAAGGCATTTGGCATTTAAAGCACTTTACAACTTTGCTTCAACCTGCTTTCTCAGGATTATTATACATCACTGCCAGTGTATGTCTTCCACTCACGACCTATGTGTGTATGTAGCCTCTCTGCTGATGCTGGATATACTTGAGGGAGCTGTGATGTTTTTATTATGCCATTTCAGTACATGCTTTTGTTTTGATTTAATTGTCTTTTGAGAGGTAAGTACATCAATGGGGGCTCATGAGCTATAGGTTTAGAGTGAAGAGTCACAAAATACCATGAATGTATGGCAGTTGTTCTCTAGTGGACCAAACTTGTGAGCACAAGTTGGAGGTGGGGATGGAGTGGGAAGTGAAGTAGCTGTGAGGAGTTACACTAAGATATAATCAATTTCTGTGGTAAAGTTCTACAAAGTCACAAAGGCTAGGACACACTGAAGAATTGGCTTTTGGGTATAATTTAAGGTACAGGTAGGATACCAATAAGAGATATTTTTCAGATAGGGAAGAGTGGTATGTAAGTGGGGGAAAGTGGAATATCTTTAAGAAGTGATGAGTGGTGAATAGAATATGTGAAGGGTATAAGATGATGTAAGCCTGGAAAGGTGGCTTGGAGATGCATTTTAGAGGGTCTTAAGAGCTAGCCTGAGAAGCCTAGACTTTAGTTAGCATAGGCAATGGGAAGCAGTTGGAGGTTTTTGAGAATGGGTGTGATGGGGTAAGGCTGGTGCCATTGGGAAGGTTAATGTGTCAGTGGTGAGGTACTTTGGAGGAAGGCAATATTTCACCGTGATAAATAGCAAATGATTAACTTGAAATAAGTTATGTAGCTTCCCAAAGCTAGATAGTAGAAGATAAATGATGTAGTATGCTAGGCAGGAAGGAGTCCTGACTCTGATCCCAGAGGATCTGGGTTCAAGTAACACCTCTGATGTTTACTATGTAAATTTGGGCAAGTAGCTTAAACTCCTTGGGCCTCAGTTTCCTTGTGGAAGATGAGAAAATTAAATAAGATGGCCTCAAGAGTCACATGTAGGTTTATGATCTTATGTTCTTGGCTCTCAGTGGATCTAAAGCTCAGTTTTCTTAAAGTGATATTCTGGATGTAGGCTGGCTATTTTCATGACAGATATAAGCATGTTCCTTTTTCTATTTTTGAAAATAACCTTTAGTGACGCTTTTATTAAGGTTTACTAAAAGACTATTTAGAATACCCGCTCGGGCTTTTGTCGTTCCTCTTGTGGGAGTCAAAATGCTACTTATATGGAAGAGCTTTTACCTTCATGAGGTGTTACTCAGGTTAGGGTTCTCCTGTTGCCAGTTTCTATAACTAGAGCATCAAAGCTACCTCAATCAGGTTACCCATGTGTATTTTATTAAATTGTGTGAATTCTAGTTTCCTCAGATCCATTTTAGCTAAGCTGCCCAGGAGGAACAGCCCTTTTACACACATTCCTTGGAAAATGCCGTTAGTGCAAACCCTGTAGATTCCTAGTTGGCCCCACCTGCTCTCCAATAATTCATATATGGTGTTGACCTACCACATGCTGCTTTTGCAGATTTACACCTTCTGTGGATACTTGCATTCTGCAGTCCTTGTATTACTACCTCAGCAATGGATTTGTCCTCTCTGTGGCAGGTTTAATAGGACAGGTGTCTAACATAAATGAAAATTCAGTCTATGCCACTTAATTTTGAGCCTGATATAGAAAGGAGAGCACCAGGAAGAGAAAGACGACAGAGAAAAAAGCTATCAGTCACATGTATGTCATCCCAGTGATGGGGTTTCTTATAGTAGAAAACTATTCAGCATTTCATATGGGCTTGGATCATTCCACTCATGATAAGACGCATAGAGCCAATGGAATGTAAATTCATAAAGAGAAATCTAGAAGGGGGGCAAGGGGGAGAAAAGTATTTGTAAAATTTTTTTTCTCCTGAGGACAGAGTGTTGGTGGTGTTATTAATATTATAGTAGAAATAATGACTTTTGCCTATATTTTCTGGGAGAATTAAACACTGACTGAGGTTAGCGGCCTTCAGCCAATGTCCCAGTTAGCCATTAATCCCCAGGAAATGTCCGGGGCTGTGATCATTATTGCTCAAATAATACAAAAGTGGGCATAGTTCTCTTGTTAGACGGGAAACATAAACTGCTCTTGTCCTTTCTTGGACCCTTTCCTGACAATGAGAATAAACTTATCGGAGGAAAAAAAAACCACAACAGTTTTCCTAGTAATACAAATGAATGGGATAATTTGAACTAAAGGGACTATAAAGTAACCTCAAGCTATGGATGGCATAGTAAGAAGTAACTAAAGATTGTTTCTCCACTACTCACACACGGCTCCAGTTAAATCTTTGAAGGAAGTGGCATGCTTGGCAAAATATCATATTGAGGACAATGGGCAATTACTATCATATTAGGTCTTTCAAGTTAAAATCAGGGTTAAATAAATGGCACACTTGTGGGGAGGCAGATAACTGCAAACAAATGAGGATAATTCAGAGAACCTGAAAAATGAGTAAATTTTGTATTTTAGGAAAACAAAATTGGAAATAGCTGTATAAAAACTTTATTTTAAAAAGTTGGAAATAAAAATATACAAGAGGAGAAAACATAAAGAGAATAATAATATTCACATCAGCCTTTTTTATGGGCAGAGTGCAAAAATATCTTTAAAGATACTTATGCTTGAGTTCATTTATCAATCAATCAACCACAAACATTTATCAAGCACCTATTATAAGCCAGGCACTGGGGATACAAAGAAAAAAAAGAAGCTGCCAAGGAGCTTACATTCCATAAGACAACATACACATATACTAATGTATAAAAATAAATTCAAGGTAATTTTTTTGGGGAAGAGAAAGCAATGACTATTGGGGGGGATTGGGAAAGATCTCATATGGAAGGTGAATTTAAGCTGAATTTTGAAGGCAACTATAAGGCTTCTAAGAGGAGTACATTCCAGGAGTGAAGCTACGAGGGATGTTTTGCTTGATTCATCAGGGACCACTTCCTGTACATTTAGGAGACCTGTAGCCCTAGGATCTTATAATCTTAAAACTGAGCCCTAGAATCTTTGATCTGCGGATTGGTTCTCCACCATTTCATATTGTTTGGTCTTCAAGAATGCAAAAGGAGATATCATAAACTCCTAGACATAGACCTATAGAGGATCTTAGAGGTCATCCGATCAATATTCCTCCCCCCCCCCCAGAGAAAACCGAGACCCAGAGAATCTGTGATTTTCCAAAAGTTATATAAGTAGTAAATATCAGCGCCAGGAATATAATCAGAGAGAGAATGCAAAGCACTCAATAACTAACATGCACAGAAGACAGAAAGAAGCAAGGAATAGTGATGTAGGATTCAGTCAAAAGCAGAGTACAGTCCTGCAAGGATTATATCAGAACTACTAAAATTAAGAATGCACTGAGACTGTCAAAGAATCTTAAGTATAACAAAATGAGATTTTTATCTATAATGAGAGAAAGAGGAGAATCAGAGACAGGACCATTGCTAAGGATGGATAAGAAAATGGTAACAGACAACTACTTGACTCATTAATTCTGTTTTCTCTGACAAGAGGAGTAATCTTTGGTCTGGAAAAGATTGAACAAAAATGGGTAATAGTGATCGTAATCTCTCTTGGTTTCTCTGATGACAAATCCAGAATTCTTTCTACTGCAGTACACACCTGTTAGCACCTACTGGAAACCAGCAGAATATTTACCCTTTGTTGTGAAAGAGTATGTTCTACGAGGTAGAAAAGTCACCTATAATCTTTTCCCAAAATTAACAAAATACTGAGATTTAATTAGAATGCAATCTCCTAGAGGGCAAGGATAGTCAAATTTTGTACCTCTATCCCTAGTTCCTAGCACAGTGCCCACAACTGAGAATGCATCATATAAATGTGTGTTGATTGATTGATGGCATCATCTGTGCCAAAATCCGAAGACTTGCATAACAGGATGACTAGCAGTCTACTCTACAAAAATGGCATGGCACAGTGGAAAGAGCTTGGAGTAGGATGCAGGAGTCATAAGTTCTAGTTTCCATTCTGTATCTACCACTGTGTGACTGGGAACAAATCAATTTACCTTTCTGGGGCTTTATGTGTAACACTGGTTTTCCCATCTGTAAAATAAGGGTAATAATAACACCTATTTCGCAGAGTTGTTTTGAGAATTAAATGAGTTACGTTAAGTGCTTTGCAAACTTTAAAACTCTATATGGATGTTAGCAATTGCTTTGATCATTTTGCATTGGAAATCACAGGTGGAAAGATAAGAAATAATGATCTACATGTCCCTTCTCACTTGGCTATCAAATTCACTATTATCCATTTTTTTGTTCAATCTTTTCCAGACCAAAGATTACTCTTTTTGTCAGAGAAAACAGAATAAATGTATGAGTCAAGTAATTTTGCCTTCTCTCAGTTGTCTGTTACAATCTTCTTATCCATCTTTAGCAATGGTCCTGTCCCTTGTTTGATTCTTCTCTTTCTCCAATTATAGATATAATTTTGTTGTCCTTAAGATTGCTTGACAGTCTCAGTGCCTTCTTAACTTTAATAGTTCTGATACAATCTTCACAGGACTATACTCTGCTTTTGACTTAATCCTACATCACTAGTCTTGCTTCTGTCTTCAGTGCATGTTAGTTATTGAGTGCTTTGATTCTCTCTCTGTCTCTGTCTCTCTGTGTCTGTCTGTCTCTCATTGGCCCCTTAAGACAACTCCACCCTTTCCTCCTTACTGGATTTTTTTTATGTTTTCATAATCTTATTCTTGATAGCTTCCTCTCTGTATAGAGCTCACTGACTTGATATAGTTCTAGTCTATGAGATCCAGGAGTGTTAAGGCAATCAGATTTTTCCCTGTTCTTCCCTCTTAGGATGCTAAGAGTATCAAGTCTCTGCTTTGTTTGATTTAGTGGGAAACCTTTTGCTGTCTTTGTTTTGGAACATTTCTCAACTATTTCTCAGCACTGAGGCAATCAGGAGTCATTGACTTGTATATGATTTGATACTGGAGATGGGAAACTTTCACACTCTGAGCCTGGGTGAGGTCAGAGCCCTCAGGGCTCCGAACAGGACAAAATCAAGGGGAGCTTGGTGTTTGACTTTTGGGGCTCACTCATGGAAGGAATGTTGAGACTCTGGATGAGCTGTCGTGACTGCCGCCACCCCCGGCTTTGATAACCCAGACAGATATTGGTGCTTCTCTGGTAATTATGTATTATGATTTGAATCAGACAAGATCTGTCTGTTGATGTTTGTAGTTTCCGTTTGTATTTGTCTTGAAGTTCAGGGGGCTGATCTTTTCCCCCTGAACTAAATGAATGATATATATATGTTTGATTAAACTGAGATTGTTAACCCCTTAGAGTTGCTTTCCTTAAGAAAAGCAAATCAAAGAACTTGTGTTAGCAGCCCTTCTGTGTGCTGGTTGTTGTTGGATTTACACAGCCACAGTAGCTGCTAGTCACATTGTTGCTACAAGGAGCATGCTGATAAATGTTTAACAACTGGCTTTCTGGGGGAAAAATGTATCCAGGACACACTTTTAAGTTCAATTTGCATTATTAACATTTTTCTCCATCACTTTCTTAAATCTGTATAATCAATAAAACAATATATCAAGACCTGATATTGTGGCATTTGCTGATTTATGAAGTATAAATGTTTGAAATTTAATAATCAGCTTTCTAGAGCTACCTCTCACACATACTTGATGGGATCCTTCCTATCCTTTTCCTGTATACTTTAAACCTATTCTTTGAAAATCTAGGACACATATCAGACAATGCCCTGTTATCCTCTCCTACTCTATGAACAATTCCAGGACAGAGTAACCATTTCTTTCAAGGTTCTAGTCATTTCTGTCTCAGTGACCACTTCCTTCTTGTCAGTGAGAATTAAACCCAGAACAAATTTTTTTCTAGTTCTTTACTGTACCTATAGAAATATGAACTTATTATTAAGGCAAATGAAGAAATTATAAGCTGCTCTGCATGGGGAACAGGGGGAACTCTAGCAGACATTTGAATAATTTAAGTCTGCCATCAACCCAGACGTATGATCTGTTGGCTAAACTCATTTATTTCCTTTTTCTGTCCAGGTGGTCTACATCATACTCCATTATCAAGTCTGTTTCTGCCTCCATTGCTCTTCCCTCAAATGGTCTCTACCATGCTTACTCTCTCCATTTTCTGGATTTCTTCTTGTAAGTTTTTCTACTTACTTTCCATCCTTGCCACCTATTCCCATCCTGTTCCTTTTGAATAAACTTTTTTTTTTATCCAGAGACAAATGCAGGTATTATAAAGTCAAATTTGCTATCTTCAATTAGGATCTCGAGTTCACTTTCTAGTTGGTGAGCTTCAACTGAGTTAAATTCTTCTGGCTCCCATGGGAGAACGTTGTGAGAGGAACAGGAGAAGAAAAAAGGATTTGAGCCAAATAAGGAGAAGGTCAAGTAGGTGACTGAAGAAGTGGACTAGAACAACGTTTTAATCTGGGGAGGAGAAATTTGGAAAAATTGAGAAGAAATTGCAGAAAATTTGAAGAACAGTCTCCAGACTCAGACACTGATTTAGATTCAACTTTTTTACTCCGTTTCCAAAGAAAGCAGTATGGAGTACAATCAAGGCACTTCTTTATTTTTACATTGCAACCCTTTGTTGTTTCTTTAAAGGAAAATTTTATCACTCTGATAAAGTATAGAGGCAATCTTTGACCTCCTTTACATATTACCATTTGAATGTTTAAAGTATTTTTCACGCTTTCTTTTTTATGTTTATTGTCATGTAAGATATCTAGCTCTTTTTGGAGGAAAGTTGAGAAAAACATAGCACCAAAATGTGTACTGCTAATGCAATTAATGGAGCTGGTAGAACTATACTATGTAGAATAATAACATTTCATTCACTAATGTTAAATTTTGCATAAATGATATATCTAAAATAATTTTTAAGAGCTAGAAGTGACCTTGAAAATCACATTGTGTAACAATTCCCTCTGTCTCCACCCTGTCCTGCACAGCACACTTCTACCATCTTGCAGATGAGGAATGTAAAGTCTAGATAATGTAAGTGATTTACCAAGTGTAAAGTTACTAGTTAATAATAGAGCTAGGGCTAGAAACTAGATATCCTGCATCCTAAGCCAGGGTTATTATCATTACATATTTCATTTGATATGGAGCTAGATATTACTCTTCCTATTTTTCTAATGAGGCAACTGAGGCCCAGGAAGGTTAAATAATTTGCTGACAGTCACATAGCTGAATCAACCAACCAATCAATAAGCATTTATTAAGCACCTACTATGTACTGGGCACTGTCTTTGACAATGGGGATGCAAAGATATAAATAAAATAATCCCTGCTCTCAAGGAGCTAACATTCTATTAGCAGAGAGAGAGATGACATGAACATAAGTATGTTCAAAATCTATACAAAATAGATATAAGAGAATGTGGGGAAAGTGGGCACTAGGAGATTGGGGGATCTGGAAAAGCTTCATGGTACCTTTAGTGCTTGAGAAAGAAGCAAGAGATTCTAAAAGGCAGAGTAAGGGAATAGTTATCTCTTAGTTTTAAGACCAGTGCTTCTTCCCTTCATCATAATGCCTCTCAGAAAATAAGTTATTAGAAAATATGATGTTTTAGGTGAAATAAAAAGTAGAAGAATGGGAGAATGGAAGCAAAGATGAGAGTTCATTGTTAGTAGCTTTTTTACATTCCATGGAGGCAATTTGTTATATGGGCATTACAATAGCAGCTAGATTGAGTTAAAGTCTTTAATCACTAATGGTAACATATTTCTACAAAATTTTAGGTTCATAAGAATCATCCTTGTTTTTTATTGAGGAAGCTAAAGTACAGAGAGGTCAATTAGCCTTCTCAAAGTCAGAGAACTTCTAATTAATGTCAGAAAATGTGTGGTTTCCTAATCCAATGGATTTTCTATTTATGTGAGCCCTGACAAGTAATGTGGCAAATGGTGTACAATGGAGCATATACAAAGTAGGGATATAAACACACCCATGAAATCACATTCCTCATACCTCTCATCTCATCTTATGAGACACTGAGTTTGGCTTTCTCGCTCCAAACTTGATCTCAACTCAATCTGCTCAATGAGCAGATTTCAAGAGATGGGCCACCACCACATTCAAACTATTTCAAAGACTGAGGGACAATATGTTTCCCCTGTTCATCACTCTAACTCTTAATCCCCCAGCCAATGTGCTTTCTAGCTGCATAACCAGGCAGTCACAAAGTAATGCATCCAGCTAGTGTGTAAGATTTACACAACCAGTCATGAGCCATAATGGCTTTTAGATCTTAAAGCTAAGCATTTACTTAGTAATGAGGTAAATGAAATAATATTGTAGATGCTAATATATTAAAGCAAATACACAAATAATTTTTAAAAGTCACAATAAAGATAAAAATGCAGATTATACTCTCCCATCAATGCATTCAATGCAGATGGATATTTAGCAGAGAAGTACACATGCAAACTAACTGATGTCATCATGTTTTGTAGCTCTGGAGTGTCCATCACAAGAGTCTGCTTTTTGGTGTCTTCGAAACTGTTTCTTTACCCTCACATTTTTCTAATTTTTATTATCACTCCACAAAGTTAACAAAGAGATCTGAGTCCTCAAATCTATGCCATAGATCATTTTCCTTTGGAAGCTGTCAAAATCCAAACGAAAAACTATTTCTTCATACACATATTTTACAATTATATATTAAAACAACGTTTTTATATTCACATTAGGTATTAAAATGTTCATTGATAATATTGGCAATATCTTTCATTGTTTGATGAGGGAAACCTCTTCCTTTACACAAAAACACTTTTCTTCCCTTTTTGTCATTAACTATTCCTTAAGAAAAGGACCTTTGAGTACCTTACATAGGAACAGTGAGGTAATAAGGGTCAGAACCAGGAAATGTACTTAAGTGATCTGACTCTAAGCCTGGTACTTTCCCTGAGAGCTATACCATGGAAAGAAATTTAGCTGTAGTTTTACCCTTAGCTGAATGCATGAAGTTGCTAGAAAAACACTACTTAGATTCTTCTTAATCCTATGGACATTCTTGTATTAAGTTATATTTGCTTATTCTTTAGGGTACCACAAAAATTGTCTTTTAACTGCTAAAGAGGAAGAAGGCAGTAAGGCAGTATTTTGTGAATTTCTTGCTGTTAGATGATAAAGTACATATTCTTTTACATATTCTACACTATTAGCTTATGATCATATCAGTAGAATTTCAGTTTCAGATACTTCTTTATCTTGACAACTGTAACCATACAATAATTTGTTCTTTCCTCAAGTTCTATTTCTACCTATGCCCCGACATTCATATTTAATCACCAGGTGCCATTGCTAGCCACTCATCTGATCCTATTTCCAATAATAACTGAATTCTAAGAAATCACATACCCTTCTTAGCAATTGCTTACTACACCCAAAGCCAGAAGGTATTCTATCATTCTCAGAGGGTAGGAGAGCTCTTTCACCCAATTTTACCACTTTCTGGATGACTGTGCTCACCTTGGTAGTGTATGGGCTATGGTTAATCTGTATTTGCTCAACCAGAAAAGCTCTGAGCCTCCATCTCAATGGAAAAACTTGCCTCCTCCCTGAATCTTCTATATTCTACTCTACCTTAATCATGTAACCAGACTATTATAGTATCTACTATCCATGCAAATAGGCAGACATGTTTAACTGTATATGTGTTTTTATTCTTTGGAATATAGTCAATAAAAGGAATAAAACAAATGACTTTAGATCATTTATGATGTATCTATAGCTTCTTGTGGTCTTTAAGCAATTTACAGTTAAAGTCCCAAGGAGTTTTAGAAGCTATATAAAACACAGCCTCAAAATGCTAATTCACTCATGGTCTCCTGGAGTTGGGGGAGGCGGGTGGTCTGTGTCCAGACTTGGGGTAGGTCTTGGCATATAATACCTCTGCTTTTCTGCTCAGCATTCTATCGCAGCCAGAAATTTCTAATCCATTCTCCAATTATTTTCTAGGGCATAGTTCATAAGCTGAGCTATGTAGAACTCTGCCAGCTCTTCTTGGTTATTCTGTACCTCTGTTGCTTTCAACAAACAACCTCTGTTGTTCTCTCCTAGTATTCAAGTTTGATCTATTCATGAACAAAATCTCTTTTGTTCCTATCAACTTAGCTTAGTTATTGCCTGCTGAGGGGCGGGGGCTAAAGAATGATAGAGTTACTTTACATGTGCATTTATTTATATAGCTTCCATAACATCTTGACATTTGTCCCAGTTTTTCTGGCAAATGGACCGGTAAGCAGGATTCAATTAGAAAACAAAAAACACACCTCTAAACAGCAGGCAATATTTATTAAACTTCTAGTTATAGCATCACCCTTATCATTAGTAGGTACCTTACTGAACCAATTCCTATTAAGACCCAGCCTAATGAATCCCCACTAAGAGACACTGACTCAGCAGATTGGTTTGGTTATATCTCAATGTTCACAATTTGCCCTGAGCTTTCAATTTTTAGGCCTCAATATCCACGTGGGTGTCTTACTTGCAAATATCTAGCTTTGTGTCTTATATGTGTTTGTTCAACTTGGACCTTTTGGTTGTTTAGCACCAGAAACTAATCAAGGAAATGGACGCAGTTGCTGTGTTCTTTCTGATATTTGCCTTATGGTGCTGTCTATTAGAAACTGTTGACCAAACATTATTGGTTGCCTTCTGCCCTTCATGTTTCATTAAATATTCTCTCTCTCTCTCTCTCTCTCTCTCTCTCTCTCTCTCTCTCTCTCTCTCTCTCCCTCTCTCTTTCTTCTATCCACGTATCTCTCTTTTTATAGTGCTTATTGCAGTAAGTAGAGAATTCACAGTAGAGAATACTAAACTGCTACATTTTAAATAAAAAGCAATTTTCTTAGGCTATATTTCTTACCAAAGTCTTATCTATAATGTTCTTGCTTTGGCAGAGTCTTCACTACTATTCTTGCAAACCGAATGTCTCAATATCATTCTTTGGATGGGAAGGTAAAATCCAGAGCACACAAATTCATCACTCAAGATACAGTTCCATTGTGTCAGAAATATGGATGGTTTCATTGATAAAGCTCTCAGAGCTATATACAACCAAATTATTCTTCCTTTGCATGGTGGTTTCTATAAGTCCAGAGGTTAATTTATTACGGAGAAATGCATCTATAAAAGGGGGTTTGTTTTACATGGACTAAGTGGATCTGGAAACTAGTTATCAGAGATATTTCTGACAGAAAGCCATAAAGTGTAAGTGTAACACATTAATGCAGTAGGCTAAGTTTCCTAATGATCTATAAATAAAAAGAAAAACATGTCTTATGGGCATTGGTGAGTTATAGTTGCCATTACAGATGATAGCACAAAATGAGAGGAAAGGGAGTATTTCTCCTTTAAAAAGTTTTAGAAAAAGGAAAGGTAACTCCCTTTCTTATGTGGACATTTTCCTTATGAAAAATATGAAAAAATAAAGATGGAATATGAACATGATTGCCCCTCACAGATTTCAACATTTTCTGAGGTAGTTCTGTTCTTTGCTCATGAGTCTCTTCACAGAAAAATATTCAAGCTCTAATTTTCAAGTGTGAGTGGACAAATTATTAGAATGTCACATACAAAGGGTTTTCAGTCTTTTAGTTTGCACTACTTCATGCTTTATGACTATGTCTACACAAGGTCCCATTAGCAAAAACTCTATGCGCTTTTGTGATCCACAAAATATCTACATTCAAAAGTCTGTGTACAGTGGAGAGAGTGCGGATTTAGGCGTCAAAAGACCTGGGTTTCAGTTCAGGCTCTGCCCCTTTCTACCAATATAGTCATGGACAAGTCATAACCTCTCTGGGTCCCAGTTTCCTCATTTGTAAAATGAAAGGGTTGGATTAGATGATCTCTAAAGTCCTTTGCAGTTCTTTGGTTTTGTTTTTAGAAAAAAATTATTTTAATCAGCAAAATCTACCTTCTCACATCAATCTTCCTTCCCCCAAATGAAAATACAAGAACAAAATCCATTACTAACATGTATAGCCAGTTTAAAAAAAATTCCCCATTGGCCATGTCGAAATATACATTTGTCTAATTCTTCGTTGTTAGTCTTTTACCTTTTTATTGGGAAGTAGGTAGCATGCTTTGTCTATCATTCGTCCTCTGGAATTTGGGTTGGTCATTATGCTAATAAGAGTTCCGCATAATAGTAATCCATCACATTTATATCATAAATTTGATTATCCATTCCCCAATTTATGGGCATTCCCACAGATTCCCATTCTCTGACACCTCAAACAAAAAGTTATAAGTAATTTTTGTACATCCTTAGAGTTCATTTTACCTTTAACTACTAATCCTTTCTTTAATCTATTCTCCTTCTAATTCCTCCTCCTTTCTCTCCTTTCTTTCTTATTTTCCTCTTGAGTGAAGTGTATTTCTGTACAGAACCATATGTGCATATTCTTATTTCTCTTGATCATTTCAGATGAAAGTGGGTTCAAGTGTCAGCTACTTCCCCCATCTCCTCCTCCTTGTTTGTATAGGTTTGTATAGGCACGCCTTGATTATGTAAGATAATTTCCCTAAACTTCCTTTCCCTTCCCAATCTCCTCAGTATATTCAGTATATTCCTCTTCCCTTCTCTTTCCATTCTTCTCCTAAGATCATCAGGACACAACAGAACCACTCCCAGGCTTTATCTGATTGGACTTCCTCTATGTCCCCTGATGATGATAAGGTTCAGAGGGGCTACATGTATCATCTCCACATATTTGAATGTAAGTAGTTTATCCTGGTCCCTTATCTGGTCCTTTATCATTGTTCATTCTTGTTTGCCATTTATGTTTCTCTTAATTCCTGTGTTTGCACTTTAAAATTTCTACAAAGCTCTGATCTTTCCTCAGGAATGCTTGGAAGCCCTCTCCATTAAAGATACATTCCCTCTCCTTCCCCCAAACCCCATGACATTATGCTCTGTTTAACTGGTTAAGTATTCTTTGCTGGCTTGTAGTGTTTTTCTTTTACCTGGAAACTGGATTTTGGCTATGATGCTCTAGGCAGTTTTTATTTGGAGGTTTCTTTCAGGAAGTGATTGATGGAGTCTTTCTATTTCTACTTTGTCCTCTGATTCTAAGAGATCTGGGCATTTTTAAAGATTTCTTGAAATAGACTGTCTAGGCTTCTTTTTTGGTGATGTCATTCAGATAGTCCACTGATTCTTACATTTTTTCTTCTTGATCTGCTTCCCAGGTCAGTTGTTTTTCTCTGTGAGATACCTTACATTTTCTTCTATATATTTTCAGTCTTTTTACTTTATTTTAATATTTCTTATTGGGTCATGTAGTCATTGGCTTCTATTTGGTCCATTCTAATTATCAGGAAGTTTGTTGTTTGGGCAGCATTTTGTACATCTTGTGATAAGTATTAATTCCCTTTCCAAATCTTTCTTCCATAGTTCTCACTTCTTTTCCAATTTTTTCTCATGTTCTCTAATTTCATTTACAAAAACATTTTAAACAAACAAAAAAAAAAACCCGAACAAAAACTCTTGTTCTTCTTTTCCAGGAATTTTAGTTGATTTTTTTGCTCAAATCAGTCATTGTCTTTTTCTGAGTTTATGTCTTGAGCTTCACCACAATAATTCTTTATGGCAGGTGTCTTTTTTTGTTTGCTTATTCTTCCAGCCTACTTCTTTAATTTAGACTTGATGTTAGGACTGGGCTCTGTGACACTTCTAGAGAGAAAGTCTAAGTTAGTTCTGTTGTTGCTTTCTTGGGAGTATTAAATATTGTGTCATTCCAGGATATCAAGGATAACTTGGGTATCAGCAAATTTTCAGTGCTCCCAAAGTAATCTGATCCAGGGAAAAGCCTAATAGCTACCCCATGGTTTGAGCTTTGCAAGTTTGAGTAAGAGTAGTCTGCTGCTATACTCAGCCCCTGTCAGCCAGCTGGTTCCTTTTCAGTTCTAAATCAGTGATCCTGATCATATTATGTGATTATCTTATGACTATCCTCTGATAGCCTATTAAAAAATAAAGAACATATCCATCTCCCACCTCTTGATACTTCATTCTCCCTGGTTCCTATGACCTTTTTCCGCAAGCCACTGGAAATATCAAAGATGAGGCATTGGAGGGCAGAGTGATCCATTAAAAAGAATTTAGAGAGTTTACTGGTTTATGGTACTATTTAGATTTGTAGAAACTTGTCTACATCAGAGGTCTTCAGAACTCCAGAATGCAGCCTGAGCCAGATTAAAATTGAGATTGGGATAAGATTGAGAAATGTTTAACCAAATAAATTTAAAAAAATGCAATGCAACTTAGATATTATTAATTTGTGGTTTTCTAAGTCAACTTCCTTAGCAGGGTTCCATTTCTATTTGAATTTGACTCCACGTATCCATATGATAACAAATGACTGCTTAAGTACCTTAAAAATTGTTTTGACTTGTTGTAATGTTAAAGGGATGTAAGATCTTCCCCACCCATTAGTAGGCCCCATGTGGAGCCCGTTAAGGAAAGCTTGCTTAGGGGAGGCTTGCTTGTAGGTAGGCTTTCACACTTTTTGCTAATTTCTAATTAGGCACTGAGTCATGAGGGATATGATGCCTTCTGGCTCTGAGAAATGTATATATAGTTTGAGTTGGTATTTTGCTTTGGGGGTTCATTTATGAGAAGGATCTTGTGATTCCCTGGTTGAGACTCTGAGTAGTCATATATTCAGGGCTCCTGACTGCTCAGATGTAAAGGCTCTCTTGATCCAGTCATGTATGTAAAGTGTATAGCAATATTTCTTTGATTCAGGCAGTCAGAGCCCTGTCTGTTGGTCTTTATGCTAATTTCTCTGCTTGTATTTTCTCTGTCTATATTTTCTCCGATGTTCAAGGTGCTGACCCTTCCCCTGAACTTGTGAATGTAATTAAAAGTAGGACTGTTAACCCATTTTTTGAGTAGTCTTTCCTAGAAAAGCAGATTAAAAAACCTGTGCTAGCAGGCCATCCTGGGTGTGCCAATGTGGTTGCCACTATACTTGTCTATTTATTTGATATTCCTTTGACATATCATTTGTCTCACCTACACAGAAAGTAGACATCACTAATGAATAAGACCCATGTTAAGTTGGCAAATTTCTTTATGCTGTCTTTTTAAAAACCTAGATCTTACTCCCTTTGGTAATTAGCATAGGAATGAGTTATTTAAGGAAGAAAAAAATGAACAGATCTCGTAATTTGAAGGCACAGTTTTTAAATAAAAGTATCAATTTGGAGAGGGCAAGCATTGGTAGTCATAAGCAGCAAACCTCCTTCTTCCTACTGCTACAGTTTTAGGCACTTAGAAAATCACATTAACTTTTTAAGGTCAACAGAATATCATTAGGTACCTTTCAAATGTGCTTATTACTATGGTTGTTTCTTCCATACTTTGTTGCTTTGAGGAATCCATATTCTTCTCAGTGTAATCACTTTCTCTCCCAATTTGCAACACATTCCTTTATAGTATCTCATCTTACTATGTGATTCCTCTTCATGTTTAGCAGAGTAGAGTAAAGAGAACACTAGATTAGATTTGGAGAATCTTGGTCCCCTATAGGGTCTGCTACTTTTACAAGAAGTCGCTTCATTTTTTGATGCTTCATTTTCTTCATCTAAAATCAGAGGGTGAGACTAAGTGGTTTCCAAAGTTCTTCCTAGCTTCAGATCCTATGATCTTCTATAGAGAGCCCACCCATTGTAAGCCTTCCTCTGGTTCTCTTTATAACCTTATGGACACAAACATGGCCCTTGGGCTGTCCCTCTGTTATCCATCTTTTACATACTAAGGCACAAAGAGGTTATGATCTGTGTACCTATAACAGTGAAAACACATATCTTATCTTTCGATATGAGTGCTACCAATATTAAATCTTATATTCCCAATCTTTTCTTTTTTAAACACCACATTTATCAATTATACAGCACTTAGGTGGCTCCATTGAAATCATCCTCGACTTTCGTACTGAAATTTTTTATGGCAAAATATGCTATCTATCCCCCAGCTCCCCTACCCCTAGGTTTATATGGTCACATGTGAATTCTGTGCTTTGGCACAAATTTTAAATAATTCCTCTAACAGAAAATATAGTAACAGAAATTTATCCTTCTTAGCTTTTTCTTTTTAACTTAAATGATTTGTTAGATAAATAAGTAGAAGCTTCTCCACTGAAATTTCTAGCTCTTTTATAATGTATGGCCATGGCTGATAAACATATCTGAAATATAACTAAAATGAATGTCAAATTCAAGTACTGGTATTTAATTGTGGTGAACAAAATTTTATTTAGCGGTATTGTATTTCTCTTAAATCCTTAGTGGTCTATAGTTAGTGATATAAATGATGTGGGTGTTAAGTATATGATTTCTTAATTAAAACATACAGAAAGTTACAGTCAGTTTTGCTTTTGTGATTGGGAAAGAAATTATGAAATGAAATGCACTGTTCTTGTGGCACACACTTAAACAGGGCAAACAAGTTTAGCTCTCCATAAAGGAGCTGCATTTATAAATTTCAGCATTAAATTCACCACTGCTTTGCCGACTAATAAAATGGAGAATGTGTGCTTTTATAGGTTTATAAAAAAGGCAAGCCATAGTTTCATGAAAAATATCTTTCACTGACTGAATACAGGTGGCTACTTGTTTAGACTTTGAAGATGGAAAGGCTTAGTATAGATGACTGAAAAAGGTAATATGGCACAATAAAAAAATCTTCCTTTCTTTGCTCATCAATCCTTTGGGTATTCCATGTCAAATAAATGCTACAACAATTTACAGGAAAAGTACACAGTGGGAGTGCCAACATTAACACTTCTTAGGCTTGGATGCCAGCCAGATGTTTCACACCAATATTTAACGTGAACTAAAATGCCTTTTCCATTGGAAGTGTGAGCTGGAGCTCACTTTCCTATATTTGGCAACATGCTTATGTGAAGTATGAAGTCAAATGCCCATGATGCTCTCTTTATTTCAACCATGATAAATTGTGTTCATTTGTTTAAGTGCATGTGGCAGCTTTAGTGTTCCTACTATAAATTTTGGTTAACGTCTATTGACATGCTGTATTAAACTTAAGAAAAACAAATTACACTTCACCCGTTTTAATTGACTAAATGTGTCAAAAACACAGTAAGTCTAACATGAAGGGTCAGAGCCTCAGACTACACTGTAATGGGTGTCATGGCAGGGATCCAGCTTGTCTTCTACATTTCATTTTTCACCGAGTTTTAGAAGAAGGCATACGTTGAACATTCACTTCCCCTTCACATTTGTACTTCAGAGTTGACTGTCTGCTATGTTACGACTGTGTATGAGTTTCTCCTAGGCTATTTAAAGTTTCCTTCAGATGAAGGTGGCTCTTCTGGTGAATACTGATGTTCTTCTGTAAACATGGCCTTGGAAATGGACTTTGGCATCCGGAGGAATGAATCACTGATTTATGGCACATGCATAGATCACTGTAGTACTCCCTGGCAAAGACTAGCTTCAGAAATCTTGTCTCCACTTCTATGAATAGATGAGCAATGATGTGGTTAGGTGCCAGATTAAACTTGGCACACTCCACACCCCTGGGACTTGATTTGAACTTGCCAATTTTAATTCATGAGCTCCAAGTTAAAGGCTTTAGATGACTTTTTTTCCTTTTCTTAAAATAATGAGCTTGATTCCTGAGCATTAAGTAGTGACGATTAAACTGCATTGTCCTGCCTCTTGCCTTCTGCAACCACATACCTTCTTGAGTTATTCTGTATTTCAGAGTTGTCTCTCTTGATGCCTTTTCTCAAAATTAGCCCCATTTAGGCTCTGAATTTATGTCTGGAAAAACTTGGAGCTCAGCAGGTGTTTGTGAAAGTTACGTTTAGTATAGGGGGGAAAATCCCATGAATCCTAAACTTAAGATTTTATTTGCTTTTCGTTGCTACCCTGATCAGTCTCATTATTTACTAAACAGTGTTCAAATAAGAACCCGTGAGTTTTACATGGCAATAGCCCATAACTGCCAATATTTGTTCACTTTTGATAAGTTTAAGTGAGGAGTAATTGAGAAGTTTCTTTATCTGTAAAGCATATGGGAGTGCTGATGAATTCCTTGCCTGGGCTTGTGTTATTCTTGTTATCCTAATATTTCAACGTAATTGTATTCTCACTGACATGGGCACCCTCTTCTGTAATGCTGATCACTGGATATCTTCTGCATCGTTTTGTCCATGAACTCTCATAATTCCATTGCTTGGAGGTGACCAGATTATTTTAAGACCATTACCTCTGCATTCTTTTAACATCAAATGGATATGTGGAACCTGCTGGATATCCATCTGATTGCCTTCATGCTTGTAACATGACTAGTCCACTTTTTAAAAATTTGTTACATATTTTTCTGATGACATCCTTTATACTGATTCTCCTGAATTATTCCTCTTTTGTAATATTCTGTGGCCCAATGACATTTACTACTCATATGACAGTTGCTTTTTGCATGATCTTCAATGTTCATTCTTTAGAGGCAACATCAATGGAAGAATATTGTTTTTAAAAGATGACCTTTGTTTCAAGAAGTTAAGTGTCATTAAAAATACTTGGCAATTTCCCAAAAGTGATCAGCCTCCTTTCCTTCTCCCCTTCAATTCTGGTCTAAGTTCCTTGTCTGTTTATAGTGTTTATCTGATTGTATATCTACATAAACATATGTACACCCCATGTGAAGAATACCTCAGAGATATTGTGTCATTCTTGACCACGGCAATAAAGCTAATATTGCAATAAAGCAAATAGCATGAAATTTTTGGTTTCCTAGTGTATATATAAAAGATATCTTTACATTATACGGTAATCTATTAAGTATGCAGTAGTATTATGTCTAAAAATAAATGTATGCACCTAATACTTTATTGCTACAAGTGCTAGCCATCATCTGAGCCTTCAGCAAATCATAATCTTTTCACTGGTGGAGGGTGTTGCTTCTATGTTGATGGCTGCTGACTGATCAGAATGGTGGTTGCTGAAGGTTGGAGTGGCTGTGGCAAATTCTTAAAGTAAAATGACACTGGAGTTTGGTACATCATCATTACTCTTCTTTTCACTTGAACACTTAGAGGTCATTAATTTGCCTAGTTTTAATATGTTGCGTCTCAGAGAATAGGGAGGCCTAAGGGAAAGGAGAGAGACAGGGAATGGCTGGTTGGTGGAGCAATCAGAACACACACGACATTTGTCAATTAAGTTCACTGTCTTATATGGGAATGGTTTGTGGTGCCCCACAACAATTATAATAGTAACATCAGAGATCACTGATCACAGATCAGTGATATGATAATCAGATATAATAATAATGAAAGATTTGAAGTATTGTGAGAATTTCTAAAATGACACAGAGACGTGCTGTGAGCACATGCTGTTGGAAAAAAAATGGTGCTAATAGACTCGCTTGATGCAGGTTGCCAAAACCTTCAATTTGCAAAAATTCATAATCTTTTCAAAGTTCAATAAAACAAAATACAATAAAATGAGATGTACCTGTATATGTATGTATGTATATATATATGTTAGACACATGATATATATGCATATATGTATATATATATATATTGTGTATATCTGTGTATATACCAATAGATGAATTTTATGAGTCATTGATCCAACTGCACATCTAAGTCAGGACAAGAAAAGTCTAACTAGAAGTAGAGATCTACAACTAATTTATGGTCTTAGAAAATTGTCTGAGACACTGAGAAGTTAGGTGATTTCCCAGAGTCACGCAGCTAGTATGTGTCAGAAGCAAAAATTCTGGCCTTCCTGACTCCTAGACTGGTTTGTTATCCTTACCACATTGCCTCTCTTCCTTATTTCACAGACAAGGAGAATGAGGCTTTGCACAATTAAGTGACTTGCTCCTGTTGTACAGAATGGCCCAAAAGTGTTAATGCGGTGTTAAGCTTTAAGAGCTAGACTTTTGGGACAACCTTTGTAGCTATTCAATATCAGAAATGATATTCAAAGCCAGATCTTTCTAACTTCAAATCCAGTGCTCTGTCTATGATAACCCACTGTCTCTCTGACATTAAGGGTAAAAAAATTGTGATCTATTTTATTTATTTCAAACCAATCCATCTAGTTGGAAAACTATGACAAATTGTAAAAATTGACAGGCCTTGTAGAATTAACTGTAGTACTGAATAATGCTACTGTTAATATCTTAACATAGTAAAATAGTCAATCTTCTACACGATGTTTAAGAACTCAATTCCCAATGGCCATTCATAATAAATACCTTGCATAGCACCTGTCTTTGTCATGTGTTAATGGAGTTTAGAGTTTCCCCATGGTTTTTTGGAATTATCCCTCACTTGAAGTTTTTCGAATTATACATTGATGTCTTATCACCATCCACTACTCCACAATGTTACAACAACAACAACGACAACTGTTAGCATTTACATAGCACTTTAAGTTTTGCCCAGTGTATGTACATGTGTTATCTTATTTGATCCTGTTATCCATCTCTGCCCATCACACTTCATCATTCCTTGGGATTCTCAACTGCACTTCATCATATATCATCACTTTTTAGCCTGCTCTGGTCACTCCATCTCACACTTCATCACTCCTTGCATTCTTTGGGGGCTTTCAACTCTGCTACAGAGTTCTGTCTGCCACTCTGTCATTTGCAAATTAAATGTAAATCTATCAAACTCCATTATATTCCTTGTTCTCCAAAGATCTCTATCACAAGCCATTTTTATGTCTGGCAGCCTTGGACCACATCTGTCTAAATTTCTCCGAACCAAAAAATATGTTTTTAGAGGGCAAAAATCTTAGTTGATGAGCCACAATACTGTGTTTGGACTTCATGCCTTGAGTTATTAGTGCTGGGAATGTGGCTACACTCCTTAAATTTTGAGGCAGCTTAGATGTGTTCGATTAAATGAAAGCAACAGAATTTGCTACATGTTCTGCCTGTATGATAGATTCTAAGCTAGCAGATGGTGGTGGTCTTTTGCTTACAAAGAGGAACAAAGACATCGCAGGGGGATGGCTTGACTTGCTGCTAATTAGATGTAAGTGAGGCAGAGTTGCACAAAGCTGTCACCTTCAGTGTCTCTTCCAGAGTCATCAAAGTCCACTGGCAAGACAAAAGTCGAGCAACTGGTGATGGCCCAGGATGCAGTGGATGACCTTGGTGCCTTCTATGTCCGACCAAGCTCTAAGCACTCCGCAGCACCTGCTTCAGCTGCCTTTGTGGCCTTTGGAAGAAATTATTCTCATCTACACATTCCGATGATGGGGAATCTTTACATGCTTAGGGTAGACATCCTCCTAACGTACCAACAAGTTTGAGGCCTATTGGTTACCCTCAACCAAGTTTAACATGTCTGTGAGATGGTTTATCAAGGTGTGGAAGCTGCACATGCTACAACTTCTTGGAGCCACAGGTGAAAGTTGGGGGACAGGTGGACACCAAAGGTGGATGAGCAGCTCTGAAAGGGCTCAGCAAGCCCTTTCACCAAAGGTGCTAGCTCTCCCTGAACATACGTCCCAAGCTAGCAGTGAATACTACTCTGATACTACTGGTGAATGGGTGGCTTTCATTTTTGTAGGTAAATTAATTTTGGAGGCAGGAATTATCAAAGTGGGAGATAAAAACTAGATTTTAGCCCTAGCATTTCTAATAACTAGCCGTATGACTTTAAATAAACGAAACCAAGTTTTGGTCTCAGTTTTCACAGCTGTAGAATGAGGATAATAGTAGGAACTGGTACTTTTAAAAAGGAGTTGTATCTTAAAATGTAACTTTATGAAGAGTCATATCTTATTTCAGATATATTTAATTAATGTTAGAGATTTTACACAATCATCTGTGCTGATTTATTTATTTTTGTTATTTAATGTACACAAGTTAACACAAAACAATAGAAAGACCAACCACGAATTATTTATTGTCTCCAGAATGCCCTTTTATAATGCACATATGGCTTAGGAGCTGAAGGGAGGTCCCTGGGGATATTCTTGTAGCCTCTCTCATGAGTATATCAGTACAGTGAGTTTAAATCAGATTAGCTTATTGCCACTTGTGTATGAAGGAAGAGACCATCTTCTTTTTTATTATTTTATTTTATTTTTTATACTTTATTTATTTTGAGTTTTCAACATTCATTTCTATAAGTTTTAAAATTTCTCCCCCTCCTTCATGCCTCTCTTCCCAAGATGGCATGCAATCCAATATGGGCTCGACATATACATTCCTATTCAACACATTTTCATATTAGTCATGTTGCATAGAAGAATTATAACGAATGAGAGAAACCATGAGAAAGAAAACAAAGCAAAACGAAACAAAAGAGAAAAGAGTCTGCTTTACTCTGCATTCTGACTCCATAGTTCTTTCTCTGATGTGGATGGCATTTTCCATCCTGAGTCCTTTAGAAAAGTTTTAGGTCCTTGAATTGCTGAGAAGGGTTAAGTCTATCAAAATCAGTCACAGCACACCGTGGCTGTTACTGTGTACAATGTTCTCCTGGTTCTGCTCACTTCACTCAGTATCAGTTCATATAAGTCTTTCCAGGTTTTTCTGAAGTGTGCCTGCTCATCATTTCTTATAGCACTGTAGTATTCCATTACATTCATATACCACAACTTGTTCAGCCATTGCCCAATTGATGGGCATCCCCTCAATTTCTAATTCTTTTCCACCACCAAAAGAGCTGCTATAAATATTTTTGTACATGTGTGTCCTTTCCTCATTTTTATGATCTCTTTGGGATACAGCCCTAGAAGCGCTATTGCTGGGTCAAAGAGTATGCACATTTTCTTAGCCTTTTGGGCATAGTTCCAAATTAAAAAGGCTGTCTTCTGAGGAAGAAATATTGAGCAAGAGGAAGTAGAGGTTGAAGAAGAAGAAAGTATGAAGGTAGGGAGTCTTGAGGGGTCAATAACCAAGGAGGAAAGACCTAAGCGGTGCATCTCAAGGAGAGTTTTATGCTTTGGGCATTACAGGGGATGAGGGGGTGAGGCATAAAAGCTTTCTGGGAATCAGTTTGGCCCGATGTTATAAGGAGGGGGGACCGGATGGTCTCTGAAGTCTCTTCCAACTCTAAGTCTATAACCTGCCAGAGTGTGAGCCCCACTGAAGCCTGACTTTAGCAGAGGATTACTGGAATGCATAATGATGACTCTAAACTCTCTAAATGTATCTCCCACAGCACCTAGTATAGTGCTGTGCAAACATCAAGAACTTAATAATGTGCTCACATCAACTTGAACAAATTTGAAATAAATTTTGAATTTTTGAAATTTGAATCAAATTTCACATATGAACACATTTGATCCTCATAATAAACTTTATGAGATGGATAGTATGAGTTTACAGATGGGGAAACTGAGGTACAGAGAAGTGAGGTGATTTTCTCTGGGGTCACATAGCTGGCAAGTGGCAAAACTAAGACTTGATTACTAATAATTGTAAAGCACAAGTATTATCTTTGTGCATTTCTTCTAAACCAGAAGGCAAGTTGTCACAGACTTAGAACTTCTTGCATTTACTGAAGTCTTCCTGGGTACCTTCTCCCTTCCCACCCCCAACCCCTTCTACCCCGTACCCCCGTCCAAGTACTAAATCTTGCTATTAATCACATATGTTATAGTTAAATAGGCAGGTGTGTGTGGTCAATTTTTAATTTTGTTTTTATTTTACTCTTTGGTCTGCAGAATTTAAGGCTTTGTTTATTCCAAGGATTATGAGAGTCCTGCCTTTGGAGTACACCATAAAAATTTACAGAGACAATGCTTTTTTCTTCAGTCAAAACAATGCATTTAATCTATTTTAATGGCAGCATAAAGCTGTAACAGGTTTGAAAGTTCAAGAACTTTGGCATTTGTTGGTGGTGGTTTTTATCTTTAGCCAGAGGCACGAGGATAAAAATATATATGGCTTGCTATACCACAACCCTTGGCTGGTTTGAGAAACTGAGCTCTTAAAATGTAGATTTCAGAGACCCAGGAGAACAAATGCCGAGGAGTATAGAACAAGATCCCCAAGAGATTGCAGTCGTTTGGTATCCAACCAGACTCATCCATACTTCTGTTAAACAATAAGATTGGCATGGAAATGAAAACTTTCCTGAAAAAGCCAATGAAAAATTCACAGTATTGATGTCATCAGATCCTAATGTTAGGGAGGAACCTCAGAGATGACTGAGTCCACTATTCTCATTTTAAGAATGCAGAAACCAAAACCTAAGCAGTAAAATGATTTGCCTCTGGTTCCATTGTGGCAGAAGCTGAAATGAGGAGCTTCAACATTTTTTGATCTGCACCTGGGATTGTAGGGAATTCTTGATCTGGAAACTGAACCCTTTGCCCACTGAAGTAGAAACAACAACTTCTCAATAATTTTTAGTTTTAGAAGGTTGCCTGTGGGCACCAAGAGGTTTAATGACTTACTTGGGTCAGACAACTGTTATGTGCCAGAGTCAGGAGCTGAACTGAAGGTCTTTTCCCCCTTATCCATTGTGGTAGGAAAATATATAAAGCTCTTTTGAGATCTAGTTATGTATGAAGTCATACCCTTTTAGTTTTCAAAAAATACATCTAAGATCTGTGGTTTTATTGTGTAGTGGATACTCATTGAGGACACTACCTATATCAGTTTAGATCAATAGCTTTTCTATGACTTAAGAAGTTTCCTGAGATACTTAGAGGTTAAATGACTTGCCCAAAGTCATACAGCCATGTGTGTATTAGATGTAAAATTTGAACCCAAGATGTCCTGGCCCTAAGACCATTTCTCTATGCACTGAACTATGCTGCCTCTCTTCCTTTCTGTTAGCAATTGGTAAATTGCAAAACTTAACAGTTCACCTGATGATCTTACCAGAGGAAGTAGTTGCCCTAGACACACATATATTCAACTCATTGGATGATTATATAGTCCTCTGATTTACTTCAGTTGTAAACTAGGAAGCCCTTCAATCAAAGTAACTTTTGTGATTTGGAAAACAAAAGCTGATATCAAGGCTGAAGGAATCATTTGGATCTCCTTCCTTCTTAGGAGAGGCAAGGTGGAGCAGTGAATAGATAGCTATAATTTCATGAATTTCTGGGTTTGGATCCTACCAATTTAAGTTACTTAATCTGTCTGAGTTTTCAGGCAATTCTCTAACATCATACATTATTAGGAAGTTAGTATCAATTTAAAATCAATTGTAATGGAGGGAGGAAGAGTCAAGATAGTGGAGTGGAAAGCACTCAGCTGAGATCTCCCAAATCCCCCTCCAAACAACTCTAAAATGACACCTCAAATTGAATTCTGGAGTGTTAAAACCAACAAAAGGTCAGGTGAAATAATTTTCCAGCCCAAGAAACTTAGGAAGTTGGCAGGAAAGGTCTGTCTCAACAGGGTGATGGTGGTACCTGAAGCACAGTGTAGACTGAGACTGGGCAGTGCAGGCATTTGTGTCACCAGCAGGGGGTGTTGGAGGTGGCTGCATTGGTTGCAGCAGCTTCTGGAGCTCTCAGCCAGCTGCTGGAGTGAAATAAAGAGATTGCAGGGCACCTTTTGCTGGAGCTGGATTCAGGACTCTGTTGCATTGCCTATACACAGTTCCAGGTCACAGCCCCAGGGACAAAAGGATTGATAGCACTTTCAGCCTCAGGGGAGCAAGGGCTAAGGTCATGGTTCCAGGGAGAAAAAAGAGTTTTTGTGGTTGCTCATGGGGGAGTAGAGACCATGGTCTCAAATTCCAAGAGAGAGGAATTGGAAAAATCCACTAGCAATTGTGGATTCAGGAGAGCTGGGCACCTGGTCACAGTCCCAGGACCAGAAGGAGTGCTAGTGCTCATGGCTATAGAGTAACAAGGTCCCTTCCTGGATAAAGACCAGAGCACAGACCAGGAGATCAGTGTCCATGCCTCTCCTTAGATCATACCACCTTGAAAACACTAATAACCTACAGTCTCCCGGAGTTAGCTCTGAAAATACTAGCAAGAAATGCCTGAAGCATGGTACAATGCCCCTTCCACACCTGAAACAGAGTTCAACTTGAACATAAAGTTCAAAGTCAAGGAATAGCCTGGAAAAAAATGAAGCAAACAACAATAAAAGAACCTGACCATAACAAGTTATTGTGGTGACAGAGAAGATCAAGACATAAACCCAGAAGATAATGATGTGAAAACATCTATACGCAAAAACTCCAAAAATGTGAAGTGATCACAGGCCCAAAAAGAATTCCTGGAAGAGCTTAAAAAGGATTTTAAAAATCAAGTAAGGGAGATAGAGGAAAAAATTGGGAAAAGAAATGAGAGTGATGCAAGAAAAATATGAAAATCGAGTCAACAGCTTGGTTAAAGCAGCACAAAAAATTACTGAAGAAGGTAACACCTTAAAAAACAGAATTGGCCAAATGGTAAAAGAGGCACAAAAATCCCCTGAAGAGAAGGTCTTAAACATCAATTGCAATGGTCATTATTTAAAAAAGTATGGATTTTCAGATGAAGAACTAGACCAAGACCATACATTCCTTTTATTTAGAGCTTAGACCACCAAATTATGTAAGCAATCACCACAATTGTGTGGAGTTATTGGTGGAAAAGGTGCTTCAAAAGATCTTTTTTCCATTTTTAATAGGAAAAACACCATTCCTTTCCCACTGTTGTCCAAAGTGGGACTCCTTCATGCTCAGTGACATCCACAAAGGAAGCATCCACTACCCACTTTAGCCTTTTAAAATTCTATGTAGAAAAGGTCTTAAACAGTAAAAATAATAACAAAAATCAATATTTGGATCTGAGTTCATGTATAAATTAAATGAGAATTCATCCAGCATCAAGGTCACAAATCATCTGGCCTCAATGCCACCAATAATAAGAAATCACAATCAGCTGAGTTCTGCCTTGTTGAGAGATCTCCAAATCCTCTTGTCAAGAAAGGAGGTCACATATATAACTGTTTCACTTTACTTTTGGCGTTGCTGGCTCAGGTTCTGTGACATAAAACTGTCCTTTGTCCTAAACTTTGATAGACTCTACAGACCAAGACAAATTGTTTCCTCCAAATCTAAGCCTGAACTCTCTAGTTGGCTTTGAAAATTTAGTGAAATTCAATTTCATTTCAAATCACTACAAAATTATAAGCTGTTATACATTGAAGAAATATTCTCATGGGAAATGAGCACAAACCTATAACACTGTCAATAATTCTTTTCACCACTGACTTCATAATCAGAATTTACTGTTGAAGGATTTGATGATATTTTAATATAAAATTTCAGCAAAGTATTTAAAAGCACTATGCAATTTCCCAAAGGCAACCTGCCCTGCTTTTTTTAACCTTCAGTATTCAATTCTGGATTTAGTTCTCCATTCTCTGTGTTTGTCCAAAATATATGGACTGAAAGACCAGCTTCATAGGTTATTCATACAATTGCATGTCATAGTAATAAACATTCTTCATCTATTTGATATTTCCTGTGTGAAGAGGCAGGCCAGATGCTTTGGTGTGATTATAAATTGTGTTTAGAGGCTCTGCAGTGTTCTGAGAGCTTACATACTCATCCCTTTAAACAAGAGTACTTCAAGTATTATCTAAAAGAAATCTCTCTTGTATATGTACTCTGTGCTAGACATCTTCCATGACAGCAGCAAACACACACCTTCTTGTCTTACAGTTTATCCAACAGAGACAATCAGAGGGTCATTGACTATAAATTTACCTCTCTGTCCCTACCACTCTTTCACTTATTTTCAGTCTCTGTCTGTCTACTGACTCCTTCCCTGCTGCCTATGAACATGCCCATGTCTCTGCTGCCCTCAGAAAGCCCTCACTTGATCCCTCCATCCCTGCCATTAACTTAGATCCCTTCTGCCCTTTGTGGCTTAGTTCTTTGCAAAGGCAATCTACAGTAAGTGCCTTCACTTTTTCTCTTCTCATTTTCTTCTTAACTTATTATAATCTATCATCCAAGCTCATAATTTTGCTGAAACTGCTCTCTCCAGAGTGATCAATGATATTTTAGTTGCCAAATGCAATGGCCCTTTCTCTCTCCTCATTCTCCTTAACCTCTCTTTAGCCTTTGCCACTGTTCATAGCCCTCTTCTCCTTGGTATACTTTTCTCTCTAGGTTTTCAGGATACTTCTTTTTCCTGGTTCTCCTCCTACCTATTAGACTACTCCTTCTCAGTCTCTTTTGATGGATTCTCATTTCAGATTATGCTCTTTAAGCACAGGTGTTCCACAGAGTTCTATACTTGGCCTTCTTCTCTTTTCCCTCTGTATTATTTCACTTGGTGGTCTCATCAACTCCCATGGATTTAATTACCATTTCTGTGCTGATGATTCTAATATCTACCTATCCTGCCCTAATTTCTCTGCTGACTTCAATCTCAGATCTCCAACTGCCTTTCAGATATCTAGAACTGCATGCCCAATATATGTTTTAAGCTCAACATGTCCAAAAAGGAACTTATTATGTTTCCCCCTAAACCCTCCTCTCCTTTTAACTTACCTGTAACTATAATAAGGGAGAACTTCTGGTGGGGAGAGATACAGGAAAAAACCTAGGCCATGTAAAAACAAATGATAGCAATACAAATCTATTTTTAAAAAATCAAACCTATATCTTCTTCACCCAGCACAGTCTCTCTTCCCTCCCTCTTGTTCTCCCTCATTTCAGGGTAGGCTGTTCCCCTAACCCAACTGCACTACTGCTAATTTAAAGCTTCCCACAGCATGAAGAGAGGTTGGGAAACCCTTCTCTAGCTTACCATTTAATAGACCTTTGTAGTGTCTTAGAGGAAAAATGGGGCTATAAGCTACTAAGTCAGTTGCTTAGAACAGAGGAAGAAAGGACACATGGGTGCCATGTTGGGCATACCCACCAGTGATATTGGGCATGTGCATGATCTAATACCTAGGCTATAATAACAAATTAGGTTTATTTTTCATTTTAAGTTTCATAAAATGCTTTCCTCATGACGCTCTTGTGAGATAGGATGAAAGTATTTTTAGTTTCATTTAACAAATGTGGAAATAAAGAGGTGGAATGACTAGCCACATAGCTAGTAAGTTTCAGTTTTGCGACTTGAACATAAGTCTCCTGATTTCAAGTGTAGCACTTTTAACATCGTGTCACACTTCTGTTCTACATGCCCTAAATGAGGAAAATGGATAAATATATAGAATCCACTGTATATGCAAGTTCTACAAAAAAAAATCAAATTATCCTGTGTTGCGACACTCTACAATTAAATGAAAGAAAATCTCTCTGTGGCTTTTTGATATGTCTTAGTATGTGTGAAATTCCTAAATAATGAGGAGAAAACAGTACAAACAGTACATAGTCACTCAAAACTATAAAGGAGCACGTTGACTATGGCATTTCAGGACATCATGTGCTCTTTCAATTGAAAGGAACTCTTTCCTTTCCTTTACATCTTGCAAAATCATTCCATAGAATGTTAGCTCCTTGAATTCAGGCATTGTTTTACTTTTCTTTCTCAGAGCCTGTCACAGGTCTTGGTATATTGTAGGTGCTTAATAAATACTTGTGGGTTGACTGATTGAGTTTTTGCATGAAAAAATGATAACACATAGAAGCCCTCAATACAACATATCTATATCCCTCTCCATCCCCCTACCAAGCAGTGAAAAGTGGATTTAAGATAGATTCCAACCAGTTAGATGGTACAGTGCTGGAGCTGGAATCAGGAAGACTCATCTTCCTGCATTCCAATCTGGCCTCGGATATTTACTAGTTGTGTTACTTTAGGGAAGTCACTTAGCCCTGTTTGCCTCAGTTTTCTCACCTGTAAAATGAGCTGCAGAAGGAAATGGCAAATCAATGCAGTATCTTTGCCAAGAAAGCCCCAAATAGTGTCATGAAGAGTCAGATGTGACTAGAAAAGACTGAACAACAATACACAACAACAACAACCAGTTCCAGGACAAAAGGCATGTGTGCACTGGGCAATAAGTTTTGAAGATTATGCTCTTCATTTGTGACTGTCCTCTGTAGACTTCGAGGCTTTCAGAGTAACATTTGAGGCTTAACTTGCTGCAACATACCTACCTACAGGCGTAGAGTTTCTTCACAATAAAATATGTGCATTTATAAAAAATATATTAAGACGGCTCCCTTCCTGCTTGAAACCAATGATACTATTATAGTCCTATGACCTCACTGTGTGTCCTAGTCATCTTGCCTCATTCATCCAACCTATCTTTGCTCACTAACAGCTGAAAGAGAGAAGAGGTCTGACATCCTCTTTAAGCATAAGACAAACAGCTTCAGAGGTCTTGGTTTTGACGTATCTGAAAAAGGAAGGGATCATAGTCAATGCTTCTTAGAAATTTAGTTGTCCCACAAAGGAAGAACACCAAGGTTTTATAAGGCCCCTCTTGCCACTCAAAAGTACTTTGTATCTTTATCATGAAAGACTAAAAATTGCCTTAGAGATAGTAGAAAACATAGAGAATTTTTTTTTCCTCCAGCAGGAGTTACTCCAGAGTTAATCTTTTTGATAATGACCTTGTGTGTAACAGCCAGGGAACAAAAGGGGGATAAAGGTCTTAGGAGTTATATTGATAAACTATGTGTGGTTCCCAGGACTGGCACAGGATATCTTGTTTAAGCTGTAAAAATATATTAGCATGTCATGTTATCATCATAAATTGTTCTCACACGTAAGGCGGGCCGGGTTCCCGAATCCCAAGGCACATTAGCATTTCTGTTGGCTCTCGCCATCCATCACTGGCTTTGTCACGTATTGCAGGCACACAGTTGGGGCTGCTGGGTATTAGGATTCTGGAGGTTTTGATACCTGGTGAGTTATTAGCTGTGGGAGACGGACTTGTTGCCAGGCTCTCCCGTGGAGGTCTTTGACAAAAGAAAGCCATGATTTGGATGACTTTTGCTACCTTGGTCTGAACTAACAGAGATTCAGAATGCAGCTTATCTGTTTAACCCCCTAAATGTTCAGTTCAGGATCATGATGACTAGTAGAGTTTTTGGAAGTTCACCATAATGTCGAGACTTCAGGCATTTTGTCCTGATGGGAGAGCCCTCTAAAGTCTTTGGCAGGTATGCTGACACTTGGGTAGGACCAACTCCCTGATTTCACAGATGAAAAAAATAACGTTCAGAGATATTAAATGATTTGTTTAAGGCTATTTAGTCAGGAAGTGGGAGAGCCAGTTCTGCACCCAGTTCATTATATTTCATATTGTATATCATTTCATATCATATCATTTAACATCAGTCATGCTATGTCATATCATATAATGTCACATCACATTATATTATATTGTGTTGTGTCGTGTCATATAATATCATAGTATCATTTACTAGGTGTCCCAAAAATCTGAGTGCAGTTTTAAGCTATTAAAATTTAAAAGCATTAAGACTTTTGGGATGTCTTGTTTTTTTGAGCCAGAATGGTCTTTAGATTTCATCAAATCCAATCCTCTCATTTTACGGAAAAGGAGACTAAGTGATTTGGTCAAGATAACGCAGCTGATAAGTGAGGTGTAAGTCTAGGGCTTCCTGATTCCAATACTAGTATTCTATCCAACTATGTCACATGGTCTCAAGGCTTAAAATCAAGTATCCCTTTCCTTCCCTTCCCTTCCCGAGCTGTGTAGAAGCTAAGGCTCCAAAGCTCACATCCTCCCAACTTCCTTCTCTATGGGCATGCAAAATGAAGTTGAGTATGAATAAAATCAAGAGAACCTGGCTATTATTGCTCTCCATTCTCTGGTCCACATTTCTGTGTTGATTATGTACATTTGACATCAGCAAAAAGCCAAACCAAAACAAAACTCTCTATTTTAGCCAGGACAAAATTTCATTGCCCTTACATTAAGTCATAGGCTCTCTGAGCAGGCAGAGAAGATATAGGGGTAAGTGGTGGTCCTGGGGTTTCCTCAGTGTTATATGTGTGAGGGACATAGAGAAAGATGGTAATATAATCTACATGTGCGTTATTCACAGTCTGCTTCCACATTTAAAGACTGTGAAAGTTTTCACTTATCCTTAAGAATAACTTCATTTCTTTCAATAAGCACTTAATATGACCAAATTTTAAAAATAAAGGCCAAATTTAGTCTAAATGTTAAAATATTTTATTTTTCCTGTGCACACTTGGCAATATGAAAGATAAAATATGATTAAGCAAAAAGGTACTGAGCATAAAAAGTTAGTTTTTAATTTTTTAAGCCTATTCCAATAGTCCTGCAATCTATGACTGAACCCACCTAGCTTTCTTATTGTCACACGAGATTCCATCTTTCACTTCAGTGTTTTTGTAATGTCTGTCTCCAATGCCTAGAATGTTTTCCTTCCTCATCCTCACCTCCAACTCTTAGAATCCCTTGTTTCTTTTAAATCTCTGCTCAGGTGATACCAAGAAGCAGATAGATAGTCCCTAGAGTTCTGGGCTGGAATCAAATCAAGCCTCAGATGTTTACTAGTTGTGTGACTGTGGGCAAGTCACTTTACCTCTGCCTCAGTTTCCTGAACTATAAAATAGGGATAATCATAGCACCTATCTCTCAGAGTTGTAGGAAGAAACAAAATGAGATAATATTTATAAAGCTCTCAGCACAGTGCTTGGCACATAGTAATTGATTGTTTCCTTCCTTCTATGTGAACCTTTTCCTGAACTTAGCTACAGGTGCTTCCTACCTCCCATTACCTTATATTTACTTTGTGATTATTCTGTGTAGTATGTACAAGCTGTCTCCCGCAGGATAATAGATAGAATTTATATAGCACTTTAAGGTTTGTGAAATTCTTTACATAGGTTATCTCATTTGATTCTTATAGCAACCTGGTGAGATCAGTGTTACTACTATTCCTGGAAGCTCCTTGAAGGCAAGGGTTGTTTGGGTTTTGGTCCTTGTATCTCTAGCACCTAGCACAGTAGTTGGGACAGAGAAGATGCTTAATAAATGCTTGTTGATAGACTGAACACTTGACTCCTTGGGGGTAATAAGATACCTTTTAAATTATGGTTCATAGATCCTTTTTTTTCTAGGAGTCCAGTGCTGACAAAGTTGGTTTTTCAAGCTATGTTTTAAGGCTATTTTCACCTCCTCCTACTCTAGCTAGACTGATCAGAAATGGCCTCTACAATTTCCTGAGTGGAGGAGGGGAAGTGTCTGGGCTTGGGGAGAAATTAAGAAAGGTTTCTTGTGGCAGATAAACTCACAAGTGGCAGTCAATAGGTATAGTAAATGTATTTAATTTAATTAGACTGCCAAAGTCCAATTAAAACATTATAAGACAATTTTATTTTGCTTGCTATGAACTGTGAGGAGGAGGACTAGGTAGAAATTGGACAGGATGTCCTCGGAGGTACCTTTCGTCTCTTATATTCTGAGGTTCATAGAATCACAGATTTAGCGGGGAAAGGGACTTTAGGGTGTCAGCCAGTCTCCACTCCCTCTTTTCACAGATGAGAAAAGTAAAGCCTATTGCCATAAAGTAAGTTCCCAAAGTCACACATCTATTAATTGAAAGAGCTGGGATTTGAACCCAGGCCTTTTGATTTTAAATATAGCATCCCTTCCCCTGAGCCCCCTTACCTTTTTTGCCTATCATCTTTAAGGTTTTTAAAAATGTAAAAATAAATGTGCAGTAATGTGAAATAACAAAGGGGAAAGTGTATATATTTCTAAAAGTCAGCAATTTTTCAAATTAATATTTTTAATCAGCAAAAATCTGCCTTCTCTTCCTCTTCCATGTCCACAGTTTCTACCTCTACCCCAAATTGGGAAAGAAAGAAAAACATTTTTTAACATCACTTTTGTTGTTGTTCAGTCATGTCTGACTCTTCATGACCCTATTTGGGGTTTTCTCAGTAAAGATACTTGAGTGGTTTGCCATTTCCTTCTCCAGCTCATTTTATAGATGAGGAACTGAGGCAAAACAAAAATGGTTAAGTGACTTTGTCAGGGTTACACAGCTGGGAAGTATCTGAGGACAGATTTGAACTCAGGAAGGTGAGTCTTCCTGATTCCTGGCCTGGCACTCTATTTACCGTGCCACCAACTGTCCTTACCATTCCTCTAATTCTCTCTTTTCCTTTTTCCCTTTTCCCTCATTTCCTTGTTGAGTAAGATGTATTTTTTACCCACATATGTGAAAGAATATGTGTGTATGTGTGTGTGTGTGTGTGCACGCATACTGTGCCTGTCTGTATTCTTCCCACCATTTACCACTTCTAATTCTAGTGAGGTTCAAGTGTTAGCCATTCCACTCTCTTCCTTGTTTGTGTAGATTTCTACTTGCACATCCCAATTACGTGAAATAATTTTCCTTAACCTTCCTTTGCCTTTCTCCTCCCACAATGTATTCCTCTTGTCTTTTTCTGTTCTTATATTTTAAGATAACCAAGATATAACAGGACCTATTGCAGGTCTTTGGTTTAATTAGACTCATAAGATACTTGATGATGCATTAGGGTTCAGTGTTTAGTCCCTTGTGATTATTTATTAGTGTCCGCCTTTTTGTATTTTTCTAGACTCCTTTGTTTGATCTTCAAAATTTCTATGCAGCTCTAGTCTTTTTATTAGGAATCCTTGAAAAGCCTCTATTTCATTAAGAATTCATTTTTTTTCTCTAGGATGATTATACTCAGTTTTGCTTGTACATGATGACCCTATGCTGGCTACTTGCCTGCTCCTAACAGCTTTCTAGCTTCCTCTTGTGTGTTGTCTTCCTCCACTAAATTGTAAGTTTCTTAAGGGTAAGGACTGTATTTATTTTTCTTGTTTGTATCCCCAGGGCTTATCACAGTGTTGGCACACAGTAGGGCTTAAAATATTTGTTGAGTGGAATTGAATTGATTTCAACCCTCATAGGATATCAAAATTCTGGAAAGGGGATCATGGAAACCTAACTTCCTAGACTAAATTGCATGACCTCTGGGAGAGTGGGCAGATGCCAGTTTAATCAATAGTTGGAAGAACCAAAACTTCACCTAAAGGGCGTAGGGACCTGTTATGTCTCCTGAGTGAATTTGCTTCCTTCCAACCAAACAGGATAAGGAGGGCAGGCCAAAGGTAGCAGAGAAAGAACCTATATAAGCTAGCGGTTTTTAGTTCTCTGGGGTGGGCTAGGAGAAGGGGGAAGAAGGAACTGTCTGGGGCCAATGAAGGAAGAATATTTTTTGTCTGTGAAGCCAGATGGCAAGGCAAGATTTCCATGAAATCCTGATCATTGAGGCTAAGCATAAGGGAGGTGACCAAAAGGATTTTAGCGGAGATGAAACTCTTAAGGAGGACTTGCTTTTGTTCTTGTTTATGGCGCAGACCTAGAAGTTCCTGCTACAAATCTGGTACCCCAACACTCAGAGCTAAGGTGAGGGGACACATTCTGCCCAGGCTAAGTGTACCAAACTAAATTCTTGGGCTGAAAATTTTGAATTTAATATAAGATCCAGCTTAGATGGGAAGGTTGAAAACAAGCAAAACTTAGAAAACAGAGGTGAAAGGTGGGTCAATAAATCAAGCATTTATTAAGTACCTCATAAGTGACAGAATCATGCTTAGTACTAAGAGTACAAAGATATACTAAAGTAGTTCTTAATTTCAGGAAGCTACGTTCTAACACATGAATCAATCAATTAATATTTATTAAGTGTCTACTATGTGCCAGGCACCATACTAAGCACTGGAAATCACAAAAAGAGGCAAAAGATAGTCCCTGCCCTCAAGGAGCTCACTATCTAATAAGGTTGACAACATGTAACTAAAGATATACAAGACAAGCTACATACAAGCTAATTAGGAAATTATTAAAAGAGTGAAAGCACTGGAATTAAGAGGGGATAGGGAAGGCTTCTCATAGAAGATAGGATTTTAATTGGGACTTAAAGGAAGCCAGGGAGGTCAGTCGTCAGAGTGGAGGAGGGAGAATGTTTGCATGCCCACACACGTGTGTGTGTGTGTGTGTGTGTGTGTGTGTGTGTGTTTGTGTATCACCTCCTCTGGGTTCCTTCCCTGATTTTCAATCACACTTACAGGTTTGGTTCCCAGAGGGTGGCTATGGAGAGAAATGGATGATCATGGAAGCCCAGTTGAGTGACCCATTCAGGTATTATGATACCCTGTATGAGTTACTAAAACTTCATAAAGCTCATGAGTGAGATTTTCCTTTGTAGTCGGCCAGGAGATGCATCTAACTTAAAGTCAAGGCTATTTACTAAAATGTAATAATAATAATGATGATGATGATGTCAAAACATTTCCCACACAAATTTGGGTTTCACTTTTACAGTGGCGATAAGGCATATATATAGGAAACACATGTGGCTAAGGCAATTCATAAGTCTAGTATTTCAGGGTTTCAGGGCTCTTTCTCTCACTGCACTTGATAGTTTGTAAATGCCATCTATAATAAAAAATGTAAATTGCAATGGATGTAAGTTGGGTGACTGCTTGGTTCATTGGCATAAGTTCATTGATTATGTATATACTATATAGATTTGTGCTTTATCATAACTATCGTTATATTTCTACTTTCTTATGCTACTCATCCCTGTTAACTCGGGCTTCTCTACTCAATGCAGCATTTTTCTTTTCTAAATCTAGGCTACGCCTATCTGGATATGTTGCATGTGACAGCAATATCGTGTGGGGTGCAATGTGCCAGGAATATCTGACAACTGAGCAATGTACCACCAGATTTATCCGGGCCTCCAAATCACATTTTTTGAATGCCACCCTTCTTTGCAGTGATTGCACTGGTATTTCTGAGGTGGCTTTATAGTTTCTTCTCAGAGAGGCTGGGGATGTTGAAATGAAAAGAACCAGAAACTCTTGCAATGTGTTGGTAATATGACATGACATTTGAGTGCCAGAGATCATTGTCAGAAGGAAAGAATGGCTGTACTTACCTAAGAGTTCAAATCCCCCTTTCCTCCTTAGTTGCAAATCCTGAAGAAAAGAAGACAGCTCTGTGAATTTATGAGCTCTGTGTATATAGCTATGAGCTCTAATGTGCTCTTCATTACTGAGCCACAGGTTAAACAGTGGGGACCCAAGGGCGAGGGGTCACCTGATGTCTGGAGGGCTGGACTTTTTGTCAATTTCATAAGAAAATTCATCTTCTGGAGAGAGGGTGATCAAGTACTGAGTCTTCGGGGTCAGTCACTGAGGAGTATACTCTAGTTCTACAGTGAAAAATCCAGGGTCAACTGGATCAACTCAGCCACTTGGGATTCCTCCCCCTCCCACCCCAAGGAAAGGATTTTTGATTTCCTAAGCATTTGCTTGAGCACAGACTTATCCTTCACAAGCTAATTCTTAATAAAAAAAACTTAGCCTATGAAGAAAGAAAGAGTGATCTACTTATTAAATAAAAATTTGTCTGAAGCCAGTCCCAAAGCCATAATCTATGAGAACCGGGATGGGAGGGATGGGGGACACTCTTACTGTCTAAATTTCCAGAGCACTAAATCTCTACTTAGAAATACACACACACACACACACACACACACACACACACACACACACACGTGTGTGTGTGTATGTATGTGGATATACATATACCTATATTTGTATTTTTATATACATACGTATATACAAATACATAGATCATTGTTGTTGTCATCCAGTTGTTCATTCATGACCAACTTTTCATGATTTTCATTCCATTTTCATGGAATTTTCTTGACAAAAATACTGGAGTGGTTTGCCATTTCCTTTTCCAGAGGACTGAGGTAATCAGAGGTTAGGTGACTTGCCCAGGGTCACATAGCTAGAGTGTCTGAGGCCGGATTTGAACTCAGGTCTTCCTGAATCCACTCCCAGACCTCTACCCAGCTGTCTCTTAGGCAAACAGAGGTTAAGTGACTTGCAAGGTCACACAACTAGGAAATGTCTGAGGCCAGATTTGAACTCAGATTTTACACACATACACACACACACATTTATCTATCTATCTATCTATCTATCTATCTATCTATCTATCTATCTATCTATCTATCTATCTATCTGTGTTTGTGTGTATATACATGCATTCTGTTTATCTATTTATTTATCTTCCATCTTTTATAAGGGGATAGATTGGAGTCCCAACTTGGGATTTCACCTACGTATAGACTGGCTAGTGCAGAAATTCTTTAGTAATATAGATTGAGAACTCCTCTGAATCATACAGGCTTGAAGAATTGTAAGTTAAAGTGACTTGCCCTGGGTTGCACAGTTAGCATATGTCAGAATCAGAACTTGAACCCAGAACTTCCTGATTCCAAAGCCAGACCTTTAACAACTATGCCATACGGATACACAAGCATAGATATGTACACTTCTTCCTCTGTATTTATAAGTCCCTTGAGAACAAAAGTACTATTTTGGCCCCTGAAACCTAATAGAGTGGCTTATACATAATAGCTATATCATACTTTCTAGTTAATAATGAGGCAGATGTCATCGAAAATTCTAAAAAAATATCGTGACTTTGAATTCAAGATTACTAGGAAAACGTAGCTTCTTTTTGGTGGGATGGGAAAGAAGTGGGGAAGAAGTCCCTTCATAGTTACAACATCACTAGATTTTTGGTTTTGGACACTATCTTTAGAATAATTACCATTCTGATATCCCTTAAAGAGCTGCCATGGTCCAAAATTTCATCGATTAGTGGCCAGTCTTCCGGCCATGAGCATCTCTCAATTTACTTGAGTAATCCTCAGGCAATGGACACACTTCTCTTTGCTGGACCCATACTCAAAGCTATTCCAGGTTGGTAAGACCTACTAGATTTTTCTCTCTGTGGCAATAACCTCATTTCAACTCCATAAGTATTGAGTGAGTACTATGTGACAGTCACCATGTAGGCACTAGTGGTTACGAAGACAAAAACAAAATGGTCTCTGCCCTCAAGGAACTTACATTCTACCAGGCAATCCAACATAAAGTAAACAAAAAATATGTACAAAGTAATACAAAGTGTTTTCAAGTGGAAGAGAACACTAATAACTAAGGGGACTCTAGAAAGTTCTCTCTTAGGAGGTGACCCCTGAGCTCTGCTCAAAAGGAATGTAGAAGAGAGAATCAGAGTAGGACTTCAGAAGACACAGAAGAATTGTTAATACAAAATAAGAATGGAATTCTGGGGCACAAGAAATAACTAGGTACTCAATGGATTCTTTATTATCTAAGACAGGTATGTGCCTTGAGGCAGCTATGTGAGAGAGTGCTAGATCTGGGAGGAAGTCTCTAGATTAACTCCAACTTATGGTGTGTGTGTGTATATATATATACATATATATATATATATATATATATATGTATATATATATTAGGGAATGTCCTTGCTTTTTTTTGTATCTCCAACACTTAGAAGAGGGCCTGGCACACAGTAGGTGCTTAATAAGTACTTATTTACTGTACTTAATAAGTACTTATTTATTGCCTGACTATAGAATTAGATTTAAGGAGTTTGTGGCTATGTTTCTGTTCTTTAAGATCTAGAATTGAAGTATTTTAAGATCTTTTCAGGGTGGAGCCAATATGGCGGCTGGAAACCAGGGACTTAGAGGGGCTCCCTGCCAAGATCCCTCCAAAAACTGGTAAAAATAGCTCTGAACAAATTCTAGAACTGCAGAACCCACTATACAGTAGAGGGAAGCAGGGCTTCACCCCATGACAGCCTGGATGGTCACTGGGTGTGGTTTATCACACGGGGATGGGGAGCAGAGCAGAGCCCAGCATGAGCTGTGCCCAGACCAACTAGACCGGGAGCCAGGCAAATCAGGCCGTAGCGCCCTGAACCAGTGAACTGTGGCAGTTACCAGACTTCTCAACTCACAAACACCAAAGACAACAGAGAAGGTTAGTGGGAAAAGCTGCTGGGACAGAGTAAAAGGAGTTCTAGGTTCGGCCACTGCCCCAGGGGCAGTGGAGGTGGTGCAGCTCTGAAGGCAGAACTACAGTTGCAGTTGCTTCTGGCCCCAAGCCCAGCTGGTGGGAGGAATTAAGTGGCAGGTCAGAGAGGGAGTGTAGAGCCTGCTTAAGATCTGAGTAATGGTCCTGGTTGGGAGTTTTTGGGGTAGGAGGAGCACTGGTGTGGCAGAAATAGCTTTGAAAACAACAGCACAGCCCCGCAAGCTTGGGACACAGTACTCTCTACTCTACAAGCAGTCATACCCTGGATGAAAAACTCAAGAGTCAAGTAATTGGTTGGGAACATGGACAAGTGGTGAAAATGGACTCAGATTCAGACTCAGACTTTGGACTCTTTATTTAGTGACAAAGAAGACCAAAACAGACAGCCAGAAGAAGTCGACAAAGTTAAAGAGCCTACATCAAAAGCCTCCAAGGAAAACATGAACTGGTCTCAGGCCATGGAAGAGCTCAAAAAGGATTTGGAAAATCAAGTTAGAGAAGTAGAGGAAAAATTGGGAAGAGAAATGAGAGTGATGCAAGAAAACCATGAAAAACAAGTCAATGACTTGCTAAAGGAGACCCAAAAAATACTGAAGAAAATAACACCTTAAAAAATAGACTAACTCAAATGGCAAAAGAGCTCCAAAAAGCCAATGAGGAGAAGAATGCCTTGAAAGGCAGAATTAGCCAAATGGAAAAGGAGGTACAAAAGACCACTGAAGAAAATACTACCTTAAAAATTAGATTGGAGCAATTAGATTGGAAGCTAGTGACTTGATGAGAAATCAAGATATTATAAAACAGAAACAAAGGAATCAAAA
>CM053623.1:255268473-255297885 GCA_028646595.1 Phalanger gymnotis
TTTCAGTCATCTCTGACTCTTCATGACCCCATTTGGGGTCATGAGAAATTGGAGTGGTTTGCCATTTCCTTCTCCAGCTCATTTTATAGATGAGGAAACTGAGGCACATAGGGTTAAGTGACTTGCCCTTAAGGGTCACATAGCTAGTAAGCATCTGGGGCCTGGTATGATCACAGGAAGATGAGTCCTTCTGACTCCAGACCTGACACTCTCTCCACTGCATCACCTAGCTGCCCCATCAAAGGAATATCAACGGTCAAAAGGAAGGTGGCTTCAATGTGGAGACTCCTGAATTTGAAGGTGCTGTGAGATGTGCTCTGATTTTAGAAACAAAATTGGCCTGTGTAGAAAAGAATGTCTATTCTATCAAGTCAAGTCAAGAAGCATTTATTATATACATGTTATGATAGGGATGCAAAGTAAGACAAAAATAGTCCTTGCCTTCAAGGAGCTCACAGTCTCAATGAAGCATGAAATGATGTTGCATGGGGCATAGGACAATGGTCCACAGACCCTTTGATCTGACTGTCCACTTTTCTCCACAGGCATTAAACACATTTCAATTATCATTAAATACCGGTTAGGTCCTACTCTGGAGCCTATACCAACCAACCACATGCAGTCTCCTTTTTAAAAATCTGAATAACAATGACAGCCTTTACAGTGTTCCTAAAATCATCTGATTTTTAACACACCAGCCTTTCTCTAACATGTTTGTGATGTGGAGACTTGGATATTTCATCAATTCTTGCAGCTGGAGAAGTACAGATTACCCAGGGGGCTGAAACTGTAGTTGGTACCCTCAGGATTTGCCAGTGAACCCTGCTTATCAGAATTCCATACCTGTAATGCGCTGATGATTTTGGGCATGGCTTAAAACCTCAAATGATGCTTTGACTTGTGCAACACCACCACAGACCATAGGGTTTCCATTAGGGCTTCATGGTTACCACCATTATACCTTCTGTTAAGCACCACTAATGTTAGTCTGCCAAAGCCACCTATTCCTCTTCCCTCAAGCGGGAGTTAGATACAACACTTACAGAGAACTCATTTCTAGTGGAATATCCTCTAACTAAAATGTTATTTTAACTTAATAACATGAGAATACTATAGAATTTTCCATTCTGGGGCCAGGAGACCCAGTAAATAGGTAAAAACATTCTCTATCAGGTTGCTAAAACAAAGAGGAAAAAAAAGTCACATTTATATTCAATGGCTGTGATGCCGTTCCAAACTGAGATCACATTTTCTGAGCTGCACCTTTATCATAGTCACATTTTCTTACTTGCCTGAAATTAACTTGGGGAAACAAGCTTCAATTTATAGAAAATAGATGTGATTTTTCTAAGAAAATGTTATGTGTTAACAACATACATCCCTCTAACAGCTAATGCTGTCTACATTTCAATCGATGTGTTCCTAGTCCACTCTTAATTGTCCAGTGCTGGGTTATTGAGTTTGTATTTTAACTATGCCCTCAACTTCTTTTCTTTTTTTCTGCTGTCCGCTCTGACTTTTAGTGCTCGTATGTCCTGTCCTCCTATCAAGATCATAGAAAGGAATTGGATAGAACTTTTTGCCTCTCATTAGCCATTCTAGTAAAGATGAGGTAGAACAAAGCTTGAAGCCAAAACTTTAAACTAAAATTGGACCCATTTGTGTTTTATAAAATTATTATTTTTTCAATTAGTGAGCATTTAGTTTTACTCTCTCTTTACTCTCATCTTTCTTTTTAGATGGAAAGGGTATTTTTAAACATTAGTTCTTTGGGACCATGATTGGCTGCTGCAGATAATCAGAGTTCAATTGTCTTTTATTCTTGTTTTCGTTTTCATCACATATAGTCTTTGTGTATATTGTTCCCAAGTCTTCCCATGTTTCTCAAAATTTGTCATACTTATTACTTCTTATGTTTCAACATTGTTCTATTGTACTAACATGCCATAGATTGCCCAGCCATTCCCAAGCTGATGATTATCTATCTTCCTCCTCAGTTTTTTTGTTCCCACAAAAATATTACTACTAATATTTTAGTGTATGTGGGGCCTTTTTAAAAAATTTCCTTGTGGGTATATGTGTAGTAGTAAGATCACTGGATCAAAAGGTGTAAAGAGTTAGTGATTCTTTTCAAAAAATTATAAATTGATTTGTTGACTGTTTAGGCTAATTCATAACTCTACCAATATTATCATAATTATTATTATTTCGTCCCTGTTTTCCATAGCTCTCCCAACACCTATCCATCCCCAGTTGAAAAGAAAGGTAAAAGAAAAATAAATCTTTTTTTTCATTCTTTTCCTTTTAATTTATTTTAAACTTAAAAACAAAGTAATAAAAGAAAAAGAAACATATTATGAACTTAAATATTAAAACAAAAACAAAATAAGAAAAGAAAGAAAAAAAGCATTGCTATTTGTACAGCAAAGAGGATTCAAAATATACAGTAATAAATTTCCATTTCAAGAAAGCATATATAATACTCATTGTGCTGTCCATCTTTTCTTTGCTTCCTTCTGAGTTTTCTTTTGTTAAAATAAAACATTTGTAACAAATTTGTACAACCAAGCAAAAACAAATTCCCACATTGGCCACGTCCAAAGACGTCTGTCTCATTTTGGATCTTGAGTCTGTTACTTCTTACCCATTTGTGTTTTCAATTCTTCTATTCTGGGCCACTCCTTCCTTGAAAAATTAAGATTTGATGGAAGTTTTTTTTCTAACATTTTTTTGTTGTTGCTTTGGCTTGAGGAATGGAAAACAGACACTTACATTCTTGGCTAAAGTTAAATACTACAAGGTCTTCCATTGAATCCATCTTCTGATGTCTCACTGCAGTAAAGGCTGTGAAGGCAGCTCTAAACAACTTTGCCTTAATTATGAGTATATGGGTAGCTTACATGTCAGATAACCCCTGGTCAGCTTAGCTAAAATTCAGAGAGCTCATTGATAGAAGATTGGTCACCTTGTTCACAACATTTCATAAAGCCTTTTTACTAGGAAATGGAGAAATTGTGACCTACATTAATGGAGAGATTAACTGCCAATGCAATCATAGATCTTTTGATGGCTAGGAAAAGCAACACAGGATTATAAGATCATAGATCTTGAGCCAGAAGGGACCTCAGAGGTCATCCAGTTTAAACTCTTCCTTTTACAGCTGATGAAACTGAGTCCCAGGAAATTAGGTGACTTGCCTATATGGACACAGGCAGCAAATGTCAGAGGCAAGAATTGAACTCAGTTTTTCTGTGATTAAATGCAAAAGAAGTAATATAGACAGTGAAGAGATCATAGGAGAGAAAATTCTCTGTGGATTAGAGTCATAAGGAATGGTTTCATGAAAGAAGAGGGATTGAAGTAGGCTCAAGTAGAATGGCTAGGAAATAAATGAGCAGTGAGAACAGGGGAAAAGAATTCTAAAGGGTAGGAATGTTATGAAAAAACACACAGAACTAAAGAATAAATCTGATTGGCATGAAGGGTTTGTGTGGGAAATAAGGGAATAAAATGTAAGTAAGTTGGGGTCAGGCAATGGCAGGCTCCCTCTACATTCAAGACATATCAAGATATTTGAACTCTACCCTGAAGAACTTGGGAGCCGCTGAAAGTTTTTGAGTAGGAGTATGCTGTGATTGAAATTATACTTTATTATACTTGTGTGACATGGGACGAATCACTAAATAGCTTAATATCCAGACACCTTCTAAGACTATATGTTGTTGCAGAAAATGTGCTAATCTATATCAATAGAGGAAGTTCTGCAACAGGAAATCTCTACATTGAAAAAAATCACAGATCTGGTAAGACATCAATCTCTCTCTGCTTCTTCTGAATATGTATGTATCTATCTACGTAAAATTTTCTTTTTTGTGCCTGTAGGTATAAAAAAATTAGGTAGACTGTTCTTAAACTTACATGTATGTATGCATATGTGTGTATAGTCATGCATACATGCATGCATGTATGTTTATAGGAGTTTGCTGGTAAGATGGCTCTAGAAAAAGCACCCATGACACATTTTAAAGCTTAATCTGCATTATTACCATTTTCATCACTTTTTTTAAGTCCAGACAATCAACAAAACAATAAATCAAGAGCTGAATTGTAACTTTTGGTCATTTCCAAGGTTTAGATGCTCATACTGAAAATTTAATAATGCGTTTTTTTGAGTCAGCGTGAACTGGCTCCAGCACACCCTGATTGTATGTGTATACGTACAAAACACTCAGATGAGGAGTTGTAACAACAATTCTACTTGCTTCTACTGAGGCCATGTAAGGCCAATAACACCAGCACACAGGAGAGCCAATAGCATAGATTCTTTGATCTGTTTTTCTAAGGAAAGCAACTTTAAGGGGTTTACAATGTCACTTTAATCAAATATATCATTGACTTAGTTCAGGGGAAAAAGTTGGCATCCTGAACTTCAAAGAAAACACAAACAGAAATTACAAGCAGAAATTACGTAAACAGAGAAAATAACACAAATCGGCAGATACATACATAGTTACCAGAGAGAGAAGCACCAACATCTGGGTTTTCAAAAGGGGGGGCTCCTTAATGGTTACCCTGAGTCTCATCTAGCCAAATCACAGGAATAGTCTTCCAATGAGTGAACCCCCAAAGCAAAACCTCTCCTCCAGCAGTTATGAGAGTTCTAGCTTAAGGGTTACCTTCAGAGTATGTATACCCCTTTTCAGGGCCTGAGGGCTTCACACCTCTCAAGGGCTTCATATTTCTGGTGACCTAATTAGCAAAAGGGTGTGGGCCTTCCTACAAACAAAGGCAAGACTCAATCAAAGGCTCTCAATTGCCTTAGTGCCGAGAAGCACTCCAAAAGAAAAAAAAATAGAAAGTCCCACTTCGCTTGCCCTTACAGTGATTGTATATACATATATACACATATGTATATATATATGCGCATACATGTATATGTGTGTGTGTTGTGTGTCTATGTCTATGTATATATGTATGGATGTAGATGTAGATGTATATATGCATTCATATGCACATGTATGCATATACACTTATACATGTATATGCACGCATAAATATATGACAGAAAACAACTTGTTTTCCTTGCTACATGTGGTAAAAAAAGGTGAGCTCAGTGTAACATTTAAAATCCTGTGGGAGAATTTCTGTTTCTGCTACAAAACATCAGAGGTTGTTCAGAGATCACAAAAATTATCCACTCCTTTCAGCAGGCTTGGAGACTTGAGAAGTTTTAATTGACTAAGTCTCACATTTCCCTCTGAATAGTAGGCAAGGAGTTTGCAGTGCAGCCACTGTAGCCTTTTATTCAAGCCTTTAGTATAAAGAAATGACAGAAAAATACCTTTCCAGGGGTGAATAGTTACTGGGAGTGAAGATGAAGCCTGTCAGAAAGAATAATCAATTGTGAGTCAATGGAATGAATCAAGGACCAAAATTGCAATGATAGTTGGAGACCAGATGACATTCATTTGATAACTTGGAAGTACTGACCCCTCCCTATTTTGCCTCAAGTTGCACCAAGAATTTAAATATTAAAGAACCAGATAGACCAGGATAACTCTATTTCAAAATAGAATCTGTAGTTTTCCAAAGATTTGATTTCTTTTGGCTGCTCTAAGACAGGCATTTAAGACATAGCCAAGATGAATCATTCATCCTTCTGGCTTGTTGAACCATATCTTGATTAAGGACTAGCTCCAGAGGTCCTGACCCTTAATTCCCTTTTCTTGTTTTGCTCAGGATTTGTATCCTTGCCTTTCTGCCAGGCATAATGAACTTGGATCCGAACCCCACCCCCATAGGGGATTCATGTGTTAGCAGTTGTCTTTCTGTAGAATGGTGGAAAGAAGGTATAACCTTTGCTGCTGTAGTTGAGTAAAAATAAAAAGATTCAAGTGTTTTTCTTAAGCTGCTCTCTTGGAGTTCAGTAGAAGGTGTTACATGAAAAACACTGCTAAAAATGTTTTATTGAAGACTTGTTTTTTACCCAACTATTTCTTCCCTATAAATTCCACTCCCACAACTCTCCCTGATAACAAAGGAAAACATTTAAGCCAAGCCAAATGGCATGGTGACTGCATCCGACAGAACAGGCAACATTCCATGTTTGAGCTCTATCATCTTTCTTTTTAGAGGGAAAAGGTATATTTGAACATTAGTTCTCGAGGCCATGAGTGGCTATTGCAAATAATCAGAGTTCAACTGTCTTTTAGTCTTGTTTTCATTTCCATCACTTATACTCATTATGCATATTGTTCTCAAGTCTTCCCATTTTTCTCAAAATTTGTCATACTTGTTACTTCTTATGTTTCATCAGTGTTCAGTCACATTAACATGCAGTAGATTGCCCAGTCATTCCCAAGTTGATGGTTATCTGTCCCCTTCCCCAGTTTTTTTTTCCCACAAAAATATTACTATGAATATTTAAGTGTATGTGGGACCTTGTTTAAAAATTTCCTTGTGGGTATATGTGTAGTAGTAGGATCACTGGGTCAAAGGGTATAAAGAGTTAGTGACTCTTTTCAAAAAAGTTTAAATTATTTTGTAGACTGCTTAGGCTAATTCATAGCTCTACCAATATTATCATAATTATTACTATTTTGGTTCCTTCCATAGCTCTTCCAGCATTGACTAGTTTAATCTTCTATCATCTTTGCCATTTTGGGGGGTGTGAGGTGATACCTCGGAGTTGCTTTGATTTGCATTTCTCTTATTAGTAGTGATTTGGAGCAAACTGTCATATAGTTGTTAGTTTCCCATTCTTTTTTAATACTTGTATATTTATATTGGGGAATCACACTTGGGCACATGTGTTTGTATCAATTCTCAAAACATCATATGGCATCATAGACATTCAAAGCAACATCATTTTATCACGTCATTCTAACTTTGTTCATGCAAAAGCCTTTTAATTTTGTAAAATAAAGGTGTCTATTTTCTATTTTGTATTTTGTGTTTTGCTTTATCCATTATTTGGCAATGAATTTTGCTTCTAGTCAAAATTGGGAAGGTCACCTTTCATTTTCTTCTATTTTTTTATCTGTATGACTTTTTCCATTTGGAGCTGCTTGTGCTTATTGGGATGCAAGGTGTTATTCTAAACATTATGTATGCTATATGGCTTTTGAGTTTTCCTCAAGGTTTTTTTTTTGTCTAACTGAGAGTACTTCCCATAGTAGGTTGTGTTCTTGGATTTATACATTATTTAAGTGTTATATTTAGTTAATTTTGATTCTTGTTTTTCCAGTCTATTTCCATAATCTGTTTTCTAATTAATGAAGTAATAACACCATGAATTTGATAATGAAGGAAAAACCAATAGAGAATAAATTATTTAGTAAGAATCATGATTCAGTTCTTCATAAGTAATAAAATAAGGTGGAATATCAATTAATCATTCAACAAACGTTTATTAAGTACCCACTATGTGACGAGCACTGCTGAGTGTGAAAAGAAAGGCAAAAAAAAAGTCCCAGCTCTCAAGGAGTTCACAGCATAACAAGGGAAACAACATGTAAACAATTATCTATGAGCAAGATATATTCAGGATAACCGGAGATAATCTACAGAAGAAAGATAATAGCATTAACAGGGATTTGAAGAAAAGTTTCTTGAAGTTTGACATTTTAGTTGGGAGAAGAAAGCCAGGGAGAACAGGAAATAGATAAGGAGGAAGAGAATTCCAGGCACAGGGGAGACAGTGAAAGTGCATAGTTGGAAGATGGATTTTCTTGTGAGAGGAGCAAGGAGGCCAGTATCACTGGATCTCCGAGTACATTGGGAGATTGGATAAATAGGAGCTAATTAGGTTATGAAGGGCTTTTAACATCAAATAGAGAATTTTATTTTTGATCCTGGAGTGATCAAATAGAGAGCCAATGGTATTTATTGAATAGGAGTGGGGTGCAGGGTGAGATGGTCAGACCTGTGCTTTAAGAAGATCACTTTGATAGCCGAATAGAAGATGGCCTAGAATGGGAAAAGATTTGAAGGAGGATGACCAACCACAAAAATGTTGCAGTAGTCCAGACATGAATTAATAAGGCCTGTACCAGGGGCTGTACTAGCATTGTCAAAGGGTAGCAGAGGGTGAATAACAGAGATGTTATGAAGTTAGAACAGACAGGATTTGGCAACACATTTGACATAGGAAATGAAAGAGAGTGAGGAGTCAAGGCTAGCCTGGGTGACTGGCTTCAATGATGACAAGGAAATTACAAAGAGATAAAAGACTTGAGATTGGGGAAGAAGGTAATGAGTTCATACTGATTTTAAAATGACTATGGGACATGCATTTTGAGATGTCTAATTAGCCAATGGAGATGGGAGGCTGGTCATGTATCTTCTTAGAATGTCAGCTCATCCTGTCATCCCCTCCCTTCTCTTTCCCTCTCCTCCCGTCTTCTCCCCTTCCCTCTTTTCCTTTCCTCTCCTTTCCCCTCCTCTTTCCTCCTCTCCCCTTAACTGAGGGTGTTTTACCCAAAGGAAGGGAAATTTCGATGGCCAAAAACTACCTAGTTAATTTGGAGTTTACTGGCAGATTTCTTTCTCAAAGACCAAACCTCAAACCCAATTCACTCTGAATCTCAGGGATTGGACAACAATAGATCTCTGCTGAAGCACCACTTAATGGTTATTTTTGGGCCCTTCTTTCTCAGAGTGAATGTAAATAGTGGCTATTCCTCTTTTGGCCAGCAACTGGGTCTTCCCCTTCAAGTTTTATTTATTTATTTTTGTATTAAAGTGGCCATCCCTTGATTCACTTCTTAAAAAGGTCTATTCACTGAATGGATGTTGCCTCACTCAAAGACAGAACTTGGAAAGACCTTAGCTTAAAAGCCTCAAGCTCTCCCATTGCATCCTGGGCCATCTTCAGTCCCGATCTACATCTGGCCACTGGGTCTAAATGGCTGCAGTGAGGATGGTGACCTTGCACAGCCCTCCCTCACTCAAATCAAAGTCAACTGCAACCATGTCATCATCTCCCTGATGTCATGGTCCTCTTTGAGAATGAAGGAAAAACCACAACATACAATCATAGAGTGGAGTGTAAAATGTTGATCTAAGCTTACTTTCTGTGATATTGCTTTCCAGGTTTCCCAGCAGTTTTTATCAGATAACAAGATATCCCCTAGGTTACCTTCATTTTCCACTTTATCCAGCACTGGGTTCTGCTTTTCTGAATCTCTCATGTCTACTCCCTTACTTCTATTCATCATTTGCTTATATATTCTAGGTCTTTAATTTCTCCAATTGAATTTTGTTATTACTTTATCAAGTTCTCTAAAATATTCTGTCCATATCTTGATTGGTACAGCATTAAAAGTGCAAATAAATTTTGGTAGTATTGTCTTTTTTATGATATTGGCATGGCTTATAATAAGCCCTAAATATTTCTCCAGCTATTGAAGTCCTTTTTTATTCCTTTAAGAAGCACTTTTCAATTGAATCTATACAATTCTTTTATGTGCCTTGGGAGGGTGATGCCCAAATATTTTATTCATTTTTTAAAAAAATTTAAAATTTTTTTCAATGGAACATTTTTTTAAGTTTTGATAGTGTTTTATTTTTCACCAGTTACATATCAAGGAAATTTTAGCAATCATTTTACAAGATTTTGAGTTCCACATTTTTCTCCTTCCCTCCCCTCTTCTGAAAATGGTAAGGCAGTTTGACATAGTTTACACATGTGTAAGAATATTTCCACAATAGTCACAGTTGTGAAAGAAGAAAACGAAAAAAAGAAAGAAAAAAAAGACATGAGAAAGAATAAAGTAAGTGAAAAAATATGCTTCAATCTGCATTCAGAGTCCATCGGTTCTTTATGTGGATATGGCTGGCATTTTCCTTCATTTCTTTTAAGAGGGGAAAGCAAGGCAATTGGGGTTAAATGACTTGCTCAAGGTGACACAGCTAGTAAATGTGTCAAGTGTCTGAGGCCAGATTTGAATTCAAGTCCTTCTGACTCCAAGAGGAGTACATTTCTTGGATCATTGTGTTGCTGAGAAGAGCTGAGTCACACAATGTTTCTGGTACTGTGCACAATGTTTTCCTGGTTCTACTCATTTCACTTTGTATCAGTTCATACAAATCTTTTCAGGATTTTCCAAAATCTGTCTGCTCATAATTTCTTATTGTACAATAGTATTCTGTTACATTCATAAACCACAGCTTGTTCAACCATTCCTCAATTGATGGGCATCCCCTAAATTTCCAGTATTTTGCCACCACAAAAAGGCTGCTGTAAGTGTTTTTGCACATGTAGGTTCTTTTCCCTTTTTATGATCTCTTTGAGATACAGACCTTGTAGTGGTATTGCTGGATCCAAAGGTGTGCACAGTGTGGTTGCCCTTTGGGCATAGCTCCAAATTACTCTCCAGAATGGTTGGATCAGTTCACAACTCCACCAATAGTGCATTAGTGTCCCATTTTTTCCACATCCTTTCCAACACATCATTTTCCTTTCTTGTCATATTAGTCAATCTGATAGGTATGAGGTGGTTTAGAATGCTTCTTCATATGCCTATAGATAGCTTTGATTTCTTCATGTAAAAACTGCCTATTCATATCCTTTGACCACTCACCAATTAGGAAATGGCTTGTATTCTTATAAATTTGACTCATATTTGAGAAATGAGGCCTTTATTAAAGATACTTGCTATAGAGATTGTTTCCCAGTTTTCTTCTTTCCTTCTAATCTTGGTTGCATTGGTTTTGTTTATGCAAAAGCTTTCTAATTTAATAAAATAAAAATTATCTGTTTTACATTTTGTAATGCTTTCTATCTCTTGTTTGGTCATGAATTCTTCCCTTCCACATAGAGCTGATGGGTAGACTATTCTTTGCTCTTTTAATTTGCTTATAATGTCATCCTTTATGTTTAAATCATGCATCCATTTTAACTTTATCTTAGCATATGACATAAGATGTTGATCTATACCTAATTTGTATCCTATTGTTTTCTAGTTTTCCCAATAGTTTTTTTGTCAAATAATGAGTTCTTATCCCAAAAACTAGAGTCTTTGGGTTTATCAAACACTAGGTTACTATGGTCATTGACTACTTTCTCTTGTGTATCTAATCTATTCCACTGATCCACTACTCTATTCCTTAGCCAGTACTAAATTACCTTGATGATTACTGCTTTATAATATAGTTTGAGATCTGTTATTGCTAGGCTACCTTCATTTGTATTTTTCCTTTAATTCCCTTGATATTCTTGATCTTTTATTCTTCCAGATGAATTTTGTTATTTTTTTTTCTAGCTCTATAAAATAATATCTTGGTACTTTGATTGGTGTGGCAGTGAATAATTAATTTAGGATGAATTGTCATTTTTATTATATTAGCTTGGCCTACCGATGAGCAATTGGTATTTTTCCATTTGTTTAGATCTGACTTTATTTGTATGAAAAGTGTTTTGTAGTCATGTTCAACAAAAAGTTAAAGGTCACTGGGTTTGGCAGGTAGACTCCTAAGTACTTTATATTTTTTGCAGTTATTTTAAATGGAATGTCTCTTTGTATCTCTTGCTGCTGGGCTTTTTTGGTCATTAAAGAAATGCTGATGATTTATGTGGGTTTATTTCACATCCTGCAAATTTGCTGAAGTTCTTAATTATTTTGAGTAACTTTTTAGTTGATGTTCTAGGGTTCTCTAAGTATACCATTATATCATCTGCAAAGAGTGATAGTTTTATTTCCTCATTGCCTATTCTAATTTCTTCAATTTCTTTTTCTTCTCTTTTTGCTATAGCTAATGATTCTAGCACTACATTGAATAATAGGACTTCACCCTAAATCTTATTGGGGAGGCTTCTCACTTATCCCCATTACAAGAACTCTCCCTTTATTACTATGCTCTCTAGTGTTTTCAATAGGAATGAGTGCTGCATTTTGTCAAAAAGTGTTTTCAGCATCTGTTGAAATAATCATATGATTTCTATTGGTTTTGTTATTGATATGGTCAATCATCTTGATAGTTTTCTTAACATTGAACCAACCCTGCATTCTTGGTATAAATCCTACCTGGTCAGATTATATAATCCTTGTGATATATTGCTGTTGTTAGTATTTTATTCCAAAGTTTTGTATCAATATTCATCAGGGAAGTTGGTCTTTAATTTTCTTTCTCCATTTTAGCTCTTCTTGGTTTAGGTATCAGCACCATATTTGAGTCACAAAAGGAGTTTGTTAGGACTCCTTCACCATTTTTTCTAAATAGTTCATATAGTATTGGAATTAATTGTTCTTTAAATGTTTGGTAGAATTCACTCATGAACTCATCTGGCCCTGGGTTTTTTTTCCTAGAAAGTTCATTAATGGCTTATTCAATTTCTTTTTTCTAAGATGGGGGTTTTAGGCATTCTATTCCCTGATCTGTTAATCTAGGTAATTTATGTTTTTGTTAACATTCACCCATTTTGCTTAGATTGTCAGACTTATAGGCATATAATTGAGCAAAATATTTTCTTCATCAGTGGTGGTATCACCCTTTTCATTTTTGATACTAGATATTTGATTTTCTTCTTTTTAAAAAAAATTATATTAATCAATAGCTTATCTATCTTATTGTTTTTCCCCATAAAACCATCTCTTAGATTTATTTATTAGCTCAATAGTTTTTTTAAAAAATTTTTAGTCTTATTAATTTCATCTTTTATTTTCAGTATTTCCAATTTGGTGCTCAATTGGGGACTTTTAATTTGTTCTTTTTTAAGTTTTTTTAGTTGCATACCTAATTCATTGATCTGTTCTTTTTCCATTTTGTTGATGCAAGAATTTAGACAAATACATTTTCCCCTAAGTATTGCTTTGGTTGCATCCCATAAATTTTGGTATGTTGTCTCATTGTGGTCATTCTCCTTAATGAAATGATTGATCGCTTCTATGATTTGTTCTTTGATCCACTTATTCTTTAGGATTAGATTATCTGGTTTCCAATTAATTTTAATCTATATTTCCACTGCCCTTCATTAAATGTAATTTTACCACATTATGATGTGAAAAGAATACATTTAATATTTTTGCCTTTTTACATTTGATTTTGAGGGTGTTTTTTGAGGCTGACCCTATCACATGGTCAATTTTTGTGTAGGTGCTATGTGATGCTGAGAAAAATGTATATTCCTTTCTGTTTCCATTCAGTTTTAGCCAGAGATCTGTCATATCTAACTTTTCTAATATTCTATCCACTTCCTTGGTTTCTTTCTTGTTTATTTTTGATTGGATTTATCAAACTCTGAGAAGAGACAATTGAGGTCCCCCACTAGTATAGTTTTGTTGTCTATTTCTTCCTGTAACTCACTTAACTTTTCCTTTAAAAGCTGGGTGCTCTACCAGTTGATGCATCTATGTTTAGTATTGGTATTGCTTCATTGTCTGTGGTACCTTTTAGTAAGATGCAGTTTCCTCTCTTATGTCTTTTAATTAGGTCTTTTACTCTATCTGAGATCAGAATTGTTACCCCTGATTTTTTACTTCAACTGAAGCATAATAGATTCTACTCCAGACCCTTATCTTTACTTTGTGTGTGTCTCTGTGCTTCAACTGTGTTTCTGTAACAGCAACCACACTGGCACACCTGGGATGTCTGCTAGTACAGTTTCTTTGATGTGCTTTTCTAAAAGAAAGCAACTTTAAAGAAGTCAACAATCTTACTTTTTCTTCTTTTTTTGAGGGGGGGGCGGGAGGCAGGGCAATTGGGTTAAGTGACTTGCCTAAGGTCACACAGCTAGTAAGTGTGTCAAGTGTCTGATGCACCAACATTTGGTTTTTCAAAGCCAGGGGGCTCCTTAATGGTTACCCAGAGTTTCATCTGGCCAAATCACACAGACGCTCTTCCAATGAGTGAGCCCCTAAAGCAAAACCTCACCTCAGAATATATATACGCTTTTCAGAGCCAGAGGGCATCACAGCCCTCGTGACTCAGTGCCAAATTAGAAATTATCGAAAGGTGTCTTCCTACAAGGAAGCTTCCCTCAAGGCAAGTCTCTCCCCCAACAGGCTCCATGTGAAGATCTTCAAATCCCATTAATATTACAGTTTCTTGTAAACAACACATTGTAGGATTCTGGCTTTTGATCCAATCTCCTATTTGCTTCCATTTTATGGGAGAGTTCAACCCATTCACATCCACAATTATGATTACTGTATACTTCCCTCCACCCTATTCTTCCTCCTGTTTGCCCACTCTTTCCTTTAAACCCTTTCCCTCCTCACCAATGTTTTGCTTTTGTCTACCACTCCCCTGATCTAAGGCACTATTTTATGGTTGTTTGGAGGTAAATAGGAGAGCTACAGTGATTTATTGTTTACTCTGCCATCTTGACTTTTGGAAGTAGAGTCTACTTTATACATTTTGTAGTTATTTGGAATGAGAAATTCCTTTCTATTATTGCTTCTTGCATTTTGTTATTAATATAGTAAAATGCTATTGATTTTTGAGAATTTATTTTGTAATCCATAACCTTGTTAAAGTTATTAATTGTCTCAATTAATTTCTTTGCTGATTCCTTAGGTTTCCCCAGGCAAACCATCATATCATGAGTGAACAGGAATAGTTTCATTTCTACTTTGCCTGTGTTTATTCCTGTATTTTGCTTTGTCACTGTTGCTAGTACTTCTAGAATTGTATCTAATAATAATGGGGAGAGTAGGAATCCTTGCTTCACTTCTGAATTTATTGGAAAAATTTCTAGTGCATCCTTATTGCATATGATACTTGCTTTTGCTTTTAGATAGAAGAAGGTCCCCCTATGCCTGTACTTCATAGGGCTTTTTTTGTTCGTTTTTAGCATGAAAAGTGTTGTACTTTATCAAAGGCTTTTTCTGCATCAGTTTATGTAGTCATGTGGTTTTGGATAATTTGTTTCTTAATATGATTAGTTATGTTGATGGTTTCTCTAATGTGCATTTGAATCAGTTAAACTGTCCTTTTATGGTTGTTGAATGTTTTGTTTTTTAATATAGATTTAGCATAAGAGCATTGTACTTTATCAAAGGCTTTTTTCTGAAATCTTTTGAGATAATATGCATTTTTATTGAACCATTCTGCTAATGTTGAGCCATCCTTGCATACGCAGTATAAATCTCACTTAATCATAATGAATGATTTCATAGATAAATCTCTGTAGTCTGATAGGATTTTGTTTAAAAATTTTAAGTCACTGTTTATTAAAGATATTGGCATATAGTTTTTCTTTCTGTGTTTTGTCTTTTCCTGTTTTAGGTTTTAGGACTATATTTGTCTCATAAAAGGATTCTGAGAGGGTTCTTTCTCCACTTTTGAGAATAATTTGTGCAGTATGAGCATTAATTGTTCTTTAAATGTTTTATAGAATTCTCTCGTGAACCTATGAAAATTACTTCCCCCCCCCCCCCGCTAGTTCCTCTTCATCTAGGTCTACTTTCTTTTTTCCAGATTGGGCTATTTTAAGATCTCTTTCTGGTCTCTGATAGTCTGAGTATTTTATATTTTTAAAAGTATGATTCCATTTCTTTTTTGTTCTCAGCTTTGTTAGCATATAACTGTGCATAATATGTTGTGAGTATTCTTTTTATTTCTTCTGGTTTGCTGTTATTTCACCTTGTTCATTTGTTGTTTTATTGATTTGGTTTTCTGCTTTCTTCTTTTTAATCAGATCAGTTTTTTATCAATTATATTAGTCTTTTCAAAGAACCAGCTTTTAGTTTTATTTATCACTTCTATGGTTTTCAATTTCCAATTTATCTATTTCCTTACTTTTTAACATTTCCCTCTTTGTTCTTATTTCACATTTACTTGTTAATTTTCTAATTTTTGAAAAAAATGCATGTTCAGTTCATTTATCTTCTTTTTTTCTTTTCTGTTAATGTACATTTGTAAGGATATATATATATATGTATACACACACATATATGTATATATATATATATATATATGTTTTCCCCTGAGGACAGCTTTAACTGCATCCCATAAAGTTTTGTATTGTTCATTGTAATTTTCTTTTACTGTTTTTTAATTTTTAATTTTTCTTTTATTGTTTCTATGGTTTGTTCTTTAATCCATTCATTAGCTGGGATTTTGTTGTCAAGTCTCCATAAGTGTCTCTATCTTTTGTTTGTGGTATTTAAACTAATTTCTATTTTTATTGCATATAGTCCATAAATGGCATATTAACTGTTTCTGTCTTTTTACCTTTGTTTGCTATATCTCTGTGCCCTAGTACATAGTCAATTTTTGTAAAAATTCCATGTGGTAAAGAGAAATGTGTATATTCTTTTGCTATCCCGTTTAGAAGATGCCCTAAGTCATTAACTCTAATTTCTCCAAAAAATTTTTAAGTTCTTTATTTTGCCTTTTGTTTATCTTTATGTTAGACTTATCCAAAACTGAAAGAAGGATATTGAAGCATCTTGATACATTCTGCACCTATACTTCATCACCTCTCTCCCAAGAGGTGTAAGGGAGACATGTTTCATTACCAATCTTTTGAAACCATGATGGGTCATGGCATTGATCAGAGTCTTCTCAAACTATTTTCCTTTATGATATTATATGTATAAATTACATTATTATATGTATGAATTATTCTCCTGGTTCTGGTAACTTCAGTCTTTACCATTTTTTCCATGTGTCTTAATCCATCCTTTCTCTCACTTCCTGTAATATATTTCATTACATCTATATACCATGATTTTTTCAGTCATTCTCAATTGATGGGCACTTGACTTGGTTCTAGATCCTTGTTACAATAAAATATATTGCATTAAAGTTTATTAGATTTAATGTTGCCGTATTCTGAAGCCTCAACATTGAATGTAGATGACCCTAGAGTCTCAAGGGCTATTCCAGTAGAACAGAATCTCTGGCAAATCCTTAAAAATTGTGAAGGTCTATTATCTGAAGACCAACCTAGCTAAGTCCATAGAGACTCCTAATTAGATTGGGCATAGAATAGTGAATTTCAGGTACACAATAATTAATCTAAACTAGCTACAAAGGCACAAAGGAGTTTTAATGAGAAGTTGATGTAATGGTGGATCCTTACAGTATTGATATGTAATGATACCTCATAGATTTTAATATGCTAAGCCAGTGAATTGCAGTGTGAGATTTGAGAAATCAGGTTGCCTCCTGCTTTGTGGGCTCTGTAACCTGAGGCCCTTAAATTCTTATCTTTCACCTGAGTATATAGAGCTGAGCCAATATATATATATATATATATATATATATAGTACATAGTAAAGGGGTCTATGCTGTCTTTCAACAGGGAGGCCAGGTATGGAAGATGGGAAGAGTGATAGCTCTTTCTCTTACATAGCTGTAGATGACACCTGGGTAGCACATTTTGTATATTCTTTTAAAAACTTAAAGAGGATGGGACGTTTTTTAAAGGTGATCCCTCTTTCATGATTGTTTAAAAAAATCCCAAACCAACAATGACCCAACAAATCTATAGGTTATCATTAAAATGAATGCTTACAATGTAAATAATAATATCTAACTAAAGGTACAATACCCTTCATATTTAATCTCTTTTTTCCTTTACTGATTAACAGTCTTTTAAAGTGACTTGAAAGGGCTTACAACTGCAAAGACAATTCTTGCCCTCAGAGAGCTTACATTTGAATTGTGGAAACAACCCATACAGGGAAGTACTAGTGAGGAAAGAGCATTTTAGTTGGGAAAGTTATAGGAAGGGTAAATGGAGTTAAAGGGAAACATATTGAACATTTTCTAAATGTATTCTGCCTTAAATCACTTACATTTACAAAATACAACATTCAGGATTATGACAGTTAATTTAATCATGGTTCAAGGTTCCAGAACTGAAGGAGATATGGGAGTGGGGAGAGAAAAAAGGTCACTTATGTGTAGCAAAGAGGTTGTTGTCCTGGAGGCTGTGGAGAAAATGACTGGAGGAGAAGGAATGAAGTCAAGGATGTCAGAGGTTTTCCTGAAATAAAGTTCCAAGAAGGGCAAAAGCTCTCAAGAAAACATTTTTTTCCAAAACATATTTTCCCCTTTGAATGAACCAGATAAAGTATCTCTTTCATTTCACCTGAGACTTTTTTTTACTAGATTGTGGAGATCTCAGCTAGGTGGCACAGTGAATAGAGTACCAGGCATGGAGTCAGAAAGACCTGAGTTTAAATCTGACCTCAGACATTTACTAGCTGTATGACCTGGGACAAATCACTTAACCCAATTTGCTTCAGTTTCCTCATCTGTGGAATGAGCTGGATAAGGAATGGCAAACTACTCCAGTATTTTTGCCACAAAAATCCCGAATGGGGTCATGAAGAGTCAGATATAACTGAGACAACCTGGCAACAATAAACACCACCACCATCACCACCACCACCACCACCACCACCACCACCACCACCACCACCCATAACAACAACAACAAATCTTTAGAAAATACAAAAGACTCTTTTCATCTGGGATATAGGAACTGAGAAGCCTAGTGGCAAAAAAAATGTAGAAGGATTCTGTATAAATCCGTAGCAATGATAGGGACAGGATCTGAATCTGCAAAAGGAAAAGACCCAAAGACAAATCTCAACTAAGGTCTTACCATCTGCAGGAGGCCTTTTACAATTTTCCTTAGTGTCTTCCTCTGAAATTATCTTCAATTTACTTTACCTAGATATTATTTGTACATAGTTACTTTCCTGTTGACCCATTAGATTGTGAGCTCTCTGAGAGCAGTTACTGTTGTTGTTTTTCCTTTCTTTGTATCTGTGAATTGGCTTGATTTGACTTCTGTCAGGAGATCTAAGAGTTGTGCAACTCTATCTTATCTGTCTCTGTCCCACCCTTGTCTAAATTAAGAGCAATATGATGTTTCAAATTAGTTTTTGAATGAATGAATTGATGAAAACATTCTTCTTGAGTCTGTAATATACCTTGCCTTCTGTATATAAACATGCCTTAAATCAATCCATGGAAGGCCTAACTTGAACCCCAAACCTCATGTAGAAGCAAGAACTTCTCAGAGCATACAACTTCACACATGATTTACACATATACAGAAAGGAAAGTAATCTAGGAGTTTCCTTTCTGGTCTCAGGTACTTCTGTAAGTCCTCTCTGGAATTTAGCACCAGCAGTCTCTCTCTCTCTGTCTCTCTCTTTCTCTGTCTCTGTCTCTGTCTCTCTCTCTCTCTCTGTCTCTGTCTCTCTGTCTCTCTCTGTCTCTCTCTGTCTCTCTCTCTCTGTCTCTCTCTCTCTCTCTCTCTCTCTCTCTCTCTCTCTCTCTCTCTCTCTCTCGACTCACCCACAGCCCAGCTTTGCTGAAAAGAAAGTCTCCCATCTTTGCAAGGAAATCTCTTCCTCTTTTTTGTCTCCTTGTGCATTCAGTATCCCAGTGGAGAATTTTTAAAGATTTGTATTTTGATAGATGTGGAGGAGGTATGGAATAGAATGGAAAAAGAGTATCAAGAGAGAAGGAGATATGGAAGAGAGGGGAGAAAGAATATCAAGAAAGCTTGCGATGGGAAGTGGGTCATTGCAAAAGCTTTGTGGTATGTCTTCTGAGATGAAGAGGAGGCAGATTGGACCTAGAGAAAGCTTTCATCTTATGGGCTGAAAAATCCAGACTGAAACTATTTGGTGATTGTCGCTTTAAAAACAGAGGATGCTGCCAATAAGGTATTCTCTTTTTGCTATACCTCTCCTTTCCTTGCTTGCGCACTATCAGGAGCTTTTCTATATGATTGGTTTAGGCATTTTCCCTTAAGTTGTATTTTTTTCTGATTTTGAACTTCTTATAAAATCTATAGTTGTTATTGAGAAGCTATCTATTGTATGTTTTGCCTTGCTGGAGTATGTCTGTGTTGTAATAAGAAAGCCATGGCTATTCAGTATTTAATTAGCTGAGAAATTTATTTTCTAGCTTGATAGCTAAAGGCTGCCTGGGGGCTTTACAAGCTGTTATGATTTTATTAATCAGTTGTACATTTAGATAAACCACCCAACAAGCAGACTTTTAAATTGAACTTGAGGCTTTCCTTTTGTCACCAGATGAAGCTAAATATGTCTATTGTTAGAATAAGGCCTACCTTACTAAATTTTTCCTACCTAAGGCTACAGTGAAAACAGACATAAAAAACTGAGGACACTTAGCGTCTTCACTCTCTGAAGAGGGAGAGAAAAAAGAGTGTGAGGGTAAGAGAAGGTAAAGTTCAACCTCTGAGCTGCCTGCAGAAGGAAATAGGCATAGTTTGGAAGGATTTCTCTCCACCCCTTTCCATAAAGTGAGGAGGGAATAGAAAGAAGTGAATACCAGACAAGTTTTGCCCTTTATGGCTAAAGCTGCAGATTACAATAATTGAAATAGTTTGGAAATGAAAGCAAACATTTAGGGGAAAAACAAAACAAAACTTCCAAACCCAGATGCCACTTAAAAAATCTCAGAGACAAAATAGATAGGAAGTAAATGGATTTACTAGCAAACAGGAAAATTTACTTTCTTCCTGGATGGAAATAGGGAGGGGAGAGAAGACCATCATTTTGTCTTTCAACCTTAGGTTTGTCAGTCAGTCAACAAGCGTTTATTAATTACCTCCTGTGTGCCAGGCATAAGCTAAGCACTGTGGGTTTACAAAGAAAGGCAAAAGATTAGGGTGGTGGTGGAGAATGCTAACAACTGTGTCAATCAAGGAACCTGTTTTGTAGGAGTTGTCACATAGGCTATGTTTTGAAGGAAGCTAGAGATTCAGGGAAGCCAAGGCAAGAAGGAAGCATATGTTGGACATAGGGAGCCACTTGAGCCAAGGGATAAAGCTGGGATTGGAATGCTATGAACAGGGCTGGTTAGTAGGAAGACTTGACTGGGGCAAAGAGAGAAGAAATGTGAAATAAGACTATATAGGTATGTGGAAGTCAGATTATAGAAGGCTCAAAATATCAGACTAAATCTGTATGTTTTTTTTCAAAATGTGCTTTTTAAAGTAGAAAATGATCTACATCAAAATCATACCGTCCTCATATCTCCAGGATGTTACAGGGGAGGAAGTCAGTCATTATAAAAAAGAGCCAAGTCTTTAAAGCCCTTTAAACGTAGAACAATGCATTATCCTGGGAAGCAGGTTGGAGTAGGTTTGGTGTGGTGTGCCCTAATGAAGTTTATTACCAGTCTTGAGTTTGCCAGAACACACACACAGGTGTCTCTTGGCTGTCATCGGAGCAAGATGCTATGGATTGCCCTCTTTTGGTTTCTGATTGTTTACAATCTCCTACTGAGGCTGCAATATGCCTAAATTGTACTTAAAACACATAAATCTGCCTTCAAAGGTAGCTTGGGAGGCTGAAGTGTGGCTAGGGAATTTTAAACAGAGGAGACAAGTCACACTTGCAAGGTCCTCCCTTGTTAGTGGTAGGTGTTGCCATTTGTTCCAAATACAACGCATTCTGGAGTATGCAATGTTTATGCTAATTCAGTAAAAGGAAAAAAAAAACAAAGGCCAAGATGAAATTAGCACCTATGTATGGACAAACTCCCTTCTTCTACAGCGTTAACCTGGAAGATGCTGCTTAGGAAGAATGCTTTGCCAAAAAAAAAAAAATGGTGGTTTCCACTCAGTCAGACTGGTTACTTAGAGGGTCCTTTAGTGGCTTCATTTTGGGGATGATTGATATTTCATAAGATCAGCAAGAGATATCATTCACTGAAATTAGCCATTTCTGACCCACCTAAGGACTCCAGCCCTTTCTTATAATTGAAATCCAATAGGAATGGTCCCAAGTTCTCGCATTCCCCTTATTTCCCTAATGTGTCATTAACATCATAAAACTGCACACTTGGCATTCTTCATCACAATTTATAGTTTTACAAATGAAGCCAGCAACAAACCAGAGTGAGCCCCCTACCTTGCACTTGGTTAGGGAGCATTTTCTCAGATTTAGAGTAAAGTGCACTTTAGGAGGTCTCCAAGTACTTTGATTGTCTGGCCATGTGTGGTTTGTTTCTGCCTTTTTCCAGAAAATAGCTTTGTATCCTTTCATTTTATTCATGTTGCCGCTTAATCACTGCAGGCTTCCTTGTACTTGGAAGTTTATTTTCTTTTAGTCTTTCCTGCCAAACAGATCATTTTCCACTTTCCGACTTCGTCATCTTTGTTATTTCTACTTGGAGAGAAGTATATATCCACACACTGTGTATCAAAACACTGCTTTTGTGCTAAGACTTATTCAGTAATGCCTAAAAACAAGGTTAATTTCTCCAATAAGCACTAAATACTAGTTTCTGAAGTAGAGAATATTTGTACATTTCTTCTATGCTTAGTATATTATATAATTGTGACATAATTTAATTGTTAACATCTGTACTTTCATCATCTCAAAAATAATTTGACTTCAAGTTGTGCTTTTGTGACTTGTCATTAGTTATTGTTTTTTGAGGACCAATGACACTTTGCACTCAACAGTATTGTCATGGCTAATGTCTGGGGCCTTGGCTAATTTCCACCCATGACTGGCAAATTGGTAAACTGTGCTGACACTTCCTTTATCATTCAAATGGTTTGTGTATTTAACTGAGGGTTCCTGTCTCCTAATGAGTCTGTGGCAATGACATCAAGTTGATGAACTAGAATTATCTTCATATTATTGTGTGAAAGTAAAGATGAACCAAAGTCTGCCATTTTTCTTACCTTTAAAAATTGTTATAAGAAGGGTAGAATACATATTGTTTATATCTAGACACATCATTTCATCAGTGTGGTGGAGCTTCTGCTACAAAACACAGTTCTTTGGTAATTGATAGCTAAATGATGATGTGTATAGAGAACCAGGCCTAGAGTCAGGAAGACCTGAGTTCAAATCTGGCCTCAGATACTTTCTAGCTTTGTGACCCTAGGTAAGTCACTTAAATCTCTGCTTGCCTCAGTTTCCTCAATTGTAAAATGGGGATAACGGTAGCTATCACTTTCTAGGGGCTTATGGAAAGACTGTATTTCAAGTGCAAGACCAGTTCTGTGGTGTACTTATATGACAAGAACATTCATCATTGTCAGGATAGTACAGTGGAAAGTACACTGCATTTGGAGTCAGAGGACCTTGGTTTGAATGCTGGATCTGTTAATTACTAGCTATGTAATCTTGAGCAATTACTTAATCTTTGGAATCCTCAGTTCCCTCATCAGTTTAATGAGGGGGGTGGAGAAGATGACCTCTGAGATCCCTTTCATGTTAACTCAATGAATATATGAGCAAAAAGGATGCTTTTTTTGTCCCTAGCCTTTTGGTTTCCCAGCTCATAGAATATACAAAATTCTCAGAGTAAGCAAATAGTTTGTATAGATGGCCTTGTTTCCATCATGGTCAAAATGAGTCACATTCTTCTAGGCCCATCCCTCTTCCTGATCTTAGTGAGGATCGACTCGGTTGATTTATTGCTTTGCCAGTGCTGTGTCATTTTATTTGTGTGTATTCTGTCATTTAAACTAGATTGTAAACTCCTTAATGACACAGACCATACCCCTTCATTCTTTCTTCTTTTCCATAGTGCTAAGCAGTATAGTTTATACATTGTGGGCACTCAATAAATGCTACTGACTTACTGACAGAACAGGCTTCAAGATTAATCCCTTAACACAAATCTTTTGCCCATTTTGGTTTATTTCTCCAATTTTCCTGCTCATATGCCCTGGCATTACTAACACATTCTTTGGTGGGCTTCCAATCACATATAGCTTTATTCATTGGGTACTTCTTACATTCTATCATTCTATTCCTTTGTTTCAATTAAAGAAAGTTTCTAGTAGATGGTTCCCAATTTTTCAAATGACTCTCAAAAAAGTCTTAAGGAACAATAGTTATTTGGAATGTAACAGTAGCAGTTTTCTATGTATAAAGGGTCAGGCAAGAAGTCTTGAGAAAAATAAGTTGCAGAGTTGTAGAATCATAGCAGGTTACCCAGAAAGAGATGGGAAACACATGACAACTTTCTCCAGAGCTCTACCACCTTTTCCAGTTCTCCTCATGGTAAGTCAGTACTCCCAAGACCTCCCTGGGGCTTTAGGAACTGGGACAGATCAGTGACCATACTTCTCCAAGATACATCACTGTCAAGATCTGTTAGTGAATGTCCAGTTCTCATACAGAAAAGTCCACTGTTCTTCAAACCTGGGACAAGTTTCCTCAGCAGCTTTCTATGAGTGACTCATGTTTAGCCTCTGACCATGTTGCAGAAGACAGAATGACTTTATGGGAACCAAGATGATTACTTCTCTCAGAATCAAGTATAGAGTTGTCAATCATTTGGGAAGAGATGCCAGAAATGCTTTTATGACTCATTCATCCCATGTTTTGACCTACATATTCTGCTTCTTTAAATCTCTTTGTTTGGTATTATTGGAAAATTAATTTCATCTGTCAAAAGAAGCATTAGTGGGACCTAAAAAGCTCCCTCAGTGTCCCTAGGAAATTCTCTAAATCTGTTGTTAGCTTTCATTGGTGTCAGTCAATTAACATGGGTTTATTATGTACTTAATATGTATCAGCCACTACATAGGTGCTGATGATACAAGTATAAAGACTGAAATAATATCTATTCTCAAGGAACTTATATTGCATTGGGAAATGTCTATAAAGCAAAACCCCAAAACCAAAAATGTCACAGAACCCTATACCTTGATATAGGTATTTCTATAATAAATGACTCTATTCTAGTTATTATAGTGGCCAAAAATGTTTCTTTCTTTCATATTTTAGTCCTTATGAGTCTTTAGGATATGTAGCTGAAAAATCGTTGTCATTGGGCTCATATCATTCCAGGTGCTAGAGCTGCAAAGAACCTCAGAGGTCATCTAGTATAATCTTCACTCTCTTTGCAGATAAGGACCTTATGTCCAATGAGATTTAGTGACTTGCCCAAAGTCAAAGACTTTTCCTCCCATAGCTCCACAGCCCTTCAAAAGCTAATGAATCCACATGGAGAAGTCACATGGATTAACAATGCCAGATTGTAAGATATGAATTTCAATACATAGTCCATTGAGTTAATGCATCAGTACGTATACCCTGGACAGCTACTCCTGATGGACAATAGGCTGGGCCCAGAGCTGAATAGAAGAGAGGAGAAAGCTAGATAACATGTACAAAACTAAGCAGTGCTTTTAGCAATCCCAAGATGCTACCTCTCAAACTCACCTTTTTTTTAAAAAAAGTTAATTTTTTAAAATAAAAAATTCACCTTTCCTCTTTTCCACCCTCTTTAACTGAGAAAAAAAGAAAATCAAAACAAATGCATCCATTGGCCACGTCAAAAGAAAGTCTAAGTTTGTGTTCTATCACTTCTCCATCAGGAGGTGGGTGGCATGCTTCATCATGAATCCTCTGGAATCGTGGCTAGTCATTGCATCAATCAGAGTTCCTAAGTCTTTCAAAGTTGTTTGTCTTTATGATATTATTGTTATCATATAAATTGTTTCTTGGTTATGTTCCCTTCACTGTGTATCAGTTCATGCAAATCTTCCCTGGCAAAACCCACATTTTTCTTTATTTTTATCTTTCAGTTAGGAAACAGTTTTCTAATTTATTTAATGTATTTCATTTTACCCCTTTATTTATTTTTTTCTTTTTAAAAGTGTTTTTTAAAAATATTCATTTATTTTTAGTTTTCAACATTTACTTTTATAAGATTTTGAGTTCTAAAATTTCCCCTCTCTCTTCCTTCTCCCCTCCCCAAGACAGCATGTAGTCTGATATAGGCTATATGTATATAATCATATTAAACATTTCCACATTAGTCACGCTTTAAAAGAAGCCTCAGAGGCAAAGGGAAAAACTGTGAGAAAAAAATGAAAATAGTCTACTTCGATCTGCATTTGAACTCCGTAGTTCTTTTTATGGATGTGAATAGCATTTTCTATCTTTAGTCTTTTGGAATTGTCTTAGATCATTGAGTTGCTGAGAAGAGCTAAATCTATCAAAACTGGTCATCATACAATGTTGCTGTTACTGTTTACAGTGTTCTCCTAAAACCCCACCTTTTTAATATTAATGCTATCTGGGTACAAATAATGTTACACTACAGTTTCTAAAGAATCAAAGTACAGGTGACCCAAAAGAAAATGTAAAGTTATATAATTGGCTTAAAATGGCTGTAGGATATCACCAATGATTTTTTGGTACATGTGTTATAAAAGTCATAATTCACATAATATACATATGTGTTACATATGCATATATGCACTCACACACACATCAAGAATAGGAGATAGGCCTGTTATATATTGAGGGTAAAAGATAATGGAGGAACAGCCCAAGAGTCAAGGTCAGGGAAGTACACAATAAAAGTATCTGAAGCTTGGATAACTAGATCTAATTTGCTATTGAGGAACTTCTGTTTGTTTTAGGGTATGGCAGAAATATATTAACTGACAAGTTGTTGGTATTGTTGTTGTTTGTCCTTCATTCTTGAAGATGACGGTAACATCAGGAAGAAGATATCATGACTTGCAAGTGAATTGGATTTAAGTGAGGGAGGGCTGTGCAAAGTCACCAGTTTCACTTCCTCCTCTAGAGCCTTCTTGGTTCAGTGGCAAGATATAGATGAGGACAACTAGAGATGGCCCTGGATGCAGTGGGAGGCCTTGGTCTTTTTTAACCTAAGATCTTTCCCAGGTCTCAGTTTTTCTGAGGCAATGCCCATTCAGTGCTTAAGGCTAGGTAACAATGAGGCAAAGAATGGCCTATTTTGCCTAATAAAAAAAATAAAATCAATCTGCTAGGGGAAGACCTTTAGGATTTCTGGTCAGAAGAGAAACAATTGCTGTTTACACTCACTCTGAGCCATCAGAATCCAAACAGTGAACAAGCAAGGCTTGGGCTGGGACCTATTGTTGTCCAATCGATGAGAACCATAGTAATTTGGGTTTAAGGTATGGCCCACAAAAAGGAATCTAGACCATAAAACCCCAGATATCTTGCTAGGTTTCAGCGTTCAAAATTTACATTCCTTTGCACAGCCTTCACTCAAATCCAGTACACTTGTGAGTCTTGACATCTCCTTCTTGATATCATGGTCCTCTTCAAGAACGAAAGACTAACAACCTGTGAGTAGTAGCAGCTGCCCTACTGGGGACACAACTGGCCAGTTCCAGTTGGGCAATGTAGCTCCTTCCTTCCTTCCTTCCTTCCTTCCTTCCTTCCTTCCTTCCTTCCTTCCTTCCTTCCTTCCTTCCTTCCTTCCTTCCTTTGTTCCTTCGTTCCTTTGTTCCTTCCTTCCTTCCTTTCTTTCCTCCCTCTTCTCCATTTTCTCCCTCTTCTCCCCCCTCTCCCTCTTCTCCTTTCTCTTCTTCTGTCTACCCTTACCTGTGGGTGCTCTGCCCAAAGGAACTACCAAATAAAGGCAGATTAGATACTAATATCCTATGGTGATGGATCCAAGCAGCCTGATAAAATTTCACCTTTACTCAGGAATCCCCAGTAATTGAACCCCTATCAGAGTGAAAGGCATGGCAAGTAGGGGATTTGTCACATCATTTAATGACAGAGATTTGCAAAGAGATGCTAATAGATTGAAAATCCTGCTCCAAGAAAATAGGAGAGATAAGGAGAATTTTGTAGCAATCTGCAGAGAGTACAGGTTTGTATTCCTGACAGGACCAAGTAACACCTACATACATACAAAGAAGAAAAAATTCTAAAGAAAGAAAAAAAAATGACTATGGGAATAACGGGAAGAATTTTGAATTTAGAGTCAGAGGATCTTGGTTCAAATCCTAGATATTTAATCCTTATATGACCTGGGGAAAATTTCTCTTGGCCTCAGTTTCCTAATCTACAAAATGAGGAGGGTGGAATAGATGACTTTTAAGGTTTCTTCTATGTCTGTGAGTCTCTGAATGATCTCTACCTTCCAGGTTATCAAAGAGAATGAACTATTCTTAGAAAAATGTCAAAGAATTGCTTCAAGAAGGAAGGAAAAAAAATCAAAAATGAATGGGAAGAACCAGAGGGAAATCCTAACTTTTGCCAGCAGATTTTGATGTGGAAGAATGTGATAGAGAGAAAGAAATGAAGGGGGACCACTAAATATTTGGAGCTAAGTAATAAGTGTATATAGTAAGTGAAGTGTGTGGGGTATTCAGGAAGACTAGCACCTCTGGTGTGAGGGCTTGCTGAGCTATTTTCAGCATTGAAGTGCTGGAAGCACTTTAGAATTAGTGATATGACTTCTAGTACCTACATTTATCTGAACTCCACCTTTGTTGATGGAATGGGTGTTGCATTATAATCAGCATTAGGTAATTGAGAGCAAGCAAGAAAGCTTATAAAGTGACTTTATCAATGCAGAGAGTATTAGGAGAATTGATTACTATAATATCATCTATGGAAATGCAACATGAACACAACAGGAAGGAAATCAAAGGAAATGCTATTGCTATAGAGCCTCAGGGCATTTATTTACTGGTTTTATCCAGTTCTCATGATTTTGGGGCCTCTCTAGTTTAGGATCCATGATATAGCAAGTTACTCACATAGGTGAGAGTTCCTTTAACCACATCCTAGAAATGTGATTTTAAAAAGTGCTTATCCCAGCATCCATTTTTGCATAAAGGGAGATCTTGAAGGAAAAAGGAAGAAAAAAAAAGGAGTCATGATTTAGATGTATTCACAGTGCTGCACTGTCCCTTTTGCTGAATTTTATTTTGGGCCCTAATGACCATTGGGATTTGAGATACTAGGATGTGAAGAAGTTATGGTCCCATAGACTGTAATAACCCATGCTTTGGAAACTGTTAGAAAGGATGTAGGCAATCTGGAGAACAGCCTGAGGAAGGTGACCATGAGGGTTTTCCTATGCATTCTAATCAAAAGAACTTAGGGTATGTGGCAGGGGAAAGAGTGAAACATTTTCAGATATTTAAAGGGCTACATCTCTTTATATGGAATGAGGAAAATGTGCTTCTCTGGAGTTTTGCTACTTTGGTCTGATTTTTTAACATATGTTTTCTTAAAAGCTATATAACTTAGTCTTTTTAAAATGTAATTCCTTGTCAACAAAGTCACTAGCTCAGTTGCTTTAGCAATTGTTCCCAACCTTATTATTACATATTTCCCCACATTTTGTTGTATACCTCACTTCTTTTAGGTCCTAGGTATCATTGACTTAAAATGTGTATACCTTTAATTTGCTGAAGCCAGTGACAATAGAATATATAGAATATATTGTTTTCCTCTTACTAAAATTGAGAGGCAGTATGGCATTGTGAATCTTGAGCCGGCTTCACAGTCAGGAAGACCTGGGTTCAAGGCCTACCTTTGACATATGCTGAGTGACCCTGTGTGCCAGTAAGGCAAAATGGGCTTAGTTTAACTGGTGCCCTTGAGGAGTTTGGCTTTTGTTTACAGTGAACGTACTTTCACCTGTTAAATGCTAAGCCCCAGGCCCAAAGCCCTATCAGGTGTTAAACCT
>CM053623.1:255298385-255315929 GCA_028646595.1 Phalanger gymnotis
TGAATGCTATGAGACTAGTTGATTTTTCTATAGCTCTTGGTCAATAGGTGAGCGTGGTACTACTGTTCCTAGGAGCAATAAAAGGAGAAGCTGAAATAGTATTAAATGCTTCAAGTGGTGAAATCACCCAAATCAGGTCCTAACTCCATTTTATGAAGACTATTCAGGGTGGGATTTTATGACTTACTGAAATCTGAGAGAGTAAGTACTGACTTTCTAGCTGATGAAATTAACAATGTGATGGATGAGACCACAGAGCTAAGAGGATGAATAGTCGAATCACAAATCATCTATGTCAGCTATTAAAATGAGATTACCCATATCTTGTCTCTCCAGATTGCTCACCTGATTTACTTCCAGCTATCTATTCAATAAATGAGGGCAAGGGAAGGTTGGAACTGGGCATGGAAGGTATGTAGTGATAGAGACCTTATTGTGAGTTAGGCCTCACTCAGTGTGGTCCCCTAACAGGTTAGGTCTGAAAGAAGACACTAATAGGCCCTTGAACAGTTAACAAAAGAAAGATTATTTAGCTACAGCATAAAGAGGATGTTGAATAAAGGTCCAGCACTCAGCTTATGAAGACACGGAACTTTTGATTCCAATGGAAATGCATCTGCTCAACAGGGTAGGGTGTGGTGACTTTCAAGGCCTTGGGCCATAATACCAAGTCTAACAGTTCAGCACGGGGTAGGCCTTTTATGCTCCTAGGTCCCCATGAAGATACATCAACACTTCCTGAGGTCATCATGAAGTAGGCATTTGGCTCAAGTCTTTGAGATAGTTTCATCACCTTTTAGGAAAAGAACTAGCTTAACCTAGATGGAGTGGCCTGTGTGTATGTGTGTGGGACCCCTGATAAAAATGATCTGATGATCGTAAGAAAAAAGGAAAGGGGATGGTGACAATTTCTGTTTATTCCCTCAGAAAGGATGTAGGGGGTTCTAGAGAATACTGAAGAGGATTCCAGATTTTGCTATATCTTTATTGCATGATGTTGGGTAAGTCATTTTAACTTCTCTGCATTTTTAGGCTAGCTCCCCAATTTGAGTCATATAGTCTTATTAGCTAAGGTCTAAGCAGCATGCTTATACTGTCTTTTAAAAATTAATTTTATTATTTTCCAAATTAATAAGCATTTATTTCCTTTCCTCATTCCTCCTCCCTCCTATTAAAACAATTAAAAATAAAAAAGGAATTATTATAGGAAATATGCATAGTCAAATACAACCAATTCTCTCACTGATCATGTTCAAAAATATAGATCTTAGTATTTATTTTAAGTCTAATCTCTTTAGCAGGAGGCAGGTGGCATGTTTCATCTTTAGTAATTGATACTCATGGCTTACCGTTGCAATGATCAGAGTTCTTAAGTGTTTAAAAAGTATTTTTCTTTATAACGTTGTTGTCAATGTATAAATTATTTTGCTTACTTCATTCTTCATCAGCTCACAGAGTTCTTCCAAGTTTTCTCTAAAATTGACCATTTTGTCATTTCTAACAGGACAATAATATCCCACTACATTCACATACCAGAATTTATTTAGTTATGCCTCAATAAGTGGATACTCCTTTAGTTTCTAGTTTGGGGGTTTCCTCAAAAAGAGATTCTATGAATGTTCTTATACATATAGCTCCTTTTCCTGTTCCTTTTATCTTTTGGGGGGGGGTATAGGGTAATAGTGGTATAGATGGGTGAAAGAGTTGTACATGTGCAATCATGCAAAACATGTTTCCCTATTAATCATGTTGTGAAAGACACCAAAAAAAATCCTGAAAAAAAGGTGAGAAATAGTATACTTCAATCTGTATTCAGATTCCATCACTTCTTTCTCTGGAGGTGGATAGCATTTTCCATCACGAGTCATTTCAAATTGTTTTGAATCATTGTATTGCTGAGAATAGCTGTCATTCACAGTTGATCACAGAACAATATTGCTGCTACTATGTGCAATGTTCTCCTGGTTCTGCTTACTTTGCTTTGTATTGGTTTATGTAAATCTTTCCAGCTTTTTTTGAAACCATCCTGCTCATCATTTCTTATAGCATAATAGTATTCCATCACAATCATATACCACAACTGGTTTAGCCATTCCCCAGTTGATAGGCATCCCCTCAATTTCCAATTCTTTATCACCACAAAAAGAGATACTACGAATATTTTTGTCCTCTCCCTCCGCCTCCTCTTTTTTGAATCTCTTTGGAATATAGATCTAGTATTACTAGATCAAAGGGTATGCATAATTTTATAGCCCTTGGGGCATAGTTCCAAATTGCTCTCCACAATGGTTGGATTAGTTCACAACTCCACCAATGGGTCATTAGTGTCCCAATTTTCCCGCATCCCCTTCAACACTTATAATTTTCCTTTTCTGTCATATTAGTCAATCTGATAGGTATGAGGTGGTATAGGTAACAACAATCCAGCTAGCAGCTACTGTAGCTGTGTAAGATCAACACCAACCAGCATACAGAAAGGCTGCTAACACAGGTTCTTTTATCTGCTTTACTAAGGAAAGTAACTTTAAGGGGTTAACAATCTCGCTTTAATCCAACATACAAATATCATTCACTTAGTTCAGGAGGAAAAGCCAGCAACTTGAACTTCAGAGCAAATACAAATGAATTACAAACATAAACCAAATAAACAGACCAAATCACAATTCATAGTTACCAAAGAACCAATGGGTCTGAGTTAGCAAAGCTGGGAACAGTTACAATGGCTTGCTGAGAGTCACACACCACTCTTCCAGTGAGTGAAAGCCCCAGGGAAAAACACCAACCCTTGAGTTTACATATCCTGTTCAGGGTCAGAAGGTGTCACAACATGTGACTCAAACCCACCTAGCCTAAAAGCTTCTGGAGTCACAAACATGTGACTCAAATCCAAGTAAACTAGGCTTTCCCTTGAGGCAAACAAAAGACTCCTGATTTAATCAAAGAAACAAAGGGCAGACTCTTCAAAGGCACTTGATTAAATAAGTGTTAAAAGACAAAATGGTAAAAGAAAGCCTCACCTTAGTTACTGATACAGTTTCTCAGATTGTTTTAATTTGCATTTTTCTAATCAACAGTGATTTAGAGCACTTTTTCGTATTACTATAGATAGATTTGATGTCTTCATCTGAAAACTGCCTGTTCATATTCTTTGACCATTTATCAATTGTGGAATGACTTGTATTTTTATAAATTTGACTCAGTTCTCTATACGTTTGAGAAATGACGCTGTTATCAGAGACACTTGCTATTAAAATTGTTTCCCAGCTTTTTGCTTTCCTTCTAATCTTGATTGCACTGGTTTTGTCTGTGCAAAAACTTTTACATTTAATATAATCAAAATTATCTATTTTATATCTTATAATGCTCTGTATCTCTTGTTTGGTCATAAATTCTTCCCTTCTCCATAGATCTGGCAAATAAACTACTCCTTGCTCTGCTATTTGTTTATGGTATTGCCCTTTATGTGTAAATCATGTACCCATTTTTACTTTATCTTGATATATAGTATAAAATGTTGGCCTATACCAATTTTCTGCCATACTGTTTTCCAGTTTTCCCAGAAGTTTTTGTGAAATATTGAGTTCTTATCCCAAAAGCTTGGGTCTTTGGGTTTATCAAACACTAGATTACTATGGTCATTTACTGCCGAATCTTGTGTACTAAGTTGATCCACCACTCTGTTTCTTAGCCAGTACCAAAGCCTCTTCCATCCTAAATAAACTTTCCTTGACCCATCAAACCCACTTGGTTACTAGCCCTTCTCTCTCTTTTCCATTGCTAAATCTTGAAAAAGTTGTTTATATCTAATGCGTACATTTCCTCTCTACTCACTCTTTAATTCTTTGTAATTTCCTTTGGGTTACCAGTGACATCCCAATCACCAAATGCAACAACACACTTTCAGAAATTCTCATCCTCCTTGATCTCTTTACAGCTTCTGACACTGTGAATCGCGCCCTTCATCTGGAAACTCTCTACTTCCTTGGCTTACGAGACACTATATTCTCTTGATTCTACTTTTTATTGATCTTTTTTTGTCTTCTTCACTTGTCCTTTTTCAAACTCGTGGATATTCCTTAAGAGTATCTTCTTGGCCCTATTCTCTCTGTCTCTGTCTCTCTCTGTCTCTGTCTCTCTTTGTCTTTCTCTGTCTCTGTCTCTGTCTCTGTCTCTGTCTCTCTCTCTCTCTCTCTCTCTCTCTCTCTCTCTCTCTCTCTCTCTCTCTCTCTCTCTCTCTCTCTCCTTCTGATCTTGTTTGCACCTCTATGTCTTCAACTATCTTCTCTGTGCAAATGATTCTGAAGTATTTATCTCCAGACCTACATGTCCAACTGTCTTTAGGACATCGCTATCTGGTTGTATCATTAGTCCCTACAACTTGATATGTCCAGAATCAAAATCATCATCTTTCCACCTAAACCTTCTGAATTTACTCTTCGTTCACCCAGTTTTCTATTCTTAAAACCTTGGCATTGTCTAATTTTCTTTGACTTTCCTCCCTTACTCACCTCACAAATTTAAACAATTTCCTGGTTCTGTTGATTCCATCTCCTTAATATCACTTGGACTAATTTTCTACATTTAATTCCTACTTGGTAACACCCTAGTAAATCTTCATCTATAAAACAAGTGGCCTTGACTCAGCCTCTGAGGTCCTTTACAACTCTAAATCCTATGATCTTTGTAACCTATTGTACATGTGCCAAATTTAATCAAAATCCATACAATTATGAAAAATGTGACAACTTAAAAAAAATTGGTCACTAGTTTGTTTCAAAATGGCCATGATTCACACTTGAGTTAATCGCAACATGCCATAATAAGGATTACATTTATACAAAGCTTTCAAAAAACAGGAAAGATAAATGTCAAGTGAGATGAAAGAATAGTGTTTTATTCAATCAATAATTTACACATTTCACTAACGCAAACTATCTTCTCCCAACTAATTTGAGCAGGTGTTCTCTAGGAGGTCACTTTTTTGCCCATGGTAGCCCTTTTTTGTTTACTTATTATTCTTTCTCCTGAAAGATTTTCACAGAGAGTTCAGATAAAACAGTTACATTGAGTTTGCAGTGGGTTTTTTTAACCATCTTAAAATTTCACCTATGTTGTCCCATAATAGAGAGGAACTCTTGAGGAAATAGACATGGCTATAATTAGAGTGTCATTAAGTCTTAATGACCAGGAAGGTCAAGGAAGAATCTGTGTTCAGGGCTTGGTGACCTGAGGGTATTAGTTAGGAGAAAGATAATAAAGGCTGGATGTTGGCCTTCTGGTTCACATCAAGGGACTGAACCTTTGCAATTTGGCCTTATTATTATGATACAGTAAGCCTTTCATAAATACCATCAGGGAGGGGACAGTGGGGGAAGCCATCAAGAATGAGGGGAAAATGTGACTGAAGGAATGTTTTGAAATTAATACGAGTTTAAATAAAATTGTATGCACATAGACACCAAGACTTATTGCTGAGCAGAAGAGGTCCTTAGAATACCTGTGTGACCTTGGGAAAGTCACTGAACTTCTGTGCGTCTCCATGTCCTCATCTGTAAATGACACTTGCTACTTATGTGACCTCAGGCAAGTCATTCAACTTCCATAAGGCTTAGTTTCATCATCTACAAGATGAGGGTGTTAAAATATGTGATCTTTGACCTCCCTTTCAGTTCTAGATCTATGATCTTAGAAATATACTAAAGTGATGATTGATAATCGGCTTATAAATGTTTTGATAAGTATTTTAACATTTTCAACATTACATCCAAAACTATAGCAAAGGTTTGCCATGTTAATTGTTCTCAAACTTCTTGCTTTTGTAAAACACTTCACTTTAATTTAAAAAAATTCTTTCCTATTTTGAACTTGACAAATAACAAAATGTAAGTCAATTCTGCTATAATGCTTGTTTTGAAAAATTGAATTTGTTCCAATTAAATTGATATATTCCGGAAAAATTTGAGTATAACTTGAATTTCTCATTTGCCTGTATATGATTTCCTCCATGAGAAATTGATTTCAGCTGTACCACTTCCACAAGCAAACTTTCATGGCTTTTTCAGGTAAATGCCATATTTATTATTTTCTTCTGGTGCAGTAGGAGCTGTGGGTGGAAGAGGTCTAGACTGTACCCATCCCCTTAGTTTTTAGTTCTTTGTCACAGCAAAAATAATGCAATGAAAATATTTATAATGCGAGCCCTTTCCTTATCAAATAGTATACATAGTTGAGTAACTTTTGGGGTGTATAAGCAGCTAGGTGGTATGGCAAATACAATACTAGACCTGGAGTTAGTAAAACCTGAATTCAAATCTGGTCACAGACACTTAATAGCTGTAAGTCCTTAGGCAAATTAGTTAAACTCTGTATTCCTTAGTTTTCTTATCTATAAAATGGGAATAACAGCACCTACCTACCCAGGGTCATTGTGAGGATCAAATGAGATAATAATTGTAAAGTACTTTGTAAACTTCAAAATGCTGTATAAATTCTAGCTATGATTATATTTGCAACTCTTCCCCTTCCTCATCCCAGGCCCTCAGAATGGATGGACAAAGTCACAACCTAAGTGTATTAGTCATTTTCCTTTGTGGGTCACTTTTATCAGTTTGATGATTGTGAAACAGAACCTCAGAGTTGTTTTAATGTGCACTTTTCTTATCATTAATGATTTAGAGCATTATTCATGGGGCTGTTGGTAGCTTGCTTTCGTATCTTTTGATGTGTCTTTGCTTAGAATACTATCAGGCTTCAGTGTCTTCATTCAGGACTCTGGTTTGCTGTTTGCAGTTCAGGCTTCTGTTGGTCTACAGGCTCCTTTGGACTTTGGTTTCCCCTGGGGCCTCCTCATCCTTAATTCAGCTGCTGCCTTCTGGACCACTAACTTGAACTCATTCTGGCTGTCCTGGTTGCCCCCCGCCCCCTTCCAGACCTTGAGACTGGAGCCAGAAACAGTTTTATTCACTCCATTCTCTACTTAAGTAAATTTTTTAGAGTTGTTTGGTTGTTGTCCTTCATGCTTTGAAAGGACCCAAACCACATCAGTATGTTAGGGACGAGGTACAATGTCCAACTGTGGCTGATGAGACCAATATGAATTCAGAATGCTCTACCACAGGTCAAGTATAAATAGTCCATAGGAACGTTTGGAGTGGAGATGTATCTAAATTTGTGCCTCTCATATTTCTTTTGAACTACTGCAATTCTGTTTTGCTCATAAAGCACAACTTCTTTTTTGATGTGGGTAGTCAGAGAGGTTAAAATAGGAGGGCTTTTCTCCATTACAATGGAGGTACTTTACCAGTGTCTCCCATGTCATGCAATCTATTCTAAAGTTCTTTAGAGAGACCTTGAAAGTGTCCTTGTGACCTCCATGTGAGCTCTCTCCTTGTGTGAATTCTCCATAAAATAGTCTTTTAGGCAAATATACACATTTGGCATCCTAACGCCATGCCAGCCCATCAGAGTTACACTGTCTGCAGTAGATTTTAAATGCTTAGTATTTCAGCTCTAGAAAGGACCTCACTGTCCAGTACCTTATCTTGCCAGGTGATTTTTTTAGACTCTTTTTAAGACAATGCAAATAGAAGTGATTCAGTTTCCTGGCATGGCACTGTTATGCTGTTCAGGTTTTACAGGCGTTGCAATAAGGTCAGCACAATGTCTCTGTAGACCTTCAGTTTGGTAGGCAGTCTTCTCTCTCACACTTTCCTTCAGAGCCTTCCAAACATGGAGCTAGCTCTGGCAATGCATGTGCCAATCTCATCATCTACGTGTACATCTGTCTAAAGTATACTTCCATGGTAAGTGAACTTATTCATAGCATTAAAAATTTTTCCATTTGCTGTTACTGATGGTTCCATGTATGGATGGCACAGTACTGGCTGGTAATCGAGAATCTCTGTTTTCTTGGTGTTAATTGTTGGGCTAAAATTAGCATAGGTGGCAGAGAATTGATCTGTACTCTTTTGCATCTCATCCTCAGAGGCTGGGTTGAGCATGAAATTATCTGAGAACAAAAAGTCATACACTAAGTCTCCCTCCACTTTAGTCTTAGGTTGTAGCCTTTTCAAGTTAAATAATTTACCATCAGTGCAGTAGCTGACCTTGATGCCATTTTTGTCTTTGTTGAAGGTATCTGACCACATTGCCGAAAACATCTTGCTAAAAAACATTGCAGCCCGCTTCACTCCATCGGTGATTAGGAAATCGAGAGAGCATCATCCATTATCCAGAACCCATGGAAAGCATGTCGTCAAGAAATGAATTTCATTTACTCCATTCTCTGCACAAGTAAATGTTTTAAGAGTATTGCTTCAGTGAATCATGTTTGTGCTTTCACTTTAAAAATTAGGGAGTTTTGTTTTAGTTATAAATGAAAATATACTTTTCCAGAATTGTGAAACTCTATAAAACTTTTACTCTTTAAAACAGACCACAACATCATCAAAAATAAAACCACATTGGTAATAGTTATTACCAGTTTGATATTTCTTCAGTTTGGGGGATGAAGGGAAATTTTTTATTTTATTATCAGAGTATAATTATTAACTTCTTATTTCTTTCAACAGTGTCATATTACCTCATGTCTGTCCAGAAAAAGTATACTTTCCCCCCCCCCCCAATTCCAATACCCATTTTTGTGTTTTATATAATTAATAGCTGGTCTGATATCTTACATGTAAAAGATGCTTAATAGACACTTGTTGATTGAGATATACAAACTGGAAACCAACTCATTGTATGTCATTCCTCATTAGCTGAATTCTATGACTGGTTCTAAACCAAAGCTTCTTCATTTTTTTTGTTTGAATGTTCTTGTGGAAATCTGGTGAAGCCTATGGAACACTTCTCAAAATAATGTTTTTAAGTACATAAAGTACATGGGATTATAAAGGATTGTAAAGGATTATAAAGGAAGCAAAGTAGTCATGACAAAGATGATTCTTTCTTCTCATCCCACTTTAACAATCCCTGAAATCTATTTATGGATCCCTGAGAACCCAATTAAGAACCATTTGTCTAGACAGTTAAGGACTCAACTTTCCTGTTATGTGATCTATCCCAACTAATCTATGATGGTTTTCCACATTGGCCCTATTTTAGTCAGAGAGACTAAAATAGGAGGGCTTTTCTCCATTACAATATATTTCTTTGTGAAGCCCCATGGGTTGCTCTTCATAAGTCCAAAGTATGAGAAACCCAATGCTCTGCAAAGTAAAATGTCACCCATCTCCTGTCCAAATTCTCCTTAATCCTGACTTCTAAATATAAATTAATGAAGTATTTATTACTCTATAATGGTCAGAGGCCACTTTGGAGAAAAGGATAGGGAGAAAAGAGGAAGAGTTACTTCTGAATCAATGCAAAAAATGTACACTTATTTTGTAAATAATTTTAAGACCATTTAATGAGAATTCATCATTTCATTTCACCTCTATTGTAACCTTGTGATATAAGTAAGTTAAATATTGTAGGTATGCACAGGCTGTGGATAGGTATGTTGGCATGTGCGGACTGATGGGAGGCAGGGGAACTATAAGCAAACCCTGGTAATCCTTGTCTCAGTGTATACCTGCAATCTAGTCCATGTTCTATGCATGCCTGTGATCCTAATCTTAATTTTACATATAGAGAAATAGACATACAGAAACTAAGTAACTTTTCCAGGGTCACACTATAAGTCAGTGGATTAACTGCTCCTAGAACTTGTAGTATCAGTCTTCCTACTATACCAAAGCTAGGTGGCGCAGTGGACAGATTGTTGGGCCTGGAGTCAGAAAGACTCATCTTTTTGAGTTCCAATCCAGTCTCAGATACTTACTAGCTGTGTGACCTTGGGCAAGTCACTTAACCCTATTTGCCTCAATTCTTCATCTATAAAATGAACTGGAGAAGGAAATGGCAAACCACTGCAGTATCTCTTCCAAGAAAACCCCAAATGGAGTCATGAAGGGTTGTGCATGACTGAAACCACTGAAGAGCAACACTATACCACAATGTAGAAGCACTACTGGTATAATAATAAAAATAACAAAATACGTAACGTCATGGTTTGCACAGCACTTTCACGTATCTCTTTTCTTTTTTGTTTTTTACATATTCCTGTTTAAATTTTAATCTGATGACTCAGCAGGACAGGTATTATTCCCTTTTAAAGATAAGGAAACAAAAGCCAGAGAAGTTAATTTACTTGCTCAGGATCACAAAACCATAATTATTGGTGTCAACCAACACTCTCACTTAATGATGAGAAGGTATCTCTGGTGTATATGGCACTAATCTGTCCTTTCTCTCCATCTTCTAGCAAAATAAAGTATTTCAAGAACCAAGAAATGCTGAGGGAAGGAACGATTCATCCCCAGAACCATAATAAAGTAAGCATTACAGGACAAAATGTTAAAATATTTCATGTAGGTATTCCTTAGGAGAGACTGAAATGTGGTTGCATATTTATCCATATTTGCCTTATAGAAATTAGAAAGGTATGTTCCATTTTAAGAAAACTCAATATGCAAAATATTCAAATTTACTAACCAGATAAATGTGTGTGTATAGGTGTGTGTGTGTGGGGGGGAGGATTGCTACATAGTAATTCATTTAAGAGCACATTGAGATCATTAACTGCGCTAGTACATTTAAAGTGTGATTCATTTGCCAGAAAATTAGTTTACACATCATTTTTCAAAAACACATGCACTTCTAAAACAAGGTAGAATTTGTATAGCACTTTTCTATCAACTCACTGAGATGGATTTATCTTTTTCTCTGGAATTTAAGAAAATAATAAGCCAAGCATGTACTTTTGAAAGAGACACTTGCATATAAAAGGAAGTTCTGACAGTGCTTTTTAAACACTCTTCTCTGTATAATTGGAATATCAATTATTCAAGTTATTCAATTTAAAACTCTGCTTAGAGTTTTATTCTGTTTTATGAAACCCACCTGAGGCTTAGGGCATGGATTTATCTATGGTTTATCTATGAGGGGAGAGTACATATGTCTCTTTGACAATTATTGGTTGTTGCATCCTTAGAAGCAAAGTTGCCATTTTCCCAGCATTATTTTCATGTTTCAGCTGAAAACTAGGCACAAAATACAATAATTTGTTTCGTTTAGGAAAATGCAAATTCCTTGAAGACAGGGACTGTTGATCTGGTATTTTTAAAAATCACCAGCAGGACCTGGTAACTATTAGGTGTTTAAATAAAGCTGTTGGATAGAATTGAATTGATTTATCAAATCAGACTACATTTCAAGAAGTTTACAATCAGTAGTCAATATGTTATTGTAGTGTGGAGGTGACACTGAGCTCCAATTGAAGTGTGTGGCGGTGACAGACTAATTTAACTCACGAACAAGATTCTTGTGTAAGAACCAAACTATTATCCAAGGATTAGTCTAGTGCACTTTTCAGCTCATCTTTAGGTACTTGGTCATTAGGGTATGAATCTTTCAGCCATGGAAAATTATGAGGGGTCATGATGTGTAAGAACACTTATTAGTGAAATCATGGCTCTTTAAAACCAATCTAGCTGATATTATAGGTGTACTTTGGGTAAGTCATTATGCTAGGTGCTGGGAATAGGTAAATGAGAAAAAATGATGCAGTTCCTTCCCCCAAGGGACTTCTCATCTAGTTGGGAGATGAAGTATTATACGCAAATGCTTATAAAGCAAATTGTTAAAAAGTTCAGTCACACGAGAGATTAAAGAACAGCCTGAGAGACTCAAAGAAGATGGGATCATTTTAAACAAGAAGGTTTGGGAATTAGGACAAGTTTCTTAAGGAAAATGGTTCTTTATCTGGTGGATATCAAAAAAGAGAATTCTAAGAAGGAGAATCCATTCTAGGTATACATGAGAGAGTCATGAGTGTTTATTTACAACATGGTTAGGTGTATGTGACTTCAAAAATATGTGAAGAAAAAATTGCCAAGACATGTAAATACGAAAAGGATAAGGACTGGAGTTGTGATTTCATTGGTATATGGAACTCCCAGAAAGGAAATTCCATTTACCAAGGAAATGTTCAGACCAGTGGTTTTACCAATACAGGTCAGCATGTTTTCTGCAACTGACATTCTTAGAAGGTTACCTAGAGTATGGAGGGTGACTTGTCCAAAGTCACTAAGCCAGTTGTTGTCAAAGGTATCCATCCATGTTCTCCTGGTACTCTTTGTGCCATATTATCTTCAAACAGCACAATAAATAGTAATAAATTGTTTTCTGACATTTATTCAATGTGAGTCTGTCACTGAGGTCATAAGGATCACAGGCGCATATAGTTGGAACTGGAAGGGATTGAGATGCCCTCAGGCCAAGCCCATGTCATTTTTCAGATAAAGTTCAGGTTGTTTTCAGGTGTTTGCTCTCTTCTATGTACAAGAATACATTTCTTGGAAATAATTCGCAGATCAGAAAATCAGAAAAAGAGTAAGAACTAGATGTATTTTTCCTTTTTAAAAGAAATCATGAGGTTAGGCTGAGTCATATGTCAATATTGAACTGACATAAAACTGAAGTATAGAGAATTTCAATTAAGTTTCAAATGGACACTTTTAAATTGCTGTTCGAATGTAATACAATTTTTCGATGCAAATTGCTTCTAGCTTCCCGGTGACCTGTTTGTCAATTATAGAGTATTAACATGTTTAGCAGTACCTCTCCTTTTCAGTAGTACCTAAAACAGGTAAGACATGTGTATTGTTAAAGGTGAAATTAGTAGCTGTTTTGTGCTAATCTTATTGCTAGTTGTCAGATCTTTTGCCACTTCAAGGGCACCATGTGAGCACATTATCGCATTAAACCACTCGAGTCTTGTGGTGTTCTCCCTCTTCTTTGTTAATGTTGAAATTCCATTCCTCTATTAATGTGCAACACAAATACCACACCACCTGCCTGAAGCCTTCTCTCATCTCTCACCTATAATAGTACTACCTCCAAGCTCACTCTTTCATTTCACTTATAATTTATAATAACAATAGTAGCTAATATAATCCTCTAAGTAGAGTTAGAAATACTTTAATGTATATGATATAACATATAGTATATTATATAATATATGTATTTTACATACATACGTAGATATATCTATATTATACAGATAGAAATCTATGTAAATATATATATATTTTATATGACATATTATGTAATATAGCTATATCTGTATTTTATATCTAGAACATCTATGTCTATATCTTATATAAATATATTTTGTCTATATTTTTCTACATACATATATAAATATACACATATATTTTACATAGACATGTATGTTATATACAAGTGTATATGTATACATACACACATATACATGCATACACACATATAAACACACACATACATACACATATACACACACATACACATTGTATATATATGTATAATCTTATTTGGTCCTTACCACAACTCTGTGAAGTAGGCACTATTATTATTTCCATTTTCCAAATTAGAAAGTTGATGCTATGAAATGTCTAGTATTATTTCACACAGCTAAGAAGTGACTGAGGGCACCTGGGTAGAGCACTGGATAGAACACCAGGCCTGGAGTCAGAAGATTTGAGTTCAAATGTAGCCTCAGACACTTACTGGCTAGGTGACCCTGGGCAAGTCAGTTAATCCTGTTTGCCTCAATTTCCTCATCTGTAAAATGAGATGGAGAGGGAAACAGCAAAACACTCCACTGTCTTTGTGCTGAGAAAACCCCAAAGTGGGTCATGAAGTGTTGAACACGACTGAATAGCAAGAAGAGACTGAAGGAATATTTGAACTCAAATCTTTATGACTCCAAGGCCAGTGCTCTATCTACTATGCTGTAGCTGCATATACAATAGTTGTTTGATTCCGTAGTAGATTTTGAGCTCTGTGAGGGCAGGGCCATGTCTAATTTAAATTTTGTATCTCTCCATAGTGTTCTGCACATGGTAGCTACTTAATATAGTTTTAAAAATTGAATGGGTTTATTCCATTAGTAGAGACTTCCTTTCACTATGTTATGTAGGTCAGTTTCTTAGGTAATTATTGTGACACCAGCACATTTCAAAACCAACAAATATTTACAACTTAATTTATGCCTCCAAATCAGTGAAGCACCATGAATTTGGGATATGATTATTCATTTCTTTAGAGGTCAAGAATTAACTGTTAATGCCTCATTTTGAGGGGAATTTCTGTTCTGCAACTTCTTTGCTATAACTTGAAAAAATGTCTGATATGTTGTTGAAAGAAGTACACATGGATAGCAGTATCTTTTAGAAACCACTGGTCTGAACAAGCTGGATTGGAGGGAAGGTGTCATTATTTGCAGAGGAATTATTTCTCATTTTTCTTTTCTGTTTGTAATTGCTGTCATCTTTGTTTCTTATGTTTTGGCTAAAAAAGGTGATTCTGATATTTATTGGAACAGGGTTTCAATAAACATTATGCAATGTGGTGGACTGGTGGGTGATTTATTGATAATTTGTCACTTATATTTACGAAAATGTAGCCCAATGATGGTAAATCATATTCTTTAACCTCAAATGTGTTTTCTCCTTTTGTTGCCTATTGTGGTCCACATCAACTGGCAGCTCCCCAAATCCCAACATCTGATAACAATGCACTTATTAACGCAAAACAACAACAAAAGTAGATAACTGGTTAGATGTTTATTTTTGTTTCATTATGTTTGCCATTTAATCCTGAGCTGTATAAATAGCACATTGATAAAATATAATGAGAAGTAAGATTGTACTTTAATGAGGGCAGAGATTGGGCAAGAATGTAAATTGAGCAGTGGCCTGCATGGAATTTAAAAATTTCTCTTAGCTGTTTATTATTGTACAGCTGTAAGGGACTTTTACACAGTTCCCAGATGGAAACAGCTGTTAGCCCTTCGCAGTTAAGAAACAAAAAGTTCAGAGTTCATTTTGATACACTTGTTCTGAACTAGTCACATCCCAAATGACAAACGCGAAGTCACAACCACAGGCTGGCCAGTGTTGGAGGCTGTCAAGATGGGCACCCTGTGTTCTCTAGCCACTTTGCCTCTCACTTATCTCATTTGGCAACCTCTCAAGCTACAAGCTGTTCCAATCCTTGTAATATATTTATCTCCCCCAGTGATGTCAGCAGAACTTAGCAAATCTAATATTCATGTTCAGGCAGATTTGTTGGTGCTCTTTGTTTATGAGAAAGGGACCTGTATCACCCTCACAGCTGCTTCCTGTTGATATGTGTACATTGAGCTTTGTCTTTTGTATATTGTGCCCTTCAGATAGGGCTTGGGAGATGAACAAAGCACTTACCTATCTGACTTCAACCTGTTTTTGTTTTTCATACACACAATAACGAAATGTTCCCACTCCCCACTGCAGATATGGTGCTGAACCTACTCATGTTAAAATAAATTTATATCGATATCTTTTGTTTTATGTCACCTACATTCCCTACTGTATCCCCTCTCCCAGAGAGCTTTCCCTTATGAGAAAGAACTTTTTTGAAAAGGTTCAGCAAATCTAACCACTGAAACAGAACAGTTTGACATCATAGTGTTCACATGCTCAGGGCCTCTTCCCTGCAAAGAAGGGGCAATGAGATATCCTTTCCCCGTCTTCTTTGGGGCCAACATTGGCCATTGTAATCCCATGGCATTTAGATCTGATTGTTATTTTGTTATTGAGGCTCTTGCTTTTTACAATGCTATAGTTATTGCGGAACGTAGTCATTATTTTCCTGGTTCTTCTAATGTTGAACCAACTCAAAAAATAAAGATCAAAATAAGATCAAAAATATTTAAAATGTAAAATGCTGCACACTTTTCTTTATCCAGCTACCACCAATATAGAGAAATAAAAATGTGTGTATGTGTGTCTGCCCGTGCAGCTTCATCTGTGACTTGATAAGCTTTAATACAACTTAAAAGGCTTTGGGATTTAGTAAGACTTGTTCCTTTCTAATTACTTCTGCTTTTGAACTATAGCAAGTCTTGATGATAAGATCAGAAACCAGATTTGTATTCAGGAACAAAATGAATGGTTTGTGCAGTGTGGTGATAGAGAAGAGATCATACTTTATTGTTGATGCAAGACTTTAGAGACACCATATCTAAAATAAATCTTATATTTTTTAACAGAGCTATATAGTTGTTAAGATTCTGGTCCAATTGGAGTCCAGACATACAGAGACATTAAGTGGCAGGTGTAAGACCTTATTTTCCATCATGAGCAGACAGTAATTTGCTTCTATGCCCCAGGCCTTTTGTATATTATAACTATGTAGCAGGCAAGGAGCCTTTGCAAGTTTTTCCAGAGTATTTTCTTTTTCAAATTGATGCTTCTTGTTTTGACTTGGTAGATACATACCAACAAACATATAAACATGTTCCAACACCACTGAGTCCACTTCCCCCAAACTTGCAAGCAAAACCATCTAAAACTAAAAATGACACCCACCATGCTTGTGATTGTTTACAAATTAGCAGCTGACAGGGAGGAAGAATACTATCATTTTAACAGCTTGGTACTTTTGTTATCGTCTATTGTATATCACCTAATTTTGTAGCTATCTATCATTGTGTTCATTTATGTTTTTGTTCCCATTGTACTTATTGGTTCTTTCTTCACTCTGCATTATGTCTTCCCATATTTCTCTACGGTCTTCATATTTGTTCATTTCTAGGGCTCCAACATGTGGAAAGGGGGCTAGGCATCCCCTCCAAATACTAGTTGACTGCCTCTCACAGGACAAGCAAAGTAGTCTAGCTGACATAGTAGGGTACCCTGAGGGAGAGACAGGAGGCAGAATGTGCCAAGCAAGTCAAATCACCACCAACAGCACCACTGTGACCACCATCTCCCCTCTGAGCTTGTTAGAGACAGCTCAAGACCCTAAACCTAGGGTTTGGGTTTGGGTTTGGGAATAGAAATGTTTCCATCCCAGTGCTCTCAGACATCATCCTGGGAAGCAACCCTTGTGGAGATGCAACTGACTATTGTTCTTCCAGATGCTATAGCCACACCTACCCAAGACTCATGAAAGAAAGTTCCTCCACCAAAGTCCTTGGCTCTGAGAAATGCACCAACATCATGTGACTTTGTTGATGTGACTTTATAAGTAAAAATGACATTAAAGAAGAGATATAACCATCTGTTTTTCTGTTGTACCCTAAGGACTGTGAGACTTTGGGGTCTGACTTGCAGCTGAAGGCTTTGATTGTGAGCTTCTTGAGACTAAGTACTGTCTTGCTTTTTATCTTCCCAGCACTTAGCACAGCGGATAGTTTGTTAGGCCTGGAGTCAGGAACACTCATTTTCTTGAGTTCAAATCTGACCTCAGATTTGACACTAGCTGTGTCACCTTGGACAAGTCAGTGAACTTTGCCTCGGTTTTCTAATCTGTAACATGAGCTGGAGAAGGAAATGGCAAACCACTGCAATATTTTTGCCAAGAAAATCCCAAATGGGACCACAAAGAGTAGGACATGACTGAAAAATGGCTGAACAACAAACACAACTGATGCCTAGGCCTCAGCAAACACATCAACCAGTTCTTTTTTTTTTTTTT
>CM053623.1:255316429-255333519 GCA_028646595.1 Phalanger gymnotis
TGCTAGGGCACTCTCTGCTCCACTCCTGGTCTTGTCGGTCCGCGGTCTGCCGCGCGCGCCATGCGCTCTGGGCTCTGCTTGGCTCAGCTCCGCTACCCTCAGCTGGGAGCTGGGAGTTCCGTTTGGGACAGACCTTACCCCGAGACCATCCAGGCTGTCCTGGGCTGGAGCCCTGCTTCCCTCTGCCACTTTGTGGGTTCTGCAGTTCTAGAATTGGTTCAGAGCCATTTTTTATAGGTTTTTGGAGGGAATTGGTGGGGAGCTCACGCCAGTTACTGCTTTCCAGTCGCCATCTTGGTTCCACCCCTCCCGTTCTTTGTCTTTTAACATTTTGTGGGTGCTAGAAAACCTCATTGACTTACTTTCTATTCTGAGCCTTTCCTAGATTTTTTAAAATTCAACTTCCTGAACACAAATAAGTGCAGTGGTTTGAGTGTTGGGTTTGGATTTAGGAAAGCCTGAGTTCAAAGCCTATTTCCGACACTTACCATATGACCCTGAGCAAATCACTTTCTCTCAGCCTCAGTTTCCTTATAAAAGCCTAAGTTTTCCTTATAAAATGGAGGAATTAGAATCAATGGCCTTTAAGGTCCTCTCCAGTGCTAAATCTATGATCCTATACTCCTATAAACTGGTGTCCAACAGACATATATCTATTACTTTTTCAGGCTACCCACAATTTTGATTGTTTGGAGACTTTGATTTTTTATGATTCTAGTTAAGCAAGCAGCTAGGTGGTGCAGGGGACAGAATGCTGCATACGGAGTCAAGAAGACTTGAGTTCATATGCTCAAAGGGCTATAAAAATGTTCATACCCTTCGACCCAGCAATACTACTTCTAGGGCTGTATCCCAAAGAGATCTCACAGGTGGAAAAAGTGCCTGTATGTATAAAAATATTTATAGCAGCTCTTTTTTGTGGTAGCAAAGAATTAAAAATCAAGGGGATGCCCTTCAATTAGGGAATGGCTGAACAAGTTGTGGTATATGAATGTAATGGAATACTATTGTGCTATAAGAAATGGGGAAGATACGGACTTTATAATAACCTGGAAAAACCTACACAATATAATGCTGAGTGAGTGAAGCAGAACCAGGAGAACGTTACACAACCACAGATATATGGATTCTGTGATGACTAACCCTGATGGACTTGACTCTTCTCAGCAATACAAGGTGCAAAGACAAGTCCAATGGACTCATGATGGAGAGAGCTATCTACATCCAGAGAAAGAACTATGGAGCCTGAAAGCAGACTGAGGCAAACTACTTGCTCTCTTTTTTTGTTTTTTTTTTCTCTTTTGTTTTTGTTTTTTGTTGTTTTTTTTGGGGGGGGGTGTTGTTTCTTCTTTCTCCTGATTCATTCCATTGGCCATAATTCTTCTTTACAACTTGACTATTGTGTAAATAAGTTTAATGCGAAGTTATATGTAGAAGATATAACGGATTCCATGCCTTCTTGGGGAGGAAGGAGGGGAGAGAAAATCTGGAACTCAAAATCGTGTGGAACTGAGTACTGTAAACTAAAAATAAAAAAACAATTAAAAAAAGAAGACAAGTTCAAATGTGACCATAGGCACTTACTAGGTGTGTGACCCTTGGCAAATCAATTAACCTCTATCTGCCTCAATTTACTCATCTACAAAATGAGAATAATAACAGCACTTACCTCTCAGTGTTGTTGTGAGATTCAAATGAGATGTTTGTAAAGCTCTTTGGAAACTTTAAAATGCTGTATAAATATTAGCTATTATTATTGTTGTTATTAATAAATAATAATAATTATTGTTGAAGAATACTGATATAAAAATAGAGTTTTGGTTTAGGAAGCAGCTTGGGATCCTTTAATGTAATGACATTGCTTCTTTATGAGGCAGTACAGCACAGCGGAAAGAACACTGCCTCTGGGGGTAAAGGAATTGTGTTTAAATCTTGCCTCTGATGCTTAATACTTGTGTGACCTTCACCAAGACACTTAAATTACCTGAACCTCAGCTTCCTTATCTGTGAAATGATTGGACTGAAATACATGACCTCTGAGGTACCATATGGATAGTAGATCAACTTTAAATCATTTTCCCCCAGAAAGCATGAAGTACGAAATTGGCTTTGGAGTTAGAAGAACTGGACCCAAGCCTTGCCTTTGTCTTTTATTACTTGTATAACCTTGGTCAAGTCACTTAACTTCTCTGGTCCTCAGTGTCTTCATTTGCAAATTGATGGGGTTGAAGTTGATGGCCTATGGAATCCTTTCTAGGTCTAAATCTATTATGAAATCTAACTCTTTTTCTTGAGGTCTCAAAAATTGGCCTTTATATAACTTTAGTGTTCATTTCAACAGCATAATATTGTTTCATCTGTCAGATCTTTTCGGTCTTTGTTAGACTAGAATGAAAAACTCCTAAGCCTCCTCTAGACTCCCATTCAAGGACAAAACTCTGTTCTCAAAAGCCATATTCTGACAACACACATACAAATTATTCTAATGAAGAATAGGGGCAGCTACCAAAAGAACCAATGTGGCTATAAAGTAAACTTACTGATCAGCTTCCAATTTTGAAAAAGACATGTATGGAACAGCGGGAGTAGCACAGACTTTGTGTGTGTGTGTGTGTGTGTGTGTGTGTGTGTGTGTGTGTGTGTAGTGTTTATATAGTGTTTTAAAATTTGCAAACCATTGTACTTGGGTTATTCATTTGATCAAAGTAAGGTAAGCTAACTGAAGGAGAGGGACTAGAGTAGATCTATGATTTCACTGATATGAGCAACTGCAAATGAGAAAACCTCTACCAATGAAAGTTAGCACCTTTTCTCTGACTTATGGTCCTAAAGATCAACCAAAGTATTGAAACCTTAAGTGACTTGCTGAGGGTTACAAAGCCAGGACATCAGAGGCAGTACTTGACTCTGGTCTCCTTGATTTTAGAGTTGAAATCTTGCCTTTTCAGCTAATTAAGGATGAATAAAACATATCAACATGATTTTTAAGAATAACATTAGGAAATGGTAAAATCCAGACCAAGTGGAGGTTGATAATAAATGTTAAGGACTACAGAAAGAGGTTTTTAAAAGGCTATGTTGGGTCTAAGACAACTATGAGAGAAGGGTTAAGATGGTGGCTTGGAGTAAATGAGGCAATGATAACAAAGGGCATAAAGGAGAACAATTCAACTTCTACTTTGATTCTGATCTCTCTGCCAGAGAGAATTATCACCAGACTGGGAAAAGGAGAGTAAAAACTGGTTAACAGGGAATTGAAGCCCAAGATAAGTGAGAAGATGTTAAAAGATCACTTTGATGCATTCAAGTAAGCCTGTTTGAGCTTTGTCCCTGTACACTAAAAACCTTACAGACGTGATTACTGAGCCACTGCTAGTAATTCTATTATTCTGTGTTCATGTTAATGTACCATGGAGTAATGATAGAAGTCAGGAAGAAGTCAGGCTTCACTTGGACCTGTCCTCCTAATATTAAGAGTAAATTGAAAGGGGAATCAATGTGATAAAATGGAAATTTTATGGGCTTTGGAGTAAGAGGAGTTAGTTTTGAATCCTAGCTCTTCTGTTTACTGGCTGAATGACCTTGGTGAGGAACTTAAACTCAATGGTTTTGAAGATCCTCTCCAACTCTATAGGGAGAAGCTATAGGATGTTCTTGATGATGAGGCTTGAGTTTCTGAAATTCTTCCCTTCTCCTGGTGTAACCATTTGTTACTTTCTGGAACATGTTTTGGTATATTATAGAATTTCAAGGTGACTTCCTCTGAAGGTAGAGTGTAATCATCTTTCATTTTTATGTTGTTTAAAAATTCTTCAATATATCTATGGATTTTTTTAATTTACATGATGAATTTGTAAATTAAGGTGTAAAGTATGTCTTTTTTCTGATTTCCTGATCTTCAATCACACAGACTTAGATGAAATGGTGGTATAAATTAGATAAGATAGTCTATAATGGGACGTAGATTTTGGAGCTCGAACTTTTGATGAAGCCTTCCTGATTTCCTTAGCTACTCCATCCTACCCTTATCCCTTTCCTACCTGAAGGAATTTCATAATTATACTCAGTAACTACGCTTTCACGCTATTTGTTTTCCAAGATTCTAAAACTGATGCTTGAGGTTACCACTATCTTTCTACTAACCTAGGTTTGCAACTTTGGAATCATCCTTTTCTCTTCTCTCCTCTATCCTATCCAATGCCTATTTTTGTGATTCTACCTCCACAATATCTATGAAGCAATCTTTTTCTCTATTCACATATCTTTCACCACATTATCTCTTATATAGACTATTGCAAAAGAAACTAATAGCTTCCTAATTGGTCGACCTATTTCCACTCATTCCTTTATGTAAGCCATTCTCCATTTTGCTGATAAATTAGTAATCCTAAAACAAATTTTATCGGTATGGCCATGTCATTATCCTACTGAAAAATCCTCAGTGACTCCCTGTTGTTTCTTTTTTTGGAAGGGAGATGGTGGGGCAATTGGGGTTAAGTGACTTGCCCAACATCACACAGCTAGTTAACTGTCAAGTATCTGAGGCTGGATTGGAACTCAGGTCCTCTTGACTCCAGGGCTGGTGCTCTACTCACTGTGCTACCTAGCTGCCCCTCCCTGTTGTTTCTGAAAACAAAACAAAATAAAAAACAAAATCCTAAACCTGACACTTAAAGCCCTCCATAACATGAATCCCAACTACCTTGTCAATCTTATTTCATACTACTTCTTTTCACAGGCTCTCCACTCTATTCAAACTGACCTTCTAACCATTGACTATACAATACATTCAATTTCCCCTCTGTGACTTTGTACAAATGTTCTTCCATATTTGGGATATATTCTCTTCCCACCTCCATCTCATAGGATCTCTAGCTTCCTTTAAAAAGCAGCTCAGATGATACCCCATATGTGAAACCTTTCCAAATTCCCTCAGTTAAGATCATTCTCTCCCTTCTGAAATTACTTTGCATTACTCGTGTTTATCTGTGTAAATGTTATAGTTCCTCTCTTTGCCCTCATAAAAGCGCCTCAAGAACTGGGACTTGAGTGATTTTTTTTCCTTTGTAACCCCATTGCCTAGCATTATGTAATTGTATACATGGTAGGAACTTAATAGGTATTTGTTGAATTGAATTAAATTGACTTTGGCTATAAGAAACTTTGAGCATCTGAAATCCTATAAACAGAATACTCAGAAACAATCCGAGATGTCTGGGTGAATTGCGATTGTAAATAAAGACATTTTAATATATGAGTAGCTGCAATACTGATAATAATAAAAATAATATTACTACACATAGCGCTTTAAGGTTTGATCCTCACAACAATCCTAGAAGGAAGGTGTTATTATTATCTCCACTTTACAGTTGAATAGTCTGAGGCAGATAGAGGTTAAGTAACAGGCCCAGGCTCACTTTCTGAGGCAAGATTTTAAATCAGGCTTCTTAATGGTCCAGGGCTCTATCCACTATTCCACCTTTGACATGTTTACATAGAAGCAAAATCAATATATCAAAGGTGGACTTCTACTGTGTTTAATGAGCATATGAAAAATATTCAGCTAAGAATTGCTTCCATGGCTGAGAAAATGTGAGATAGAAGCAGAACCTATATTTTGCTGGTGAACCTTATAAGACTGCAAATGAAAATTTCTGGTTTCAAAGAATCTGAAAGTTCAGTTAGCTTTCACTGTAAATTAAACAGGTCTGTAGTAATGAGTGCAAATGGAAGGGAAAAAAATAAGGTATCAGAACTATTGTAACCATTTTTTCCTAAAAGTAATCTTTCAGGAAAGGATCTCTAATCTTATCCCATTATCCAAATGGTTTCTCCTATTGTACTATTTTGCTTGTAGCTAGAAAGTTGAAGGAAATTATGTCCTTCTTTCTGTGGAAAAGAGATAATGTAGCTTAAGAGTAAGGAGAAAGTTTTTCTGGCTTCCTTGAATTTTCCCATATTGTCTTTATTTTTTTCTTTTTCTTTTCATAGATTTGTGACTGGGTCTCCCTATCTCCTCAGACTGGAAGCACAGGGGCTATTCACAGGCCCAATTCCACACAGGAGCTTGGACCTGTTCCATTTCTTTCCTGGCCCAGTACACCCTTCTTTAGGCAGCCTGGTGGCCCCCCACTTCCAGCAGCTCACCATAGAGGTATTAGCTTGTGATCTCCCTCAGAATGATCCATGGGAACACGTTACTGTGAGAATTCTATTTCTCTTTTCAGTTTACTCCTCTGGGAGCAAGAAGTAATTCTTAGAGATATGGCCTCTTTTCCAGTTCTTTATCATCGTGTGTTTTGGGGTATGAGGTTTCCTTTAAGCACATTTTGAGCTTCAACATTGACTAGACCCCAAATTAAAGAGCTGCTAAGCAGCTCCAAATAGCTTTGCAGCTTCAGAAGACACTATAATAATCAGAGCTATAACGAAATGGCTATGTACCACAACACCTACACAGGTTTGATGGGATGGCTGTCACTTCTATGTATCAAATCTCCCTTCCTGTGGAGTGCCCACACTTCCACTATTTCTATGAAGTAGATTCTTCAGGAAAACACTAAATTAAAATTTTTCTCAACTTACCTTAATTCTCTATTTTCCCTACATGACGTAAGGAGTCAAAGATTCTTTCTTTGCCTCTCTCCAAACACCAGATCTGTCTCTAATTAGAAAAGGCTGGCATATGAAAGGCATACGTTTCAAAGAATATAAACTAATAGCAATAACTACCATTTATATAGCACCTTATAGGTTATAAAGAGCTTTACAAATATTGTCTCAATTTATCCTCAAATAACTCTAGGATGTAGGTGCTATTATTATCCTCATTTTACAGCTGAGAAAATTGAGGCAGACAGAGGTTCAGTTGCCATTATTGATAGTATTCAAGCAAAGGCTTGGGTGGGAAATGCATCTTTAAGGGTTGGAGTAGAGGGTATTCCTACAATAGCAGAAAGGTTGGACTTTGTGACCAATAATTTTCCCCCCCTACTCTGAGATCTGTTTCTAAATCCTTTCCCATCCCATCCCACTCTCATGGAATATGAAGATCATAACTCCAGTATCCTCCAAGTGAATTATTATGCAGATGACAACACAATAAATAAATCATTCACTGTATTTTTTCTATTCTTTCTTTACTGGGAGGGGGAGGGGGAGTAGAATAGGGGAGGAAAAGCCCCAAATATGACACAGAAAAATAAGGCAATCTAGATATTACGAGTTTATCTTTTAAAAAGGAAGTATCTGCAGGGTACATGGAAATATATTGGGGTTGTTCCAGCATCTATTAAGAACCCAAACTGAGTTGAAACTTCACGGGTCCCAAATCTACGGCAATATCAGCCATTAGCAGCAGAATCCAATGTGATTATTTTAATGGCTGTTGGAATGATGTCATAGAGAGATATGCAGGTCCCAAAGGATGACACAAAATACTGAGGGAAAAATCTACTCTGGGCCAAGGTGATGAAAATACTGAAGAATGGCCAGAGTGGATCATTAATAATACAACATGAAGACCCAGTTTGCCAATGGTTATTTGGAGCTTTACCAAAGATTGCTTTAGTCAAACTCAACCATCTGGGTGACTGCTGGTCATCTTATAAACTGGAATTACTGGGAGCAGAAAGAAGAAATGTGTTAGCTTGATGTATCTATGCTCAGGGCCCCCTTTTTTCCTTTTAAACAGCTTAACTCAAGCTATAGGAAAGATCAAACAAAAATATTTTGAACATTAATTACTATGATGTGGATACTGGATAAAGTACTTATATGATGCAATTCACTTACCAAACATTTTTAAATTCTCTTTTCATTATATCATCCTTTTGGACCTTGCTTTTTTATCTTTAAAAATATTTCTCTTTTATTTATTCTTCTTTTCTTTTCTTTTTTTCTGTCTGCTTTTTCATTTTCCTTTCTGAATCTAGAGAGATTCAGACTTTGCCTGGCTGCCTCCTTCCTTCCAGTCTTCTCTTTGCTTCCTTCTTCTCTTCCTCCCTGCTATGCTTGCTTCCTTTCACCTTTCCTTCCTTCTTTCCTCCCTCCCTCCCTTCCTTATTTCCTTTCATCTTTTTTTCCTACATTCCTTTCTTCTATCCTTCATTCCTTCTTTCATTCCTACCTTTCTTCTTTCCTTCATTCTTTCCTTCCTTCCATCCTTCTTTCTGTCTTTCTTTACTACCATCTTTCTTTCTATCCTTCCTTTCTTCCTTCCATCTTTCTTTCCTCTGTTCCTTCAATCCTTCTAACCTTTTATTCTCCTTCCCTCCCTCACTTTTCCCTCCCTCCTTCTTTCCTTCTTTCTTTTCTTCCTTTCTTTTTCCTTCCTTCCTTCCTCCCTTCTTCCCTCCCTTGCTCCCTCCCTCTGTGCCTCCTTCCCTCTGTACCTCATGTCTGTACCTTCCTCCTTTACCTTCATTGTCTGGTTTAGTGTAAGGGAAAGAAACTGTTTATGAAATCAAGAAAACTAGATTCAAATTCACTGGCATTAACTGTGTGGCCATAGCCAAATTATTGAACTTCATTGAACCTCAGTTTCTTCAATTGTAAAATGGATAATACTGTGGGCAAAACCTCTTTTTAAACCTTAGAGCTTTATTGAAAGGTATTGCAATTTCTTTTTGTCTTCTCAGAGACTTTTACCTTTATCACTTTGTAACTCAGCATCCTTATCTGTAAAATAAGGATGAATTATTATTTCACTGAATCAAAGAACTGAAAGGGCCCGCAGAATCCATCAAGTCCAATCTCTACCTGACCAAGATTACCTGCTAAAACATCTCAGAAGTGTTCATCCAGCCTTTACTTGAAGGCTTCAAGTGAGGAGTAAACCCACCACCTAGTAACTAGCCATTTTGAGACAATTCTATTTCTTAAAGAGATGTCACCCTATTATGTTAAACCTAAATCTGCAACTTCACCTTTTGCTCCTCCTTCTGATCTCTGAAGCCAAGAAGAAAAAAAAAGCCTAATTCTTTTTCCAAGATGGAGGCAGCTAACCATAGAAATATACATCTCCAACCAGCTCACCATTTGATGGTAAAGTATTTTCAGCCATCAGAAGACAAAAAAAATAAAACAAAAAAATATTTTAATGCCTCCCAACCTTGGGCCACTCCCTTCTGCTTCTTCAGTGATAGTGGCAAAGTGGCATTGTACATGTTATCTCATTTGATCCTCATAATAACCCTGTGTGGTGGGTGCTATTAGCATCCTCATTTTACAAATGAGGTAACTAAAGCTAAGTGAGGTTAACTGGCTTGCCCAGGGTGACATAGCTAGTAAGTGCCTGAGGCAGAATTTGAATTCAATTCTTCCTGACTCCAAGTCCAGTGCTCTTACCCAGGGCCCAATAAGCTAGCTGTCACCTAGCTATTGTATAACAGGAAGATAAGATGACTGGTGCCCAGCCAGGTTTTTCTACCGATACCCTCACAAAGTGGGTAATACCTCTAACAGACTGGATATATTTTTTGTAGTGAACTTGGGGGAGGACACAAACAAGAGGTGCATAGGATGGTTGAGCATGAATGGACATCACTGGAAGGAACTCTTGAATCCATGAGATCAAGATTTAGAACATTAAGTGATTTTAGAGGTCATCGTGCCTAACTCCCTCATTTTACAGACAAGGAAGCTAAGGCTTAGAGTTGGCTAAACTACTTTTCCAAGATCACAAAAGTATAAATGGCAGAGTCGAAATTTGAACCTCAGTCCTCTGATTTTGAATCTTGCACTACTTCCAGTCTTTCATTTTTCTTAAATGGCATTTTCTCCGATTCCTTTACCATTTTGGCAATGTCCTGCTCCACACTGCTTTATCTGAGTAACCCTTTCTCATGTGCCTCAGCCTTCACAAAAATACCATTCCCAAAATTAAACTCACTCCTCCAAGTGTGTGTCCTGACCTGAGCAGTGAGAGCAGTGAGGAGCTATTCATTTTTTCATTGTGGTCACTATTCTTCTCTTATTTGTAAAAATAATCAGCACATGGCAGTACCATGGCATAAATGCCATTGTATAAATACAGGAATAACCTTCTCTCCCTCTCTCTTACTGCACCTGAGGACAGAAGTCATATAGGCGTAATCCTCGTAAGATATTGGGACCACAGCTATCTCCATTTTGCAGATGAGGAAAGGGGGGGGGGGCTTATAGAGAAGAATCAAATTGTTCATGATTCCACTATTAATAACAACCTATGAACAATTGCGACTAAAAATCAAGTCTTCAGACTCCAAGGCGAGTGCTTGTTCTACTATCTCATTCTAGTAACAAGTACTTTGTCTGCTTCGTAGATTCATCTACAGCACAAAAGTAGGCAACAGAGACAAAACTTCTTTAAAAACTTAGATCCACTGTACAAATGTAAACTATTACCATATTATCAAAGGGAAACCACTTACTGTATTAGTTAAGTGTTGTCATAAATGCATTCCATAGAAATGTGGAGACTAATATTTATTCAGTGCATATTTGGGAATCTTTAAAAGAAAGATCTATAGTATGTGGGAGGTAAAATGCTATTTTTGCAGAGCTCCCACAAAACCATTTTTTTATTTATTCCTAAGGATAGAATGGTACATTAATATAAATGTAGACTCAACTAAGAGACTAGTCTTTCAATTAAATTGACTGGATTGAATACAGGCCTTCAATTAGTTCGACTATATATGTTTAATGGATTAAGACTAAGGACATGTTTCCTTTGTGCTCATTTGTCTAATCATATGGGCTCATCCAATCTTGACTGTGTGCTCTAAACTCTGCCAACATTTAATTTGTGGGATGGTTTGGCAGAAAGCCTCCCTTTAAAAGCTAGGTAGACAACTAGAGCTGGTCATCCCACTTGGTGTAATAGTATCCCAACAATCCTACTTCTGTTAATTCCTATGGAAGCCTGTAATAGCTTAATTTAGACAATTCTTTTAACAATTCATATTCAAAAATCTGCTTATAGTCTGGAGAATTTAGTGAAAATACAATGCCAGATGATACTTCTTAGGAAATACCCCAGCTAATGACTCTCAAAGATAGGAAAATGCTACTAAGGAAAGGAATAATAGCTCATGTGTGTTTAATGCTTTATTGCTTAGATAGCTAAGCAGGTAGATAGTGCATTTATTATGCACTTAATATATCCTGGGCACTGTGCTACAGGCTTAGGGTAAAAATACAGGCAAGCAAGCATACCCCCTGGTATGCTGGTAAATATTTGACAATTGGCTCTTCATATTTACTCATCTGAGTACATGTTGTTCCTCTCTACCACCACTTCCCCTCTCCCCATCCCCACCTCCACCCCCATACCCCAGTAGAAGGCATACTCTTTGAATGAAGATATTATTTTTGTGTTTCCTTGTATCCTCAACACAGTACAGTGCCTGGCCCATAGTAAGTACTTAATAAATGTTTGTTGAATTGAATTAAGCTGAATGAAACTATAAAGGCAAAATGCATAGGAAGAAAACATAAATCAATTTAGTTGAATTCAATAAATATATATTAAATGCCTATTGTGGTATAGTCTCTAACCTGAAGGAGTGACCGTGTCACACATACCCCAACCCCCTCACTCAATAAATTCCAGTGGCTCCCTATCACCTCCAGGATCAAAAACAAAATCCTCTGTTTGGCATTTAGAGTCCTTCATAATCTTCTCCTTCTACCTTGCCAATCATTTTATGCTTTATCCTCTACCCTGACTTCCACATACTCTGTGATCCAGTGACACTGGCTTCCTTCTTTGAACAAGATATTCCATCTCTCAACAACAGTCCTTTTAACTAGCTGTTCCCCATACCTAGAGTGTTCTTCCTCCTCATTTCTGTCTCCTAACTTCTCAGAATTCCCTCAAAATCCCTCCTTCTACAAGGAAACCTAATTCCCTTTAACTCTAGTGCCTTCCCTCTGTTGATTATTTCAAATTTATTCTCTTTGTCATAGTTGTTGGCAATTTGTCTCCACCTTTCCATTGTGAGCTCCTTGAGAGGTGGACTATCTAGTACCTTTGTCTTATCCCCAGCACTTAGCAAACTGGTAGGGGAAGATCCTCAGGGTTCCTGGCCAAAAGAGAAAGAGTTAGTATTTGGTATTTACATTCACTCCATGTTAGGAGTGCTTGGGAGACCCTAGCAGGTTACAGAGTGACAAATTCATACCTTTTTTTTAAAAACCATCTTCAAATTTAATTGAATGCTTTGTATCCAAAAAAGCAATAAAAAGCAATAGAGCTTAAACTTTTAATGAATGCACAGTGTTTGTGAGTATAAAATTTAAAGATAGTCTTGGTATTCTATGAGAAAGGAAGAAGTATCTCTATTGCTCTGCTATTTTTGAGAGGGCACATAGGTCGATTGAGAAAGGGAGATGAGCTAGCTTTACCAGAAGCACTGAGAATCTTCTCGATACTGATAAATGCATAACATCAATTAATAGGAAGATAACAGCCTTAGGAGGTTTAATGAAGATCCTGATTTGGTCAGCCCTTTTCATCTTCCCATTCCTCCAGTTGTGGAGCTACTGTGTCCTTAGGAAATGGTTGTTATTGTCAAAGACAGACCAGGAAAATCCAGAAAAGGAGAGAGATTGAACAATATGTTCCCATCACTTGGGAAGAATTAAATGGGGCAGACCCAGTTCATGGAGAAGGCCCAAATCTGTTGCTTACTATTGATTTATCTTGGTAATTGAGCTGTAAATCAAAGGGGCTCTGCATGGGCTAGATCACCAAATCTGTTTGCCTATCAGAGTAACATCATGCCTTTAGTACAAATATACCTGCCAGCAATGGGCAGGCCTCCTCCAAATGACTCAAGAAGAGGGAATTTCACCATCTCCCTTGGGAGATTATTTTATGGCTTTCAAAGTCTACTCTACTATGAAAGTCTTCCCGATTAAACCGTTTTTCTCCTTTTCTTGATTTCATCCATTTATTCTTAGGTAATCCTCCTAAAGACCACCTTCACAATCCTTCTCTTTCTTCAAGGCTCAATTATCTCCACATTGTTATCATTCCTCCCTCCCCACTCTCCTCATTCTCCCCATACACCCACACATACAGAGGCTCCTGAGCTGTTTGGCCAAACTACATATATTTAATTCTTTTAATCTTTCCTCATACATCAAACCCTCCAGCTTCTTAATCATTTTAGTTCTTCTAATAAGCAATGAATTTGAGTCATGGGAAGAAGGGGGGTGAGGGGATGTGGTTTCCCTCTCAAGCTTTTCTCATGTCAGCCCCATTCCCAAGTCCTTAATCACTTGCCGAAGGTTTGTAAGCCAATGGCCATTCATCAACAGAAATGGGTTTGTCTGGAATGGTGAATTTTATCCCAGAAAACATGTCTTCTGCCCATAGCACCTCCTAGCATAAATCAGTATTTGTTCGAGCTATAAAATGGAAGAACCTGAAGGAAGCCTAGGGGTTTTCCTGAGTTTCTCAATTTCTCAAGTACAATTTAGTCATAGAAAACAAATTAGTTTTTATTAAACTGGACATATCATGTTGTGTTCTTAAAAGAAAATAAGGATTTTCTTGAGAAACTTTGCCCCCCTCATTTCTAAATTAAGAAAGCAATAGAGATGAGCCAAACTTCTTCTCTGAAAACCTTCCTGATGAATGATAATTCTAATACTTCTCCCAAGAAAGACACAAACATCACATTTCCTGGCTTCAAGGTGATCAATATCTGACCCAGTCCTTCATCCCACTACTCTAGTGTTCATCCACTCTTACAATCAAGCCAGTCTCTTCACTAAACCACAAACGTAAGCTTACTTCCATCTGGTGACTTAAACATAGGCTTGTTTCCTTTGTTGAAATGCTTTCCTTGTTTTTCTCTACACATCCAAACCCCAGCCATTCTTTAAGGCCCTGCACAGGTCTTATCTATTTTGAAAACCCTTCATTGTTTATTCGAGATCTCACGAAACATGACCTCCCTATAGGAATTTTAATCTTAAGTACAATTTAACGCTTAATTGTATATCATTTTGTACTTTTCCTTATTTCATGTATGTTAGTTTTGATTGGAACAGCTAGGTGAGGTAGTAAGTAGATAGACTACAGGGCCCAGATTGAGGAAGACCACAGTTCAAATCTGACTCTAGCTGTGTGACCCTGGGCCAGCCACTTAACCTGTCTGTCTCAATTTTCTCAATTGTAAAATGGGAATATAATAGCACCTACATCTCAGAGTTGTTGTGAGGATCAAATGAGATATTTGTGAAGAGCTTTGAAAACCTTAAAGCACTATATAAATGTTAGCTATTATTTTTGTTACTGACAGTAGTAGTTGTAGTAATAGTAATAGTAGTAGTAGTGCCAAGCATATATTAAGGAGTTGACAAATACTGACACCGGACAGAGTCTTAGGAAGAAAATTTTAAGTTCTGAAGATATCCAAAATACTCCCCGCAAAAGACATTAAAACCAAAACAGAAATTACACTAGATTTAATAAGCAAAAAGTTTTATTCTGTCCCAATTTCTGATGCCATTTTTGGGTATTTTGATGGATCCAATATGTCAGTGATATAAGTACTCTCAGCATCTACCTATAAATACTGAAACCTCCTCTGTCCCACATTTTCTCACTCATTCTCAGTCGTTGTGATTCTGAACCACATTTTTCCTTAAATTTGTTATATCACTACATAGTGCTAGGGACTTGCTTGTTCTATTGATATCTCATGAGTAATGCAATATTCATACTGTCCATTGGTTCACACTACAAGTGATATCCTTTTCTGTTTATGTATGCCATTGATAATACTTTACATAACTTTCTTGAATGTATCATTGTTAGTAATAAGCAAAAACTTAATTATACCCAATATAATCAATCCATTGATCTTTGGATTATCTGTGTAATTATATCACTCTGCCAAGCACAGACAATACAAATACTAAAGTGAGACAGTCTCTGTCCTCAAGAAGGTTACTTTCTAATAGAGGGAAACAATAGATATAGAAGAATGATGTTCAGGGAAGGATATTTTGGTCTGGGAAGTTATAGGGATGGTGAATGAAACAATAGAACAGTCTCTTAAAATGACCTTTTAAAAGGTGATGGTAATGTTTGTTTTATTGTAATTCTCAAAACAAAGAATGGCTAGGGATATGGGTAATATATATAAAGCAGCATGCGCAGTTGCAGAGAGTTCAGGGCTGAAAGGCTTAGATCTCCTTGAGCATGGTCACTGAAGTTCAGGTTTAGAAGATAGATATTCTCAAACCAGGTTTCTTTTGAAAAGTGTTAATGCCACTCTTTTTCTCTTTTGTCATTCTAACATCTTTCTTTATGGAATCTGTCTTATTGATTCAACTTTTCCTCCCTTTAATGCATAGGTCTTTTGCGTCAAAGACACCATTGGAAATCTAGTGAAGACTATGTATCCTTCCTTGAAATAAATTTTAAATAAACAAAATTAATTACATAGATTATAAATGAATGCAATTATATTGAAATAGTTATCAAATTATAAAAACAAATAATAACATGCACTTCTTTATTACCACATTAAATGACAAGAAAATTAATTAAAAATATGGATATTAAAGTTAAATTTTATTTTTAAAAGAATAATATCATGAAAATTATCATAACTTAGCTTGAATAAGAACATCGAACTGTGGAATGATCTTTAACAAGACAGTATGTATAGTATGTTGGATATGCAATCAATTGCAATTTGTTTTTGATGGTGGAAAATGTTAGAAATCTCCTGATTTGTAAAGATATGTTGTTACAAATGGAATTAAAGCTTCTTTAGCTCAGTTTACAAGGTGAAGGCAGGCTTCTCTCAAGGAATACTGGACTTATGCAAGGGTTTTTTTTAATTCAACTTCAATTTTAACAAGTTTTATGTTTTAAGGACAATGAATTCAACTTTGGCCAGGTCAACCTATTCTCTACAGTTTATATCAGAAAGAAAATAGATTGAAAACCAACAGCTCAGTTTTAATGCCACTAAGATACAAATAACTTTTGAAAGACTTCTGGGGGCAGGGAGCCAACATGCTAAACTAAAGTCAGCATTTTTGCTTAGTTCTTCCAACATTTTAAAAAGCAAATGAAGTTGAATTTTCAGTGGGATAACCAACAAAAAGCCACAATGGTCATGTTTCCAGCAAAGTGAAGCATAGGAAGAAAAAAGAGAGATCTATGGATGCTAGAGTGGAGACTGACCAAGATTCAAGGTGGCAAAAGCAACACCAGCTATGGGCCTTGGAGGCAGTGGCAACAGCAGCATTCAGAGACAGCAAGAGAGGTAATTGAACATCTGATCAGAAAGATATCACAGCTGTACTGTGCTAACATTGAGAGTAGGACTGGACACTTGGCAATTTCATTGTCCATTACCCAGTTTCAGGTCACAGTTCTAGGCAGAGAAAAGTTTCAGTCATAAGGGAACAGGGACCCAATTTGGTAAGAACCACAGCGAAGACTTGGAGGGAAGTGACCTTACTTCTCCCCAGATCACAGCATGAAAAACTTATAGGATCTCTAGACCTAGCTGTGAAAACAGAAGAATATAAAAGCCTAAAGTTCAAGAGTGCCACTCCCTACCCAGAGGTAAGCAGAGCCCAATGTTAACATAAAATCCAAAATAAAGAAATAGTGTGGAAGAATGAGCAAAGAACAAAAAAGAACATGGTCATAAAAAGCTACTATGGTGACAGGGAAGTTCAAGACACAAACTCAGAAGAAGACAATGACTTGCAAACATCTACAGATACCACTACTGTGTCTATTTCCAAAGATGATAAAGGAAAATGGAAAAGAACCTATATATTCCAAAATATTTCTAGTAGGTCTCTTTGTGGAGGCAAAGAACTGGAAATTGCAGAGATGTCCATCAATTGAGGAACGGCTGAACAATTTGTGGTATATGATCATGATGTAATACTACTGTGAATACTATTGTGATGAGCTGGATGATCTTAGAAAAATGTGGATGGGGGGCAGAGCCAAGATGGCCGCATGAAAACAGCGTCTTGCTGGAGCTCTCTCACAAGTTCTGTTGGATTCCTATAAAAAAGTGAATCTGAGCAGATTTGAGAGAGTTACAAATTGCGAG
>CM053623.1:255334019-255352572 GCA_028646595.1 Phalanger gymnotis
TCTACACCCACACAGGTTTCACACCTGATAGGGCTTTGGGCCTGGGGCTTAGCACTTAACAGCTGAAAGTACTTCCACTCAAAAGAAACAAAAGCCATGCTAAGGAGACAATTTTGCTTAACAACACAAACGCCCAAAGGAATATAAAACTGTTCATACTCTTTGACCCAGCAATACCACTGCTAGATCTGTATCCAAAAGAAATCAAAGGAAAAGGACTGTACAAAAAAAATATATTTGTAGCAGCTCTTTTTGTGCTGATAATTAGAAATTAAGGGGATGTGCAACAGTTGAGGAATGGCTAAACAAGCTGTAGCTTATTGTTGTGAAGGAGTACCGTTGCACTATAAGAAATAATGAGGGAGCTGGTTTCAGAAAAACATGGTAAGATCTAGATGAACTGTTACAAAATGAAGTGAGAACTAGAAGATATCATTATGCCCAGCAAGAGAATGTTGTAATGATGATTAACTGTGAAAGGCTTGGCTACTCCATAGTAGACAGTGATTCATGCTTATTGAATTAAAGTACATTGAATATACCCCCTTCTATGGCTAAAGAACCTTTCAAATCTCTGGATTTCTATCTTCCATGAGAGGTTCTATGACACAGAGAATAAAGAGCTGACCTTGGAACTAGGAAGACCTAGGATCAAGACTGGCTCCTAACATATACTGTCCTCTCGACCTGCTAAGTCTATAAGGTGTCAGCCTGCACTGATAGACCTTGTTTATCTATCCATAAGTTCCTTATATCAATGAAATCACAGATCATGTTCATTCCCTATCTATCATACTAGTGGGCCCCCAAATATGACTTACTACCGTCCTCACATTCCACCTTCTATTGACCTACATTTGCATCCAGTTGACCCTTATTGCAATTAGGAGTCTAGTTCTACTGTGTGGGCCCATGGGTTACATTTTGCCAAGCTTATAATTTAAAGACAAGGAAACAGACTTTCTCTATGTTTGTACACACTTACTGCTAACAAAGAAACACCTGCTATTGAGAAATGAAATCAACATTTTTAAAGCTATTTTCTCTTGATTCTTCCCTTTAGTCTGGATTGTAATGCTTTTCATTAGAGAAAGAAGTACTAATAATATGACTGCTGCTACAGCGACTAATCCCACCAGCTGCTCTGCTAATAGACTCCAGATTAGGCACCTTGGTCTAATGGCTATGTAAAAATAAAGTAAGAGAAAGAAACTTCCACTTTGAGAGTTGCTCTTGCTTTTATTAGTTGCTTTCCTGGTGAGTTCCGTTAACCCAGATTTCTAGCATACTCAGTCAAAAGGCCACACCCCAGGACCTAGAAGGGCACACATGGCCTCAAGGCTGCAGATTCCCCACCCCTGGTAGGCTCTTGCAGGTCTTTTACCAAGCTGGGAAGACTTCAGAAACAAGTTAGTGATGAATATGTATCTATATTCAAACGACCAGACTAAGTATGAAGAGACTCATCAGCAGTTTGGAAGGAGGATAATTTTTTCAGCCCCCGTAACATACAAAGACCAACTAATAATTGTACAGAGATTGTTATATGTGTCAAATGGAGAAGAAAATTCACTGGCATAAAATCATGGTTCCTTGAAATGTTGAATTATGAATAAAGACATTCTAGATGGACTTGTCATATAAATAATCAATCAAAAACCCCACAAACTTTTATTAAGCACTTACTGCATGCCAGGAATTTTGGTAAACTCTGGGGACCCAAAGAAAAAGCAAAACAGCAATTCCTGCCCTCAAGGAGTTTGTGTTCTAATGAGGGCAACAACATATTTAAGTATATACATGATACATTCAGAGTAGGTATCAAATAATTTTAAGGTAGGAAGGTACTAAGAGTAGATGAGAGGAGGGGAAATGGACTTGAAAAGGCCTCCTGCAGAAGATCGAATTTGAACTGAGTCCTCAAGGAAGCCAGGGATTCTAAGAGGTGGAGGTGAAGAGAGAGAGCAATCCAGGCGTGGGAGACAGACTGAAAGATGAAAGTAATCCCTATGAAACAAAATAATACCTCATCTTTTGAAGGCATTTTTTGGAGAATGAAGTCTTCCACATGAGAAAATTCTCCAGGCAACTAAAGCTTAAACACCAGTTTTTGGTTTTGTTTCATGAAAGCCTTTCTAAAGTACTGCATGCATTTTCCTTCCTTCTTAAATAACATATAGTTATGCTCATAATACGTCCTTTGCTTAATGTCCCAGTGGCATTAAGGGAAATGATGTAGAAGACAGAGCATTGGACTAAAGTCAGGAGACCTGAGTTCCAGGACTATATCCACCAGTATCTAGATTATACCCATAGAAAAAAAAATCACACCTCTCTAGGCATCTGGGTATCAGGGCATTGTCTGGGTGTTCAATTGGCTCTGGAGTTAGAGAAGTACAGTGGAAAGAGTGCACAACTTTAAATAGCAGTACCTGAATTTCAATCCCCTCTCTGTCATGATTTATCTCTGTGAACTCAGATAAATCACTTAATATTCCTCAGGCCTCAGTTTCCTCATCTGTAAAATGAGGGAGTTGGCCTATGGGGTTGGGTTCTGAGGTCCCTTCCTGTTCTTAATCTGATCCTGTAAAGTATCTTCTATGTCTACCCATCTAGTGTTCTAGATTCACTGTAAAACATCAGTTATGTTGTAATAAAGAGGTTTTTTTGCTCCCTTCCTTTCAGGTTGTCAAAGAATACCTTGTTGTCTGTGCCAATCTCTACTAGCCTACAAGCCCTTCTAATTTAATCTGATGCCTTGATATGCCATGGTCTCAGAAATAAAATGACCAAGATGGATTCAACTGTTGTTAAAATAAGAGTCAACAACTAATGTGGAAATATATTTAAAATGATTATACATGTATAACCTATATCAGATTGCTTGTTGTCTTAGGAAGGGAGAGGGAAGAGAAAGAGGGAGAAAAATTTGGAACTCAAAATCTTAGAAAAATGAATGTTGAAAACTATCTTTACATGTAATTGGAAAAAATAAAATACTACAAAAAATAAGAGTTAATAAAATTTGAATGATAGCCAAAGGGTTTCTCATTTGGAGTAAAATCTGTGGGCTTTAGTGCACTGGCTTTGAGTTAGCTACTTATCCAGAAGCAACAATTTTTCAGATGGTGGACAATGCCAGAAATCTGATCTCTCAATAAGTGGTTTGAGACAGTTCTAGGGCTTTAGGTCCCTTTTACCCCCCAAAGAGGAAGAATTTGAGTGCTTGAAAATTCACAATTTGGAAGGAGGTTTCAGCTAAAACTATCCTTTTCCATGCCCAGATCAACATTAAATGTGATTAAGAGGCACAAGGGAAATATACCAAAATAAATGAGATTCTAGAAAAGACTTCATTCAATCATTTATTTAATCCTTCCAATGGCTGTTCCAAGCATTTTGTTCTCTCCTCAAGCCCCAAACCCACTCTCTTCCCCTCACATTCAGCAGATAACATTGGCTCTAAATTTGCTGAGGACACCAAGTCTACCCATTGTGAACTTCAGCTCTCCTCCTACACTCTTCTAAACCTCACAGTGTTCTCATCCTTTTCTTCCCTCCATTCTCAGAAAAAAAGAGGACCTTCTTCTTTGCCAATCCTAATCCCTCTACTTCTATATTCTATCTCATCCCCTTCCTTTTTCTCTGACTTTTTTCCTATTAATCATACCTCCTCTGGTATATCATTAGGTGGTTCTCTACTTCTGCTTCTTCCCCTCAGCCTAGAAACACATTTAGTTATCTCTTATTTAAAAAAACCCTCAAAATTAAAAAGAAATCCTTCCTTTGACCCTGACACACTATCCCTTTCCTATTCTTTGCTGCCAAACTTTAAGTATTATGAATTGAAAGAGGGGTGCCAATTAAAAACTTTGTTTAGGGCTATGGAATGTAAATATGTCACTAGTAAAGAATTTTAAGAATAAAATGAGGAAGTTTTAAGTGAATTTTAAAAATTGGAGAACCCAGAAGAGAGATTTGAAAATGAGAACCATATGGGCTACTGTCATGACAGGCATATAAGCCAAGCTGATTCTTTTGTAAAGCAGAGCAAGGAAAAGGTGCAGTGCTATTAAAGTGATATGAGCTTTGTTAGAACTTGTTTCAGTGAATACTCTTAATGCATGCTGGTTTCAGTAAGAAGCAACAGAGAGGGACACTAGATCACGAGATCATAGATTCAGAACTAGAAGTTAGTTTAGAAGCTATCTAGTGAGAACACTTTGTTCTGGGCTGGGCCTGACTTGGGCCAATCCCACAGTAATTTAGTTTGCTATTGGAACAATAGATCATTCAACAATTAATAAAGGAAATGTACTTAGCCATGGCAGGAGAAATCTATTCAACAAGGAGAGTCATTGAAGACCACCTCGAATTGATGCAGCTGAAGGAAGCTTCCAATATAATCCATGAACCAAGTAATTCAGAGTTTCTCCAGCTCCTTGTGGCTGCTTTTTACTCAGGTGATGAGAAAATGACTTCAATAGTCTGAGCCAAGTAAGTCTTAAGGAATGTCTTCAAAACTAGCAACCTATCCATCCTTCCATCTTTGCCTCACTCAGGCAAGCCAACTTGCCCTAAATAGCTGAAATGAACTGCAATTTCTTCTATGAACAGGTACGTCTTCCATTGACACAGATCTCGACTTGCCCATGCTTCAGTAGATGCTTCATGATTGTCATGTCCAAAAAAATATTACCAGCTTCTAGCCATCCTCCTGATTATAAGAATCTCCTAACTTAGCAAGATTGGTTCTGAAATAACAAAGGCAATGTATGGGATCTATTGGAGCTTGCGCTCCACTGGAAAAGCCTTCAAAAATCCAAAACCCCTATCATATCATGATGAGGTATCAGAATAAAACATCATGGAAGGAGGAAATGACTTTTAACCAAAGCTAATAGCTTCCCATCGTAGACATTGGGTGAGGTTGGGGATAGATGAAGAAATTGAGGTTCAGAGCATTTAAGCGATCTGCCCAGTGTCATAAATGTAGTTATTGTAAGATTGCTTGAATCCTAATCTTCTAATGCTAAGCAATGTTATTTTTACTAGGCCAGGTGACCAATCCAAGAATTTCTCCTTTTTAATAAACATTTGCTTGCTTTCTCCACTTTCCCTGGAGGAGGAAAAGGAGGCCAACGTTTCTTCATCTCTCATGCTCCTATTGGTCTGAAAGTTACATGTAGTAGCAACAACAATAACTCACTTTTCTCATTAAAACCCTGTGATGTAGCTAGTACAAATAGTATTATCCCCATTTTAGTGATAAGTAGACTAAGGCTCAGCAAAGGTAAGTTACTTGCCCATAGTGCTGACTCAAACCAGGCCTGTTGACTCTAAGTGTTCTTTCTACAGAATCACAGTCTTAGTAAACAGAGGAACCTTGGAGTGAGAATATTTCCAGATATTTCATTAGATAGTGTAGATGAACAAGAAAGGAAGCTATTCAGTCTAAAGAGTCAAGAGCTGGTTCTATTTCTAAATAGTAACCAGGGAAAAAAAGCAAGTATATTCTGCCATTTTCCTAAAACATGCACAAAGAAGACATGTCATTGGCTCTGACCTTAGCATAAATATGTCTGATTATGGACCAACAATTTTGCTTATTATTTCAATGAAAGCCTCCTTCCTCCACCCAGATGGTTTGTATCATGCATGTACACCTCACAACAGGCAAGTTCCATTAAGTTTTGAATTTCACTGTGAGCAAGCCTAGTAAAGATATACAGTAAAGACACACCCTTTGGATAGAACAGGAATAACCCATAGACTCTCTGGCCTACAGGCCAAGATCTTTTAAACTGCAATCCAATGTACAGCCCCATTCTGTGCAATGAGTAATTCTGAGGCCCGTTGAACACTGTGGAAATTTCCCCAATGGATCACACATTGGCCTATCCAGATGTTTCTGTAATTGTGACACTGTGAAAAAAAAATTCATAGCGCTCTAAGGTCCTTTAAACTCTCATTCCACCTGTGCTGTCTGGTTGAGTCTTGCGACTGCTTGTGTATTTCTGTGTCTCCTTGTTTGTGTAGGTGTGTTTCTTTGTTTCTGCATTTATTTTGACACATTTTAAAGAGGGAAAATTTATAGAATAAATTTTAACAAGCTGGTTTTGGGAGTCACTCACGTTTCCACCAGGTGCATTACTAATGTGCAGGTGTAAACCAGAGAAACAGGTAAAAAAAAATCATGATGTGAGCAACGGTCTATGAAGGATTAATTGTATATGTCCATAATGAATGTATCCCAAGGTACACTTAAACATCTGTTATAAATTGAAGTATTTTCTTCTTTTTTTTTACTAACATTTTCTCTCTTTCCTCTCTTCACCTCTTATGCACGTACAACACGCACATACCATATTCATGTGTTATTTAAATGAATGACCCCTATTCATTATTATGAAATAGACTTTTATGAGAATTTTTAATTTCTAAGTAACAAACATCCCCACAAATACACACATGTGCATCCTTGAATGCTTCCATGCAACCAATTATTTCAGTATTGAAAACTAGACTATTTTACTTAAAGGAACTACACTGAAGGCCAATTTCCGTCTCTTTTTACTTTCTCTTATGGTAAAGTGAAAACTATTTTAGGGAATTATTGCATGGTTTGTTCCAAGTTTCACTTTTACAAAGGACACTTGAGACTCTACACACATACAATATACTCTGGGGTGGGGGTGTTAGGAGGGGTGGAGTTACTATTAGACAGCAATACAATTAGATTATCTAAAAGCAATTCTTTAGCAAATTTAATTGGGAATACATTTTAGCAATATAATAAACAATTTCTTAATTCCTGCAAACTTGGAATGGTTTATGTCTCAGAATCTCAATCTACTAGTAAATTGGTAACTAAATATTTAATCAATATGGCAACTAATTTTCAAGCTCCATTTTAAGTAATATATGCTTTAAAAATAATTTTTCTGGGTTATCAAAAAGCATTATTATTTAAAAACTGTAGCATATTAACTCATCTATGGTACTTGTCATTTTTTAATAAAGGACATACTTTAACATTTTTAACACACAAGGTAGTAATACCAATGTGGCTGTAAAAATTAAAATGGCTACATTTATTGGTTTGTATACTTTATTAAACATTACACTAAGGTTGGGGCTTTTCAAAAGTGCATTTTCTATAGCAGACAAAGGGAATGGAGGAATTTCATTTAGAAAATTCGGTCAAGTCAGATTTTTTTTTCTTACTGCAACACATAATTCAAAATGGAGATTCAGTATAAAACAATATTAATATGTTAAACACAATGCTTGGCATTTCTAAAATATATTTTAATTAGCCATTTCAAGTTTTCACCTTGAATTTATGAAGTATTTTTGACAATCTGCTGCTGTCCAGCTGAAAAAAGAAATATCCAATCATCTATATATGTCCAAACATCCCAAAGTTGAACTACCTAGCTAATTTATGAAATCTTTTCATCCAGGTGTTTCGCTATCTTCATTTTGCCACCATGAGCATTTGCCACCATGTTTTGCCAGGGCTGCTGGGTTGGAACTGAGGAAATATTCATTAACTATTGCTTGACCAATGTGGCCTGGTGGGTAGATGAGGGAGTTTGTGCTATCCATTGAGCCACTGTTGTTGTTCCACTGGGGGGAACAAGGGAAAGAAAAGTCATAAAAGTAAAGTTTGTGGAGTAAAAAAGAAAAGAAAACAGCACGAAAAAGTACAACCTAGTAAAAATATTAAGGTGTTTATATGCAAATAAGCTGAAAGGTTTTCCTGTGTGTGTAACTATATACATTCTTGTTTTCATCGCAATGGCCAAATGCATACTGCGTGCATGCACACAGAGTACAATATGTGCCAGATGTTTCTCTTTGATTTAATGACCTCTAAGCAGTTGTGCCTGCTGTGTTGTTGGTTGGCTATGCCTGCCTGCTCTGTGGATAGAGCTTTCACTGAAATTCCCCTCTTCATCCACTTGAAAATGAAAATGAATGCATACTGGGATATACGACTCACTGTGATCAACTTCCAAAAAATCTTCAGCATGAGACACGCAACCTGAACATTAGGGGATGTGAATGACTGGTTTGGAAGGAACTAAGGAGAGCCAAGGCTTTACTAACTGCCTTGCACAGAATCATAGCTTTTGAAACAAGGCCTTAAATCAGAGTTATCAGTCCTGGCCTGCTGTTTTCCTGGCTCATGATAAGCCTGTCTCTTTCTATCCTGAGGTTGGGCCTGTGATTTAACATAGCAGTGACAGCCCCAGCTATCCCCCAAAACATCCTTAACAACTCTAGTCTAATACAAATCACTTATTCTTTGTGAAAGATGAGTGAGTCATGCGAGCAGCAGACTGCCCATTAGGGGTACATTGTTAATCTGTGCTTTAATTAGTTTAGTGGCATGTAATTATTTGAGGTCAAATAATAATTAAATTTTTGTACACTCTCCTTTTTCTGTATTCAATAATCACTGGACCACCCTCCATGATAAAGGATCTCCAAATAACACACAGGATACTTACTGTATAACACCAGGAAGTGCGTGATTGTTCCTTACAAAGGTCCCTTTTTCAAAGCTTCTTTTTTATGAGACCATTTTGTAACCACTGAATAAAATTCCTCCTTTTTATTTTCTAAAATATCATGTAATTAAAGACGATAACCTCATTTGTCAAATTAAATGAGCCCTTGAAAGGGAGAACTAAAGAATAGAATGTCTTTTAGCTTTTGGTTTTCACTTTAAATCATTAATTTCAATCAACTTAGAAATTTTAGAAATGTGTTTCCATACATAGAATTCGACAAAGAAAATAAAAATATTTCATAAAGGTAGATTTTGGATCAGCAGTCCTAAATAAAAAGAATCATCCAAATTATACTTAATTATTTCTTTCAAAATATAATACTTGCTTATAATTTTGGTTAAGGAACTTTAAAGAATCCCCTAAAATTATGCTTAAAAATTAAGAAATAGATTTTCTCTTATTTTGACCCATGGGATTATGTAAACTACATTCATATTCAAAATAATAACTTCCTCCTCTCTCTTATTTCAATTAGCATGGAGTGATACCCTCTAATGAGTTGCCACCCTTACTTACTCCTACAAAGCAATCACTCAGTGTCTACTTTGTGGCACAAACTAAATGTTTGTTGTTCAATGAACAAATGAGTAAATAAATGATTGAATCAAAGGTCACATACATGAGTGAAGTTAATGAAAGGCAAGGATCATGTCTTAATTCTCTTTGTACCTCATTTATGTGTGGTATAGTGTTTTGCATTTCGTTAGGTGTTTAAATAATGGTTATTGATCAAGTCTTGATAGACTTGGAAAAGCCAAGCATATCAGTCTTGTTCAGTTTGCCTTCATCACATAATACTATATAAGATATGATTAAATAAACTCTGTTTCAGAAGTACATTTAAACCAAATTTAACAAGTGATAATGAATTGCACAACCTATTAAAAATTTGTATTTAATATGTTACTGTATCTTCCCTGGGAGCTAATAGCTGGCTATTTCAGACTTCTATCCTTTAATTATACATATTCAGCTACGTTAATGTGAGTTATTATCATTTCATGTAATTATATTTTGAGTTAGAATGGAACTTAGATGTGACCTAGTCCAATACTCTTTGATTTCAAGGATGAGGAAACAGGCCCAGAGAAGTTGTGACTTACTAAAAATTATACAGTAATGATGGAACCTACACTTGAACTCAGATCAGCTGACTCTCAGTTAAAAGTTCATGGCATTGCTAAATTCGTTTTTACTCTTTATTGCTATGCGGTTCTCCAAGGGCCAATTATTTTGGACTATTTAAATTCATGGATTGTATATTAAGAGGCGTTTATGGACTTAGTCAGAATTATCTAAGATGAGGTTTGGGCCTGTGTGTTTTTAAAAAGCGAATGTTTGACATATTTTTTCCCCCAATGGTTTCCCTGATACATAGCTTATATTAGATTGTTAGTTCCTTGACAACCAGGGTTATGTCTGTTTAACTTACATGGCAGCATGTCCGTGGGGTGCTATACAGTGCCACGCACAGGTGAAAATTTTATACATGTTATTTGGGGATAATATTTTATGAACTTCCGATATTCAAAAGAGTAGAGCAAGCTGACATTGCTCTCTATACTTGTTTTCATTTTCTAAGATTCTCCCTTGGGATCCATAAAGAGAAGTAATCAAAATCTGCTTTATTTCTTGCTCTGTCTCAGTATTAATTAGATGCCTTCCCTTCTAACAGATGCTTTGATTAGTATTTTTGACATAATTAATGAAGGTCCCTTTTACTTTGGAATCCACTTATACCAACAAATTCTATTATTCCTGCTTCCTGCTAGCTCAGTTTTCTTCCTTCATGCAGCTAAGAATTCAGTGAATTCTAGTCTCCACTGTTTTTACCCTTCACATCCTTGCTTGGCTATCTCCAAACCATGCCTCCTGCACCTTCCTTCTCCTTTCTCTCCTATAACTTAGATTCTACAGCTGGAACCCTAAGTTCTATTAGGTCACCACATCTTACCTCTCCTTTGCTCCTATCCAGCTCCACCTCTCTAATATGCATTGTCTTTCACTAATAGAATGTGAGATCCTCAAGGGCAGGGACTGTCTTGCTTGCTTGAATTTGTATCCCCAGCGTTTGGCAGTATCTAATGGATAGTAATACCTTAATCAATCTTTTTTTTAATTTATTCGCAAGCCATTACTTAAAATTTCTGCTTACCGAATATAATAAAACTTAATTAATTCAGTCTTTTCCCCCAGCAAAGTTTTTCTTCACAGGTGACATTTTAGTTCCTTATGAGGAAAAATAGTCTCTGGAGGAAAGTTTACATTGTAAATGAGGGTAAACTGTTTTCAAGGGCTAGCCCATTCCTTATAAGGATTACCTAATTAATAGTGTTACCCAAGTACAATGGGGATGGGAGAATTCTTCCCAAAAAATCACTCTAGATCATGCCCCCTTCTGGGAAATGCTGTCAACTTCAATATCTAACTCATTTTTCTATGCCAAGAGGATCCCTACTCCCCTACAAGCACTCAGGGTAGCAAAAGCATTAAAACATAGACAAGAATTTATTGAAAGGACTAAGAAACTTGGATATGCTGTCCATGAACTCATCTAAATTCAGAAAGGCTCATCATCAGAGGTCTGGCCACCATGTGAAGATTATTTTGGTTCCATAGCAATTTACAGAGACTCCCTAAGATTAGCTAAGAAGGATTGCAATTTTCATCAATGAAGGGAACACCCACACAAATTAAATCCTATATGCTTGAGAGGTTGAAGAAGTTAATTCCGAACACTAATTATCTCTTGATATGTTATTTAGTCATTTTCAGTTGTGTCTGACTTCATGATCCCTTTTGGGGTTTTCTTAGCAGCTTATTTTATGGATGAGGAAACCAAGGTAAACAGGGTTAAGTGACTTACCCAGGGTCACACGCTAGTGAGTGTCTGAGGCTGGACTCATATTTGAACTCAGGTTTTCTTGATTCCAGGTCCTGCACTCTATCCACTGTGCCACCTAGTTGTTTTTGTCTCTTGATACCCTAACAAAAAAAAAGAAGCTATATCCCCAAGGAAAATAGGATTATATAGGTATATATGTAATTCATGTACAGGTCATCTAGTCCTTCTGTCTCATTTTGCAGATAAGGAAACAGAGGCCAACTGATATAAAATAACTTATTTAGGTCACGCAGAGAGTAAATGGCAGTGGTGAGATTTGAATCCACATCTTCTGATTCCAGATCCTTTCAATCATTTCATGTTGCCTTATTACAGTTTAAGACAATATAATTTATGACAAAAGTTGAGTATTATTTAATAGTGAACGTGAGGAAACCCAGATTCTAGTCTTTATTCTGCAATTATCTTATGTATGAACTCTTACTGGGCCTTCATCCTCCAGAAAATGAGGGGGTTGGAGTATAGATTATCTCCAAAGTTTTTTCCCATTCTAAAATTTTATGTTCCTAGGCCTGGGCCCAAAAGTTTCAGCCAGTCTGGTTCACCACAATTCGTAGCTTATGATCTTCATTGTACATGATGACCTGTGACCAACCACAATGGCAGAATTGCATGGTTACAATCCAGTTTCCTGTAGTCATATAGCCCATGCTCATATAAATTATTTATGCACAGGTGAGAGCAGTGCCAGAGAAGAAAAAAATATGAAGAACTGAGTTACTACAAGCACGTTGAATGAGAGCAGAGTTTTGTTCTGAAGGCCTTGGATTAATAGGCATTGTAGGTTGCTTAGGTAACCAGAGGGTGCAGATCCTGCTATCTGTTGTTTAAATTACATCAAAGGGAAAAGGAAGTCAGGGGAAATCAGCTAGAGACAAGATAGTGAAAAAAGTTTGTTTTGCCTTTAAAGAAAGCTTTGAGTGAGAGAGGAAGGGACTGTTTGCAAAAGAGCATTAATTATTTTTTAAAAGAGAATCATGTGAGCCTCACATGTTTTAGAGTGACCCTGGACAAAATAACACTGGCCACAGTGTTTCACAGGCAAACAGTTTTTTGAGGACCATAAGAGTAAATGACTAACAATCATTTTTTAAAATTTCATATACTTAGAGGCAATTTCCTTTTTAGCTTGTAAGTTATTACATGGTAGATGTGAATCGTTTGGATTGGCAGAAAAACTATCGCAATGTGCTGACAAAGATAATAGGGGTCACGGAAACACCATTCTACCATAGTTGACTGTATGGAGTACATTTGATTTTAAAATACTTTTACTTTAAAATGTAAATAAGAATATCCCACTTATAAAGGGTGTTACTAAATTACATACACAGAAAACCGATTTTAGCAGTAGTTTCTAAAAAAAAAAACAGATTTTATTATTTTGCTCTTCTAAACCTTCTGTCAATTAGTCAACAAGCATTTATAAAGCACATACTATGAACCAGGCACTGTTCTAAACCTTGGGAATACAAAGAAAGATAAAAATAGTACCTGCCCTCAAGGAGTTCACATTCTAAAGGGGAAGGCATGTTAATAACTAGGCACATATAAGACATAAACAGAATAGAAGGAAAGCAAACCTAGAGAAGTCACCAGGAGCTGTGAAGACTGAAGAAGGCCTTGTGTAAAATGAAGCATTTGACCTGAGCCTTGGGGGAATACATGAGAATTATATGTATAGAGACAGTCAGTCCTAAGGCTCACAGATTAGAAGTGGAGGAATCTTGCAGGAACCTCGAGTAGGCCACAGTTGTTGGATTATACAGTGAGTGGAGGGGAGCAAGAAACAAGACTAAAAAGATAGGAAGGGGCTGGGATTGGAAAGGTCTTGTGGAACTTTTAATTTAAATAGAAATCAGCCTAGAAGACTACCTCCCCCCATTTAAAGAAAGTGAAAAAATGCCAGCCCTGATACATTAGCCAAGTGAGACTATATCTCAATTATTCAGTAGCTATGAATAAGGCTGGATACCTCCACTCACTCACTCGATCGATCATAGGCCCACTTGCTAGTCCTCTCCTATGGCATTCCATCTCCTACTCTATCTTTGCATAGGCTATCCTCTGTGCCTGGGATGTTCTCCCTCTTCTCGTCTTCTCTTGGAATTCCTGCCATCTCTATTCACAGATCAGTTCCAGGGTTATCTCCTACAAGTCACCTTTCCTAATTCACTCACTTGTTAGTGTTCTACCCATTTACAAGAAAATTACCTTGTTTTTACTTTCTATATAGTTTATATTTACATATATTTACATATATATATACACAGACACATATCTTTAAATCTATATAATGTATATATATATATATGTATATCTCCATGTCTATATAAATATATACACACATACATATACATATACATGTATGTACTTTTTTTCTTTACTCCAGCAGACGACCATTCTCTGAAGAGCAGAGACTGTTAGCATTCTTTGTTTTTGTACAGAGTAGGCATTTAATAAATAATTATTGAATTAAATTGCATTGAGCTGAACTGAGTTGAATTGAATTGAATTTTTGCTCACGAGCTCTTATTTTTAGTGAAGTTAAGGTTTTTAGGTACATAAATGTAATATGGACTGCTCTTAATTCTCAGTGTGAGCCTAATGAAAGTCAGAACTCATGATATTTACCTCATTGTGTTTATAGTCTTGTGCATGCATTTTAATGCGTTTTATCATCAATAATTTATTTGAAATTAAGAAGAATCATTGTAATTTGAACTCTCTTTTTCTAATAATTCAAAATCCCTGCTGTTAACCAGAGCCAAGTGTTTTACTGTAATAAATGAGTCTATCATTGTTGGTATTCAATACAGTCACTATCTCCCTCTGATATTGCACCCGATTCTCTCCTGAGCCCTGAGCCATACATCTTTCCTAAATACATGGAGGAGAGAACTAGTCAGTGTCTTCTTTTTGTTTCCATAAAGTCCACGCTGGGTCAAGGTCAAATGAGTTCCAGCTACTGGTTAATAACTCGAGCATCACAAACTATAACACTCAGAGGAAGGATTTAATTAATTTATCTACTTGACTTCAAGAGACAGTTCAGTAATCAACAGATATGACATCATTTGGTAAGGAAAGAAAATAAAAGTCCCATAAGTCAAAGAGAAGAGAGGATAAGTACTCCTATCTGACATCTTGATTAAAATGAATGAAGTCAACCTTAGTTTCATAGTTCACAAGTTCATGTCAGCAGTGATAACGGTGACCATTAATGATAACACTGAAATGTTGAGCCTTTAACTGGAATATTTTTAGAAGTTCAGTAGACTTAGCTGCCAGAGTTCAAATACAAGGCAGATTCTCAGATACATAGAATGCTAGATCTGGAAAGGAGCTCAGAAATCATTTAGTCTGTCCCCTCATCTATAAAATGAACTGGAGAAGGAAACATCAAACCACTCCAGTATTTTTGCCAAGAAAACCCCAAGTAGGATCATGAACAGTTGGATATGACTGAAACAGCTCAACAACAACCACTTCATTTTACAGATTCAAATAAAGTTAGAAATGGAGAAAGGCTAAAAAGATAGAGTATTAATTTCCTCAACATCATATTGTTTAATAAAATGACTGAATAGTTCTTGAGTCATGAGAATACATGAGGATCAGGGGAAATGTACCCGTAAATAAAATAGGAAAGACAATTAAATCACAGACTCTGGAGTACCTACTGGCCTAAGCTTTTCTAACCACACTCAGAGTGTGGACAGCCAGAGTTCTTGCATGGACCAATAACCGATATTACTGGGATGGGCTTTGGACTAGCCCTGTGGTTCTCTAGAGCCAGAACCACAAAGAGCAAAAGGAGTAAAAGGAGCCATGTGGTGTTTGTAGCAGAAGCAGCATGGCTACAGGGCTCTGGCTCCCCAGGAGTACTTCCTTTTGTGTGTATCTTTGTGCTGTTCTAAGAATTCTGTGACTGGTAAGGGAAATCATCAGGCCATGTTCCATTTGTGTGCTCATGTGTGTATTCCTATAGAGGCACAATAATTTAATAAATTTGTAAAGCATCTAGAGCAATGTCTGGCATACAATAGGCACATACTGAATGTTTGTTCCCCCTCCCCAAAAGGTTATATATAGCTGTATGTAGTTATATATACATACACATATATGTGTGGATATATATACACATATATACATAGACACACATATATATGCATGTATATAGTTATATATGTATATGTATATATAAATAATTATACATAGCTAAGATTAATAGTAGTGACCTAAAATACATCGTTGAATTAGTAATAGCTACCATTTTTGTAGCACTTTAAGGTTTGTAAAGCACTTTATGTATGTTACTTCATCTGACCTCACAATAACCTTATAAGGTTTTGCAGATAAAGAAACTGAGGCAAAGAGAAATTAATGATTTGCTCCAGTTCATTTGAAGTAGGATTTTAATTCAGCTCTCGCTGACTTCAGTCCAGAGTTCTAACCCCTCACTGTTCCACTTAGCTACTATTGTCTGCATCCTGAATTTGGGTGTCTGTTATTTTGGTTAGAATCCCAGCTGAGGCACTTTTACTCTGTGTGTGATTTGGGTAAATCACTTCCCCCTCGTAACTTCAGTTCCCTCATCTACAAAATAAGGATGCTAATACTTTCTTTACCTGTCCATGGGACAGAGGAGATAATAGAAAATATTTCATAATCTGCAAAATGTTATATAAAGTGTCACCTGTGATTAATGTCATTACCATTGTTATTCAGCCTATTTGTCAGAATAGACTAGGGTACAGAGAGAGGAGAAAATAATCTCCCCTTGGAAAGAATAGACTAGTTCTCCTTGTGTTTGCACCATTCATGCTTACCAAGAATCATGGGGGACTCACACTGAGACAGGCTAAGTCAAGTGACCTGTTTGATGTCTTCTGTTATGAATTGGTGGGACAAAACTGGTCAAGTTAGCTATCTGGGTATAGATTGGCTGCTTGAGCAAATGGCGATAGAACCCATTATGTGGTGCTGTGTCAGCATGGTCTCTGTCTCTGCTCTTCTCTACAAACCAAAAGGGTAAAGAATGGGAAATGGAGAGTCCAAGAAAAGTCCTTAAAGCATCTGTATTTTTACAGATTCTTTTTTTTTTATTTCTAAGTGTTAGTATGAAAAGACACAGCAGCATGTAGCCAGAATGTGGCATCCACCATAACTTACATTCATCTTAGTGGGGAAATGAATTCTCCACGTGGCAGATACATTGAATTAAAGAGAAATAGGGTAAGTTACCAATCCTGCAGTAAGGAGAAAGATAGAATAGTTTCTTAAGAGAAAAGTTCTCTTAAGAGAAAAGAGAAAAGGAAGAAAAGATCCTTAGACAAAGGTGCCCATACTTTGCAATAGGAAGCCACCAATGACTTGGGTAAGCCAGCCTCACTGAAGGAGCAAGGAACCTTGAAGGAGAGAGAGGAGGTAGTATGTAAGGGAAACCTCTACCACTACCATGCCCCCTGCCTCCACAAGGACTGGGAAGTCACAGTGCTTAGGATCTAGGGTTCATGAGCCTTGCAAGTAGTGTTGTCCTACAAAAATTGGTCAACCTTCCTGCCATTTTTGAGGGGGAAAATCTCTGGGAAAAAAAGAGTCCACTTTCATCACTACCACCAGCGCCAACGACTGACACAACCAGGCAAGGAAGCCTAAGAACCCTATATGTGACAGCATCCCCTCACCCTACCTCAGACCACCAGCTGCCACCAGACTTGCTACCAGTCCAGCCCTCATCTCACAACCATAATTCTGGGAAGTGTCACCTACAGAGATGTGGCCTGGTGAGGGCTGCTACAGGTTCTTTAGCCATAGTGATTCAAGACCCAGAAAAGCTTTGCTGCCAAAGTCCTTTGCACTGTCAAATGGTTCAAGATCAGATATGGACATGACTGTATTGGTGGAGATAATATTGAAGTCATTGAATTACCACATGCTTTGCTGCCACAGACTAAGAAGCATGAGATGTTTCCATCAGACTCGCAGCTAAAATCTTTTTGCTTGTCTCTTCTGTTAGAACGTGAGGACCTTGAGAACAGGGATTGTCCAACTTTTCTGTTTGTATCCCAACACCTTGGCTGGTTCTTTGCACCTTTTCATTCGTTCCATACGAGTATGGACTATGTGCATTTTTCAGAATGATATACTTTACCAAATCCAAGCTCTTACAATTGTGGGCACTGTCTCCCCTGTGACTTTCTTCTGTGTGAACTAGGTCAGGTCTAGCTGCTTTTACCAAATATATATTCTCAAGCTATTTCTACTTCCTCATACAGCAAATTAGTGGCTTGGGTGAAAGAATCCAAAGGTCCAGAAAGATAGATCCAAGATGGCAGAGTAACAGGGAGAAGTACAGCTGAATTCCCCTTCCCCTTCCCCAGCCCCCAAAAGAAAAACTCTTCCAAACTAGAAAACATACCAGATCCAAGAAAAAAATCATAGTGAATAATTTGTCTAGACTAGGTCAGCAAAGGGAGACAGACAGAGAGGTCTGTGGACACTGGGGACAGGATCCAGCCAGGGACACACTGGATGGTTGTTTGGTTGTTGTCCTTTGTTCTCGAAGATAACCAAAATGACATCACTCTGCTAGAGTCAAGTTTCGATGTGTTCGACTGTGGCTGATCAAACCAATATGAACTCAGAATTCTCTACAGGTCAGGCACAAACAGTCCTTGTGAACATTTGGGGCAGATACTCTAAATTTGCACATTGTGTGTTTCCTTTGAGCTGTTTCAATTCTGCTTTGCTCATAGAGCACAGTACCTTCTCTGAGGTGGGCATGCCATGCTGAGTGGTCCTGTGCCAGAGTCTCCTGTGTCACACAATCAATTCTAAAGTTCTTAATTAAGAGAGACTTTGAGAGTGTCTTTATATCACTTCTTCTGACCACCATGTGAACATTTGCCCTGTGTGAGTTTTCCATAAAATAGTCTTTTTGGCAAGTGTATGTTTTGCATTCTAACACTGTAGTCAGCCCATGGGAGTTGCATTCTCTGAAGCAGAGTGTGAATGCTTGGCAGTTTAGTTCAAGTAAGGACTTCAGTGTCTGGTACCTTAT
>CM053623.1:255353072-255399908 GCA_028646595.1 Phalanger gymnotis
GTGAAAATCAACACTGAAAACTAAATATATTAAATAATAAAAAATTTTTAAAAAGTAGGCAATATGGTACTTAAAAATTCATTACTCATAAAAACAAGCTAAACAGACTAAAATGAAAAACAGACTATAATACAGCCACGGTATCACATGCAATCTTTTTTTTCTATTTTCATATAAGGAAATGTTTATATTTGTTCATCTCATTAAAAAATCTCAAAGAAAGAGCATTGACTCTTGGAGTCAGAGGACACTCCACCCTTGAGATTGCCTTGCTTAGCTTAGGCAAGCCACTTTGTTTCCTTGGGTCTCGGTTTCCTCATTTTTAAATGAAAATTTTAAATCTTAAATTTTAAAATTTCCTCATTTTAAAATGAGAGAGTTGGACTACTAGCCTTCGAGGTCTCTTCCAGCTCTAACACTATGATCCTATCATCTATCTTGTACTAATGCTAGCTAGTATTTATATATCACTTTAAAATCTCTAAAATGCTTTACAAATATTGTCTCATTTAATCCTCACAACCACCCTGGGAGGTAGGGGCTATTATTATCATCCCCATTTTACAGACAAGAAAACTAAGGCAGACAGTGTTTAAAATCAAGTTGGCGATACAACATGTATATTCATTATAAGTGCCCAAGTGAGAAAAATATGCAGGCTCAGAAGTAAAATAGGAACTAGAAAGCAAAACATCAGCAAATGGTAAAAAAAACCTGAGACCAAATGCAGATGCAGAGGGAATGTAGAGTAAAGGGATTATTAGAGGCATATTAAAGGCATTACTAAGGGATTTCCCCAAAATGTGATGTTCCTGATATATGATTATAGTCTTTTTCCTTCCGTACTTTAATACTTTAAAAGATCTTTGATTTCATTATTTCATTGGGGTGTGTGTGTGTGTGTGTGTATGTATGTGTGTGTGTGTGTGTGTGTGTGTGTGTGTGCGCGCGCGTGTGTGTGTGTGCTTCCTGCATTGACATGGACCACAGATCTTCAGTACCCCAGCAAAAGGCCTTCTTGACTCACTGTTGCCAACATAATCATCTCTTTATGGCCACCATCTGGTGTTGAATTTCTCTAAACTTTCTTAGGTCCCTTAAATGACACTAGGATCACACTTAAAGTGGTTCCAGCTTGGTATCCTTCCAGAATCCAGTCACTTCCACATTCATAGCTTAGTCTTAGGTTATAATCTAACTAATTAAAATAAAAAAAAATCCTTTGGTATTAGCACTTTATTTCCTATTCTTTTATCCTGTTGAACTGATGATGAAATATAATGATTATATTTTTAAATATTTGTATGCTGCATATACAATTATTATACTGTTCAATAATTTCTTAACTGCTGAAGATTTGATTAGAAGGAAAGATATACAAAAAACTTACACATTTCTAACCCAAATCAGAAAATTCAGTAAATTTAGACCCTCAGTTTCCTCATTTCAGTGGCATATTGAACTTCTCATCATTGTCAGCCAGTATTAAAGTAACCACATGTGCAGCGTACATCATGCTTTTGGTATTCAATAAACATTAGAATCTTTTAAGAATTTGTCAGCTTAACAGAAAAAAAAAATACTGGATGGTTAGTCCAGTGAAATTTGGTAACAAGCGAGAATTACTTTACAAGCATTTCTTTGATTATTATTTACAAGCATTTCATATTTTTTCAGCTGACAACAACCCTTTTAATACAAATGCCTGAAGAACGCATTAAACTCCTTCAGTTGCTTCATCGACATAAATCTAAGGAGAATCTTTTCAAGCAGCTTATCTTCTGTGTATTCTGTGCTATTGTTACCAAACATAACTTTCCTTTTAGGGACAGAATTCAATGTGAAATTCCCATGAGTATTACTCATAACACGTGAAGTTTCTGTGAGTGAATAAAGTTTAATACTACCAAATAATTTTCCCAACACAGATTACAAAATAGCTTTCCCAGATAAAGCTATTAAAGTTAATGCTACTTTAAATTAATGTGTAGATGCCTTCCTTAAAATTCATGGTCTGCAAAACCACTGAATTTTTAGTAGATATACTTCAAGCTTTAGTCAACATATAAATGTTGACAACCTCAGTAAATTTGAGTCGTTTTAATCCCTTGTCACAGCAGTTGTTCTAGCATTCATTGCCCTTATATGCTCACTCTTATAGACCATAGTTATGCAAGTGTGTAATAGGAAGAGAAGGTGGACTGATCATGCGATGAGAGCACAGGATGACAGGTGGACAGCCCAAATGCTTCCTTAGTCAGTCAAAAAGCATTTATTAAACATCTACTATGTGCCAGGTACTGTGCTGAGAAAGGTAAAAGCAGTCTTTGCTCTCAAGGAGCTCACAGTTTAATTGGGGCAATGAGATGCATATATAAAAGTAAGATATATACAGGATAAATTGGAGATACTCAATAGATGAGAGGCACTAAGATTGAGGGAGATCAGCTAATAGCTAAGTCAGGTTTCTCACTGAAGGTGAGATTTCAGCTGAGACTTGAAGGAAGCCAGGAAAATGAGGAGGCATAGATGAGGAGAGAGTGTTCCAGGCATGGGGGCTGGCCAGGGAAAATGCAGAGAATCAGGAGATGATGGATTGTCATATGCAGGAAACAGCAAGGAGGGCCTTATTACTAGATCATATAGTATGGGGGCAGGGTGGGAAATAAGGAATAAGAGGGGGAATAAGAAGACCAGACAGGTAGGAGGAGCCCAGTTTATGTCGGGCTTTAATTCCAGAGTACATTATATTTGATCTTCCCTAATAGGAGCATCTGGAGTTTATTGACTAGAGGAGTGGCATAGTCAGACCTGAACTTTAGGGAGATCAGTTTGACAGTCTGTATAGAATGAACTGTGCTGGGGAGAAGCATGAGGCAGGGAGACCAATCAGCAAGCTATTGCAGTAGATCATATGTGGTGATGAGGGACTTGGTGGGACTGTCAAAGGAGTGAAAAGAATGTCCATAAGTTCTTGTGAAGGTGAAATAGATAGGACTTGGAAACAAATTTTATGGGAGGGACAGTAGTGAGAGAGGGTGAGGAATTGATAGGTAGGTTTCTTGAGAGACTGGGAAGATGCTGGTACCCTCTATAGCAATAAGGAACTTCAGAGGAGGGGAAGGCTTTTGGGGGGGGTGGAAGATAATGAGTTCAGTTTTGGACATGTTGAGTTTAAGATGTCTTCAGGACAGCTAGTTTGAGATGGCCAATAGGCAGTTGGAGATGTGAGAATGAAGGTCAAGACAGAGGTAGGAAAAAGAAAGACCTAGCTTGACCCTAAGATGCTAGATGGACTCCATAACAAGTTAAGGGGAAAGCAGTTCGGTGGCATTGAGGGTAAAATGCTATATTAGAAGTCAGAAAGACCTGAGTTCAAATCCTCCTTCAGACATTAGCTAGACATGTGATTCCAGACAAGTCATTTAACCTCTAAATTTAAGCCTTAGTTCCTTCATATATACAGTAAGGGGGTTGGACTCTAGTGGCATCGAAATTCCCTTCTAGCTCTAAATCTATGATCCTGTGACCTTAAAATTGGGACAGGATGGATAAGCATGGATAGGCAGCAATCTGTACTGTTGGAAGGAACATCCATATCTGTTAGATCAGAGATCCAGTTGAGTATTTAAATATGGGCCAGGGCTGCTGCTGAATTACAGTTTTGTGTGAAGAGTTTAAATTAACATGTTTTCACTGGTTGTTTGTCCCTGAAGTAACAACATTCCAAAAAAACCACCTCTTTTTTCTCCTGTCCTTTGGATTATAATTGGTCTTCTAAATCTTCAAGGCTCTTCAGCACTCAGAACAAGGAGGTGTCATTCCCTGTTTTTTTTCACATTTCAAGGACTAGAAAAAGTTAGCCAAGTCACAGACAGTAACCCTAAGGTCCCAGTACACACACTTTCGAAAGAGCACTGCCTGTTTTTTTTTTTCAGAATCAAATTGAATGATGTATCACCCCAGTTCGGATTCACTTTGGAGGATAGTTTGATGTTTAATGGTTCCATAAAACGTTCAGACGTGTTTCTGGTCCATAGGGATCTATTAGATTATTTATTATCTAATAAAATTTGTTTTCTTTGGTTTGTGGTTATGATCAAAATTAATATTTTGGATTCTGTTCTGAAACTTGGGTTAGGAAATTAGTGCATTTCATTCTGGTTTTGGTTCATGGCTTCATTAAAATATTACCTGACATTTTTATAGGGTAGTAAGGTTTGAAAAAAGCTTTACATGCATTATTTCATCTGAGCCCCACAACAACCAGGTGAGGAAAGTACCGTGGTTCTTTTTATTCTACTTTTACAGATAAGGAAACTGAGCCTCAGAGAAGTTAAATGATTCATTCCTGGTCATACAGCTAGTAAGTGTTGGAAGTCAGTCTTTCTTCCTTTTTCTTTCTCTTTCTTACCTGCTTTCTCTCTCCTTCTTCTCTTCTTCTTCCTTCTCTCCCTCCCTCTCTCCCTCTCTCTCTTCCTTCCTTCCTTCCTTCCTTCCTTCCTTCCTTCCTTCCTTCCTTCCTTCCTTCCTTCCTTCATTTCTCATTTTCTTCCTTCCTTCTAAATCAATGTTGACTATGATAAAAAAGTTTAAGACACTCTATTTATTATAAAATTTCAACCATATATAGCTGATTTTGCACATCATGTTCAGTTTTAGCTAGGTCTTCCTTATCCTATTGGGTATTTGCCCTGAAAACAACAGATCTGCTTCAATTTGTGGGTAGGATTTTCATTCATCATAATTCAGAGGGATAATGAACTGACTTTCATAAATACTGAGTTTACAGGTATCCACATTAGGTAGCTGCCTCCTGGATTTTAGGAAATCATAGTCAGGGGGTAAGATTGTGTTTTGGGAGAAGACAGCTAGCTTGTGGTTAATGCAAATGAATGTTAACATCTGTGTTTTTAATGCCTAAGTTAATGGGAAACGTATCAGTGAAAACTCTGGTTTAGTTAGTGGGTAATCTAAACTAGCAGTAGAAGAGTGGTCTAGATAGCTACAGTGGGAAGTTTCCATTTACAATACCAAGCTAGCAAGATTTTCAGAGGCTTCCAAAAACTCATAAAGAGAAGATTATTTCCAAATAGGAAATTTCTTCTCCAAACTTCCCTGAAATGATCCCTTCTCCCTTCCCATTCTTCCATTCTCCAGCATATAACTGAACATCAGATTGTCTCAATTTGTTTTTCAAGTATTAGTTTGAAACTACTCTCTCTACCAATTTGGATGCCCTTTTGGTTCAAATGAACAATAAGAAACTTAGGTCCAATCATAATGTTTAGTTAGAGCCATTAACAATAAAACTTCCACAGCTGATGTCCCCATAAACCAGTAGCAATAGCTACAACTTTAGGGTTGGATGATAAAGAGTCCCTGTGTCTTCAGACCATGTCAGACAGAGGCCTGTTCATCAATCAAACAATGTAAAGGACTAAATTGGGGGAAAAAGATCCTAGGAATAAACAAGAGTTCTAAAAAGAGGTGAAACTTTCTGACAGGCAGCCTCAACAGAGCAATCTTGTTTCTAAACATAGAAGCAATTTAAAGGCCTCTCTCAGGGCAGAGGAGACAATTACTGACCAAACAAATAAGCTGGTGTCTCTGGACCTCAGGCATTCAGTGACTTCAGCCTGGGAGCCCGTATGGGACTTGAACAGCAGAGTGGCTGCTTGATCATGCCTTCATCCAACCCAGGCAGAAGCACTTGATTTTTCATTGAACGGCTTATAGATGTCACATTAGATGATAGATTAGGTAGCTAAAACAGAATGGGAGAATCTGCGGGAATGCTACAGGCTTAATACAAGTTCTACTGTCAACAAAAATGCCCAGTATAGAATTAAATTCTCTAATTTACTAGAAATTCAGATTTAGCTCAGCATTTAAACCTTTGATGTTTATTGGAGTGGCTGGGTGAGAATTTGATAGGAATAGCAACTAGAACTCTGATTTCATTGGTGTAGGGAGTTGCCAGGTTAAAAAATAAAACAAAACAAACTCTTTAGTGATGTCAGTTGGCCCCTTCTCTGCAACTTACAGCCTAAGAAAAGTGGCTGGAGCACTGAAAGGTTTAGTTACTTGCCCAAGGTCACACAGCCAAGCTGGATCAGAGCAGGAACTTGAACCTAGGTCTTCTTGGCTCCAAGGTGAGCTCTTTTATCCACTCTATGATGCTGCCTCTCTTTCTGGTTTACTGGAGTAACTGGGTAGGAATTTGATGATTGTGTTTCTAAGAATTATCGATTTAGGGCTGATAAGGACTTTAGAAACCATCTTGTCTGACCCCTTAATTTGGCAGATAAGGACACTGTGATACAGAGAGGTTGAAACACTTGTCAAAGATCATACAGGCAATAAGTGTCAATCAAGATTAGAATCTAGGACTTGTTATTCCAAATCTAGCTTTCTTTCAATTCTTTATTATACAATCTCAGTTATTTCAGAATTAGACTAGAAAACTATGAATCACTGAATAAATATTTTCACACATGACCCATTACCACTTCCAGACTACTGTTTCATCAGCATCATTTACCTAGCGATCCTCTTTTGGAATTTTTGTTATCCCCTTGTACCATACCCTTCCCCATCTTCATAGTTATTGTGTAATGATTTCTAGGACAGTAATAAAATCACAGAAAAACAAATTTTAGTCAAGTAAATGGACCTCAATAGCCAACTAGTCCAATCCAGGCCTGACCAAACAAAAAAAATCCCCTCTACATCATTCCCAACAAGTAGTCATCAATGTCTCTAATGAGGGAGAACCCATTACCTCTCAAATCAGCCCATTCAACTTTTGGATAGCGCTAATTCTCCTCATGTGTTCTCTAGGACACTGCTCTATCAATTATCTATTCCCTTACAAGAGGAACCTTCATCCTGCATTGAGAGATGAAGTTTCCTGTCCCAATGAAATCCCAGTTTTTAATCCTGTCACTTACCAATATCTTCAGTCTTCCCTTATGAACTGACTCCTTTACCTCTACCTGCAAATATATTTATATCTCTCCTCATTCTAAAGAAAACAAAAACCTTTCCCTTGACCCTGCCATCTTCTTTAGCTGCTGCTATGTCTCTTTCTGAATCTTTGTCTGTCTCTTTGTCTGTCTCTCTGTCTCTTTTCTCCCTGTGTCTGTTTTTTTTGTCTCCGTGGTTCTGTCTCTCTGTTTTTCTCTCTTCTTTCTCTTTCCTCACAACTGGCTCACTTTTAATCCTTTGCAATTAGCCTCCACCTGCATGACTCAACTGAAACTGTTCTTAAAGGTTGCTAATAATTTCCTGATTGCCAAATACAATTCTCATCCTGTTCAACCTCTCTATTACATTTAAAATTGTGTTTAGTTTAACATTATACATGTCACATTATCAATAAATCTTTATTACTTTGTGGTTAAAGCATTTCTCACGGAAAACTGAGAAAAAACACATATCCTATTAGAAGGTATGAATAGTAGATTAAATCATTACTACTCATTACCAGATATTCATTTACCAGTTTTCTATGTAGATGTAAGAACAAGACTTCGAGGAGTAGGAGGAAGAAATCAGGAAAGGGCTGGAACTTGGAGTTGCTAAGGAAGCTGATCCAGTGCAGCTTCCATGAGAGACCATGGGCAAAGCCTTGAGGTTCTTTATGTTTAAGTAACTGCATAACAAAAATGAGGGAAAGGGAAAAGAACAATGAAGTAAGAAGGATTTTGCTGGGGGGGGGGTCAATGCTTCTTCATCCTTCCCGTCTTCCTCTTAACTGTAGAGCTTTTCAGCTTTCTTTTCTGGAGTTTTTTTATAATGATTGGGAATTGCTTCAGGGACTAGCTACTGACTATAGGGCAATTTATTGTATAAATTATTAATAACACTTAACAATGAAGATCAAGACCTTTAATAAATTAGGATACTATTGCCAACTATTTTTTTATTTCCCGTTAAGAGTCAAAACTTCATATTCAAAAACCGTATTCCAGCCATCAAAATATATTTACATTAGTAGGCATTAAATAAATGTTTAGGAATTTTTTTCTTTAAAGGGATAGAAGTTGAATGACCATAAAATTGCCACCAATGTGTTATATGAGAATACAATTCAGTGTTTATTTAGGGCTTTGAATTTGGCGATTAATTTAAAAATTCTCCTATTGCAATTTGTGAATGATAGCAGATGACTGAATTATAAACATTCTTGACTTGTGCTTATTTTCCAAACTATGGTTTAGTTTAATTACCACTAACACAAGCTTTTGAACATCACATTCCTAGTTGATTTGGTCATCGAAAGTATGTGCCAGACCCTCCTAATATGAATGGTCATATGATTCAATTAATCAAATATATATTTATTGAGCACACAGCATGGGGCCCAGAACTATAACAGGTACTTCAAAGATGTCAGAGGGATCTGTGACATTGTTATTGTTCTCAGAAAGTGTAAAAATCTATTTGGTAAAATAAGAAAAACATACATGAAATAATAATAGAATAATGCAGAATATAATTAACTGCTTAAGCTATTGATCAACCAGTCAATTGCCAAGTATTTATTGTCTGCTAGGAATTGTGAGAGGTACTGGAAATATAAATACAGTGAATGAAACAATCCTTGTTTGTAAGGAGCTTCCATTGCAATGGGGAGAGGGAACAGGGAACAACAAAACCATAAATAAATGTATATGGAATAAACATATAGAGAATAAATAGAAAGCAAGTAGAGGAAATGTAAATACAAGGTATCTTGTGAGGGAGGGCACTGGCATTTGGAGGAACAGAAAAGCTTTCATGTGGTGCATCAGCTGTGTCTTGAAGTAAGAGAGAGATTCTTTGAGATGTAAATGAAGAAGGAGTGCATTCCAGGCATAGGGGACAATCAGTGCAAAGGTGTGAAGATGGGAGATAAAGTATAATAATGTATGTGGAACAGAGAGTAGCTTACTTTTGTCAGATCTCAAAGTATGTTCTTGTTGTTTAGTTGTCTGACTCTTGGTAACCCTGTGAACCACATCATCCATGGGGTTTTCTTGGTAAAGATACTAGAGTGGTTTGCTACTTACTTCTCTGGTATATTAAGGCAAATAGAGGTTAAGTGACTTGCCCATGGTCATACAGCTATTCAGCCTTTTTTTTCTGAAGAGGACCAATGACATCATGGGTAATGTCTTGATTTTGCACATGAATTGGATTTAATTGGCAGGACAAAATTCAAGATGACTAGCAATGTCTGGGGATGCAATGGATGACTTTGGCATCTTTAACATTGTACCAAGCTCTAAGAGCTCCACAGTGCTTCAACTGCCTTCATTGCTGTTGGAACAAAGTGTTCTAATCCACTCTGAAGAAGACATCACATGCTTGAGGTAGACATCCCTATAACTCACCAATAGGTTTGAGGTCTGTTGATCACCCTCAATTTAGTTTAGTCTGTCTGCCAAGACAGTTTTACTGGGGCGTGGCTGCTGTGCATGATACATTTTCTTGGAGCCACAGGTGAGAATGGATGAGCACCCTGAAAAGGGCTAGGCAAGTCCTCACAGTAGAGGTGCTAGTCCTCCCTGACTACTGTAAGTATCTGAAGCCAGATTTGAACTTCGGTCTTCCGGACTCCAGGCCTAGCACTCTGTCCACTGAACTGCCTGTCTCCTAACTATAGGAGGTAGATCAGTGCATAGTGAAGTTGGAAAGATAGATTGGGGAAAAATTGGGAAGAGTTTTAAAAGTTAAACAGATGAATTTATGTGTGATTGTAGATATAAGAGAAAACCTCTGGAGCTGATGCAGTAGGGAAGCCATATAATCAGTTCTGTAGGTAAGGAAGATAACTTTGTAAGCAGTGTGAAAAGTGGACAAAAGTAGAAAGAGACTCGAGGAAAGAAGACCATTTTGGAGGCAGTTGCAATAATCTAGATGGGGGGTGATAAAGGAATGAATTGAAACAGAGCTGTTTATTAGAGAAAAGGGGTCAGAAGTGAGAAATGTTATAGACGTTGAAATGGCAAGATTGGTTTACTGATTAGATATGTTGAGTGAAGAGTTGAGGATAACATTAAAATTATAAATCTTCTTGCTGTTTAGTCATGACCAACTTTCTTTGTGACCACATTGGAGGTTTTCTTGGCAAAGATACTGGAGTAATTTGCCATTTCCTTATCCAGCTTATTTTACAGATGAGAAAACTGAGGCAAACAGCGTTCAGTGACTTGGTTAGGATCGCAGAGCTAGTAAGTACGTGAAGTCAGATTTGAACTCAGAAAGATGAGTCTTTCTGCCACCTAGCTATGAATCATAGAAACTGGAAAATGTTGCTGCCTCAAACAGATGTAGGAAAGTTTAGTAAAAGTGTGGATTGAGGAGAAAGATCAAGTCATGAAGAGAGTCCTAGAGGAAAAGAAGAGGGGCCCTCAGGCAAAGTCTTGGGGAATAACCACTGTTGGGGGAACCCATGGATAATAATAAGACCAAGAAGAGAGACAGGCAGGAAGAGAAGTGGGAGAGAGTACTGTCATGAAAACCCAAAAAGGAGAGTGTCCAGGAAGATCCACAGTGTCTAATGCAGCCAGTAGATGAAGAAGGATGAGGAATAAAACAATAGATCATCAAATTTGGCAACTAAAGGACCACCAATAAGTTAGGAAGGAGCAATTTTAGTCAGAAGCCAGGTTGCAAAGGGCTGAGAAATGAGTGAGAAAAAAGAGGTGGCAGAAGTGAATATAGATTGCTTTTTCTAAGAGTTTGGCCGAATTAGGAGAGCAAGTAACAAATTACTTGTCACATCTGTGAGGATGGGACAAATTATCATCAAACAAGAGACAGAGAGTATTATAAGATGTAAAATGGAAAATTTTTATTATATTAAATTAAAAAAAAGTTTTTCACAAACAAAATCAATGCAACCAAGATTAGAAGACAGAAAGCTGGAGGAAATTTTTATAGCAAGTGTCTCTGATAAAGGACTGATTTTTCAAATATATAGAGAAGTGAGTCAAATTTTAAGAATACAAATCATTCCCTGATTGGTAAATGGTCAAAAGATATGAAAAGGCTATTTTCAAATGAAGAAATCAAAGCTATCTATAGTCATAGGAAATTACAGTAATTCTGAGCTACCACCTCACACTCGTCAGATTGGCTAATATGACAGGAAAGGAAAATGATAGATATTGGAGGGGATATGGGAAAAATTGGGATACTAATGGACTGTTGGTGGAGTTGTGAACTGATATAACCATTCTAAAGCAAATTTAAGGACTATGACCGAAGGGCTATAAAACTGTGCATACCCTTTGACCCAGCAATACCCCTGCTAGGTTTGTATCCCAAAGTGATTAAAAAAAAGAAAAGAGAAAATTACCTATTTGTACAAAAAATATTTATAGCAGCTCTTTTTTTGGTAGTAAAGAATTTGACATTGAGAGGATGTCCGTCAATTGTGAATGGCTGAACAAGTTGTAGCATATGATTGTATTGAAATACTATTGTGGTATAAGAGCCAACTTTGGGAAAACCTGGGAAGACTTTTATGAACTCATGCAAAATGAAGTGAGCTGAGGAGAATATTGTATACAGTAAAAGTAAAATTATATGATAATTAACTGTGAATAGCTTTGCTATTCTCAGCAATACAATGATCCAAGATAATTCCAAAGGACTCGATGATGAAAAATGCTATCCGTATGCACAGAAAGAACTGATGGAGTTTGAATGCAGATTGAAGCATGTTATTTTTCACTTTATTTTCATGTTTCTTAAGTAAATTTTGAAAAAAATTAGTCACAGCATAACTAATATGGAAATATGTTTTGTATGATTACACATGTGTAGCCTATATCAAACTGCTTACTTTTTCTGGGAGGAGGAAGAGTGAAAGGGAGGGAGAGAATTTGGAACTCAAAGGTTTTTTAAATGTGTGTTAAGATTCTTTTTACATGTAACTGGGTGAAAAGTAAAATATTATTAAATTAAATTAAGTCAAAAAAAGGTTTGGCTAAGAAAAAGAGAAGAGACTTAGAATAGTAACTCAAGAGGATGGTTGATTGAGTGAAGGTATTTGTTTTTTAAAGATGGAGAGGACATAGACATGTTTGAATGCAGTAGAAAATGAAATAATAGATAGGGAGAACTTGAAGGTTAGAGACAAGAGTTCACTGAGTTTCAACATTCTAGAGGAGATGAAAAGGAATGGGTTCAAGAGCACATAGAGTATGGTCAGCCTTACCAAGGAGCTCATTTTTGGAGACTGGAGGAAAGGAGGAGTGAGTGGAGGATAAAAGGTTTTGTTGAATGGTCTCGATTTCCTCAGTCAAGTAATAGGCAGAAGGGGCAAGAGGGAGCATAGGGAGGAGGGAGGAGCAAGAGGGGCTCGAGAAGAAAGTTTGTAAAACAATTTTATAGGGAGTAAGACAGGGAATCAGTTAGGGGCAAATGAGAGGAATGCTTTGTTCGAATTGAGGGTACAGCTGCAGTTGGATAACCTGAAGTTATCAGTTACCCAGTCAGGACAGTTGTATGGCTTTCACCAGCATATGAGTAGGAGCAGAGGAGATAGATGGTAGGAGTAATCCAGGGCTGAGGTTTGGCAAGCAATGCATGGTCAATACGACAAGCGAGCAAAAGATTTGCAAGTAGGGGAGTTGAATTTGTTAAATTCTAAGGTCAAGATAGAAGAGAGAGATGTTTTTACATGCAACTTGGAAATAAGCTATATAGGCAGTGGGGTATAGAAATCTATCTTGCCCTACAGGAAAATAGAAGGGAAAGGGATGAGAGAAAGGGTGGGGGTAATAGATTGCAGGAAGGGATAATTAAAATGCATGCTATCCTGGTGAAGGGGAGAGATTGGGAGAAAATTTGGAATTCAGAATCTTAAGGAAGTGAATGTTGAAAACTGAAAATCAATAAATTTATATGGAATAAAGAAAAGATTGTAGAGGGAAGTGAAAGCACAATAAGTAGGGATAAATTTAGAGAATATTAAAGGGATGGAGGGATTAGAGGTCTCAATCATTGTGAAGAATAGGTTTGTAAAAGTTGAGGTGTAGAGAGAGATAGGGTCAGAATTTCTAATTAGGAATGCTTGTGGGTAATGGTCTAGTGTGTGACCACCCCATGTGTGGCTAAAGTGGACTGAAGGAGTAGGTTATGGGATTTAAGAAAACTGAGGTTCTAAGCATTTTTAAGTACAGTATTGGTGCTTCCATAGCTTAAAAGTAAACTAAGATTTTTGGGACACCATGTATCATGATGAACAAAGATATCCAATATTTCATAATAGAAAGCTAACAAATGCTAAGGAGGTCAGTTATAATACTTATACCTTCAGAAGTCTACATACCAATGCTCAGAGTAATAAACAAAATGAATTTGAGATATCAACACAAAGAGGCAACTATAACCTCATAGTTATTACTGAGACTTGTGAGAATAATAATAATGAAGGTTTGTTAAATGCTTTTATAAATAAAATCCATAACCCTGGGAGGTAGGTGCTATTATTATCATCCCATTTTCACATAAGGAAATTAAGACAGACAGAAGTTAAGCAACTTGCCCAGGGTCACACAGCTAATAAGTGTTTGAGGCTGGCCATTAGCTCAGGTCTTCCTGACTTTGGTCCAGCATCTATCCTTTATTCCAGGAAGAATGGAGAGAATCTGACACATTTCCTAGATGTTAGGAAGCAGAGAATAGGTCAGAAAAAAAGGACTGGCATGACCCTATGGCTTGAGCCTTCGAAAGGGAAGATGTATTAGTAAAGAAATTGCTAAAGGTCAGAGTATATAAGATGGAATCACTTGTATCAAGTATTGAAATCAGAATACATATAGAAAAATAAAACTTTTCTTTTCTTTTGAAACAGACAGATTTTCATAACAGCCTTCCCTTTGACAATGTATTAATTTGTATTTCCTGAAACTAAATGATATAACTGTACAACCTGAATTATTATAACCTACTAGATCTGCTATATCACCAGCTCACCTCCTTTTTTGTCATGCATCTCTTTGATGATATCTTTAATGCCCCTTATTAAATGCAATTTAAATCATTGTTATGCTGCTGCCGATTGTTGCCCACCATGTGTCTCTACATTGCCCCTTGGTTGACCCACATTTTAGATTCTTTGGAGATTTTAGTAATCCATTATTCATGGCCATACTACAATACCAAAAAAAAAACCAGTAGAGTTTTAAAAATGTGATTTTGTTTCAGATAGAAGCTTGAGATCAGTAAAAGCAAAGTGTTAGTTTCCTAAATGCATGAATGCTTCTACCCAAAACTTGGCCTATTTGGGAGTACAGTCTAGCTTACACACATATGTGTGCGTGCATGCGCGCGCGCACACACACACGGTCATGCATATATGCATATAAAACATGACTTATCAATTAAAAGAAGTGGTCTATGCGATGTTTGAACATGGACAACAAAGTGAGTTTGGGATGAATAATTTGAAGTGTAAGTATAAAATGAATGGCTTGAATCTATCAGTTAAGAGACTTACCCAAGTTCCCACAGATAGTGATTAGCAGAGCTAAGTGTAAAACAAAACAAAACAAAAACAAAACAGTGTCTCTACTACAAACTCCATGCTTTTCCCCCTATTTTAATAGAAATGTTTTAAAATGTCAAAATTTCTGTCTTGAAAAATAACTCAGTTGATAAAGGAAAAGTCACATTTACTTAAAATAGCCAATAAAAATGCTTCCAAAAATTCCTTCTGTTGTTGTCATCATATGTTGTTCCTTGAGGATGTCATCCTAGGACCCTGTGTTGAACATTGTCATGACAAGTATTAGAAACAAAACAAAAAATATGATTTAAGACTGTGATGTGCTTGGGATTCTGGTTATGGTTCTGATCACTGTATCTTTAGGAAAACCTAATGGACCAAGAAGTAGTTAAGAACAAAGTGAATGGAAGAGCTTCTCTGTGAGGCGAAACTAAAAGGGTGAGACTCTGCAGCCTGAAAGGTCAAGATCAAGGTGGGACATGATCAAAACACACAAAATTATAAATGGCAAGGACTTATTTACCAAATCCTTTAAATACTAGGATCAACTCCTCTTGGGAGAGAAAAGTTTAAACATAATAAGAGGAAATGATACTTCACATAGCAGGTTGAAAAATAGCGTAGAGAAAAGGAAAGAGCAGCAGGTTAGGAATCACAACACTCGGCTTCTAATTCCACTGCTTACTACCCATGTGGCCCTTGGCAAAGTTCCATTTTTAATGGGATTCTATCAGCTATTTTAAGTAAATATGACTTTTCCTTTATCAATTGAGTTATTTTTCAAGACGGAAATTTTGACATTTTAAAAACATTATCTTTTGTTTATTTTAACCCTAGTTCCTTTCTGCAGCTTTAACGTCTATGATTTTCTTCAATGCTTTTCTGAGCTTCTTGAGAACAGTTTTGGAGAGTTATATTACTTTCCTTTCCTGTTATTACTTTTGGCATTGATAAAAAAATTAATTAGAAAATTCTTTTCTTTCCGTCTGCCATGTAACCATGATGGGGCAAGCTATCATGTCAAGGCAGGGTTGGCTTGGGACAGGCGTTTTTTAACTCCCAAATACTAGTCAACAGTTTGTCTATAGGGAGCGATGTTATGATGCTTGGGGCCAGTGTGCAAATGTTCTCAACTTCTCCCTTATCCTTTTTAACTAAATCCTTCCTTCTGGCCCATTTGTCTCCTTTAGTCTCCTGGCAAGGAAGGTGAAAGAAGTAACAACCAAAAGAATCTTCCACAGCATTTTATAAATATAAGGCAATTGTTCTAATCTGACATAAAAGGAGGGGAGTCCCATGGGAATTATGAAATGACTCCAACTTTAGGGTAGTCCTGAAGAATTGCAGTTTGATTCCAAGTAAATTAATGATTTATTCAACATTGACTTTTTCTTTAATAAATTGATAATAATTCTAACCTACAATAGCTCACACTTGCAAAGTGTTGTGCATCCTATCTCATTTGAACCTTACAAAGTATTACCACTATTATTATTTTCATTTTACAGATGAGGAAACTGAGGTTCAGAGAGGTAAAATGTTTTGCCCAAGGTCATAGTAAGTAGGAAAAGTAGGACTTAAACTCACATTCTGTGACAAACCATAAGTCCCCTTATTTCTCTCTCATAAATTTGATTTCTAATTTGGAGTACATCCTTTGGAAGCTTGAATGAGTGAGGGTTTTAGAGGAATAATCTTGGACTTTAAGTCTGATAAGAACTTCAGTTGCTTTTACTTCCCATCTCTTCTTTTCTTGGAAAATTTATGTTTATTTCTGGCATTGGTCCTTTATCTTCCTTAGTTAATTTAATTTTAGCAATATCTACGGTTACCCTTCTATCAATAAATTAACCATGTCATCTCCTAGAGAGCCTCCTATGTACTTCTGACCTTTGGCACTTTATGAAATTAAAATAGTTTCCATGATATTTTCTGCGAGGCTAATTGCTCCACGTTTCATAAGACTAATTAAATTTCATCCTCTCCGTACCTAATGTTTTGTGCTTCCCTTTGACCTCTTGTTTACTTTAAACTGTCTCATTTTTGTTGTGAGCAGAATAATGAATTCATTTAAAAAAACCTACAAATGATAAATATGCCTGTCGATCCAGACAACATCACTAATTTAAAAGGGATTCTAAAAGGACATGTGATTCTTGTAATTTGGAGAACTAGCCAAGGTTGGGAAGGTTAGAGGCGGACTATCTTATTTTGACACAATTTTTAATCTAGAGACTTCATTGGGGATGTGCTTTTTTCGTAATTATGACTATCTTTTCCATTTTGCTAAAGGAAATCTGAAGTGTGGAATAAAGTACAGAGGAGTTCACTCTGTACAAATCAATTACAAAACCAAATTGGGTCCATTAGATGACCTTATGTGACAAGTAACTTCAGTTCTGTAGGCCTCAGCTGCCTCTGATATAAAATGAAGGGTTTGGACTAGATGGCTTCAGAAGTTCCTTCTAGGTTAGATCTACGAACCTACAGTCATAAAATCGTGCACTCTAGAACACGAGGTCAGCAATATACAGCCTAAAGGTCAGGTTGACCTACAGCCTGATTTTACATGGTCAGCAAGCTAAGAATGGTTTTTACATTTTAAAATAAAGTTGGGCTATATAAAAAAACAGGCAGAAGACCAGATTTGGCCTCCAGGTTAGAGTATGCTGACTCCTGCTCTAATTAATAAACCTTAGAAACAGAGAGCTGAACAGTTAAATTTAGTTCATCCCCTTTTCTCCTGGCACTACCATTAACCCAAACCAGAGAGATGGTTCAAATATTGCTTTTTTTAGTTTAAAAAAATCATTATTTTTAACATTCTTTTTAAAAAAATTTGAGTTTCAAATTCTTACCTTCTCTTCCTTCCACTGAGAAGGCCATCAATATGATATCAATTATACATGTGAAATCATGCAACACATTTCCATATTAACCATCTTACAAAAAAGAAAGTGAGAAAATTATACTTCAATTTATACCCAGAGTTCTTAGTTCTCTCTTTCCACCATGAGTCCTTTGGAATCATCTTGGATGATTGTATTGGTCAGCGTAGCTGAGCGTTTCACAATTGATCATCATTACAACATTGCTATTACTGTGTACAATGATTTCCCAGTTCTGCTCACTTTACTTTGCATTAGTTCACATAGGTCTTCCCATGTTTTTTTTATGAAATTACCTCTTCAACATTTCTTGTAACAATAGTACTCCATCGCAATCATATGCCACAACTTGTTCAGCCGTTCCCTGATTGATGGATACTGCAAAAAGAACTATTATAAGTATTTTTGAACACATAGTTCCTTTTCCTTTGTCTTTGATTTCTTTGGGATACAGACCTAGCAGTAGTTTTGCTGGGTCAAAGGGTATACACATTTTGATAGGGCATAGTTTCAAACTTCTCCCCAGAATGGCTGGACCAGTTCACAACTGTACCAGCAGTTCATCAGTGTGCCTATTTTTCTTCATCTCTTCTAGCATTTGTCATTTCTGATAGGTATAAGGTGATACCTCAGAGTTCTTTTCATTTGCTTTCCTCTAATCAGTAGTGCTTTGGAGCCTTTTTTCATATAACTATAGATGGATTTGATTTCTTCTGCCTATTTATGTTCCTTGGCAAATTTATCAATTAGGGTCAAGTGTTCTTAAAGTTCTCCTGGGAGGAGTTTCCCCTGGGAATCTGTTTCCATATCTTATAACTCTTATACAGCTAACTCCTGGGCCAAATGAAGCCATTTCTTCCCTTTTTCCTCCCATTGGGGTTGTAGAACAGCCAATTACCATATTCTTTGGATTCCACTTACTTTCGCTAGCTTTGCAGGCTTCAAGATTGTTATTCAGGAACATATTCAAAGGACATGAGATCTTTCAGATGCAAATAACTGACCATCTTCAGAAAGGGAAATTGAGCAAAATATGGCCAAGACTACACATTTTGGAGGAGCAAGAAAAAAAAAGAAGTGGTCCTATGGTCTTCATGGAACCTGGAATAACATGCACCACTGGTAGAGAAATGATTCTTCTAGAGCAGTGGTGGGAAACTGTGGCCTGAAATGATTCTTCTAGAGCAGGGGTGGGGAACCTGCGGCCTCAAGGCCACTTATGGTGTTCTAGGTTCTTGGGTGCAGCCTTTTGACTGAGTCTAAGTTTTACAGAACAAATCTTTTTATTAAAAGGATTTGTTCTATGAAGTTTGTATTCAAAGAGCCAAGTTGAGACTGCAGGTACCTCACCCCTGTATCTAGTGTCTTTGGAATTCCTTATAATTCCTCATATTATTAAACCTAGGCTGCTTTGGGACAGTGGTGTTAAACTCAAATAGAAATAGGTCCCTGACTTAGAAAATACAAATTAACTTTATCCATGTTGTATGTTATTTATTTTGTTAAACATTTCCCAAGTACATTTGAATTGGGTTCAGCTGTACTCTGGAGTTTTGGGGGCAGCTGCAAGTTTGACAACTCTGCTTTAAGATTCCTAAAAGGGCTCAAGAAAATTTATTAAGGGCAGAAATAAGGGGATTTAAGGTTAGAGAATGACCAAATCTTCTTGGAAACTTAAAAGTTTTTAAGGTGTTTCCATTTTTAAAAATCTTCTCTTAAGCCTGACAAACAACTTTAATATAAAATAGTGATCTAGAATATTGAAGGAAGGAAGAAAACAAAGAAGCACATTTATTAATTGCAATAGCTTTACAAATATCTCATTTGTTCTTCACCACAAGCCTATAAGGTAGGTGCTATTATGATGCTCATTTTGCATTTGAGGAAACTGACGCAAACAAAGATTAAGTGACTTGCCCAGAGTAACACAGCTAGTAAGTATCCAAATTGATTTTGAATCCAGGTTTTCTTGACTGCAGGTCAGCACTCTAACTATTGTGCCATCTAACTGCCTCAAGGCAAAATGACTTTATATATGTGGTTTTGCATGTGTCCTGATTCTCAGAGTAATAAGTTTTAAAATAAGTTGATTAATTTTTATTCACTTTTTGGGAAACTCTTCAAGTTAATGGCATTTTTTTTGGAAAATATTTTTTTCATTTTTCTGCATGAAGTTATTTCATAATTTTATTAGCAATGTTGGATGGCAACCATATGAAAATATATATATACATATATATGACTATCATAAAAGACAATGGATTTTAAATATACCCATAATTTAGACAATTTACCTTTCTTCAAATCTTTCTTAAAAAGTTACCAGTTTTTTTTGTATTTGTACCCCATTACCTATCACAGTGCCGGTATATAGATACCAGCTTAATAAATGCTTGATGATTGATTAATTAATAAATGATTAATAAATGCATATTGGTTTCAGTTATATTTGATACCAACTGGGAAAAAATGGGTACCTCCTGACTCTGATCACATACAAATGTTCTACAAACACCATTTCTAAGTACATATATCTCTTAGACAGAACTAGGTGATAAAGCTATGTGCCATAGATGGCCTTGAAGGCAGGAAAGCCTGGATTCGAGTCCTGCCTCTGACACATACTTGTTGTATGATTGTGGGAAAGTCATTTAACTTCTCAGTGCTCTAAGCCAAAGGTGTCAAATATGTTTACTGTGGGCTGCATATGTCCTATAACACCTCCAAGTGCCCGTGAATGAGATTAAAATGTAAATGGAAAATATTTAATAAAATAGATAAAAATACAATAAAATAGATAATATATTTTAAAACACTGCCTCTCTCCTCTGTCTATGAGTTTGACACAACCGTTTTAGGCAACTCTCTAAGACTAAGGAGCAGACCTGCATTAATTGAGAGAGTTTTCTTACTGAAAGTTCCATATACCAGTGAAATCACAAGTTCAGTTCCTATCCCATAGATAGATAGGATAATATTCACAATTTAAAAAAATCTGTTTATGCTACCTAAAATATTGAAAAATGGTTAAAATGTTTTTTCAGGACATATTTTAATGCTACAAGTATCCCTTAAACCTATTCCCTTAGAATTTTGTTGCTTTAATACTTTATTTATTTACTTTAATACTTATAGAAATTAATTGATAAAAGACAGCATATTACCAGATTTGAAAAAGTAAATGCTTCTTCTTTGAATTGATTGTCACTTCTTCCATAAGCATGATCTTATAATTCTACTAAAATATGCAAACACTATGTATGATAAAGAAAAGAATTGCCCCTCATCATTGTCTCTCATTACTATTTTTTCCTATTTCAGATCCCTCAATTATTTTCAGCTTCTGAAAACTACATTCTATGTTTGTGAACCTAAGTTTGCTTTTCAATGGATTACAACAAGTGGAACTGACTTTTCCAATTAAGTACTCAATTGACCTGGTATGAAGAAGGTTAAAGTTCCCACCTAATATATGATCATTAAAGCTTTTCATGTAGCTCTTCAGACAAGGCAGTCTGGGAAAACCCTGAGACAACATCGTCTTTGGTGCCAGACTGATAAAGCAGTTAGCATTTGTCAGTTACAGGAGAAAGACAGGATATACTGATGTATAAATTAGACACAATACCTCAATTTGGACAAACTGGAAAGGATTAGGTTACTTACATATGTTAAAAGCTATATTAAAAACCATCTGGTAACACAACTGAAAGTTAGTTTGGATAACGATTTAATGGACAAGCAAGGTTGATCACTTCAAAGTACCCAAATGTATTTTTACATGCCTGAATTTGGGAAGTTTGCATGTGAGAAGATCATTTGCTGATATTTTTACATCTTAAATATTTTTCCTTCCTGAATCCTCTGTCACTTGATTCTCAAATACTCCCAGGCATTGTAATTATTTAGTGTGCAGGGAAAAAAAAAACTTACACACACACACACACACACACACACAGACACACACACAGACACACACACACACACACACACACACACATATGCTACTCTACTTAGCCAAAAACCAACTTCTCAGTGGCCACGCGCCTCTTCGACTTCATAAACCTTCTTCCCAATTTCCGAAATGTTGCAAAAACAAACGGTAAGTAAATCCAATAATTGTCCTAAAAGATTTTGATCTTAGCTGAAATCTATCATGTAGGTCATTTATCTCCTCTTTCTCCTTCCCTTCCCCCCATCCTGTCAGATTTTTGTGGGGCTGGTTACTTGAACTGTGGTCATCCACATGTGTTTCAGTTTGAGAATCCTCAACCATAATTGATGAAGGATTGTTTTTCTTTTTCTTTTAAGAAGAGATAAACAGCTTGCTTAAGGGACTGGTGACCACAACAATTATGTGGAAAGAAAGCACTCTAAATTCCACCTCTTAAATATTTCTACAAATTCACAAAGGGAACATAAATCTATTTTTACACATTACAACTCAGGAAAATGTGTTAGTATTATGTAATTCAGGAAGACTTTTAATCTAGATATTCAATATCACTGATTTTACAAGGCTATAGAGAACTTGAATTACATGGTCTGTAAGGAGTAAGCGGTGCAAAGAACTTTATCGTTCAGGTTTGGTACATTTATTTGTATACCATCTTTCATTAAAGTCTGACTGTTACCTCCTCCTGGCATGGAGGTCATCCTGGATTCTTAAAGGCTTAGCCAGCAGTGATACCAGCTCTAGCAATCCCTACCAAGCTGTTAAGGCTTTGAGCATGGGCCCAATAACAGGCAACATATATGTTCCTCAAGGACCAAGTTCACTTATTTCAGAGAGGCTCATCCCCAGAAGGTTAGCAGTTGAGTGATGTTTGTTTTTTCAGCCATAGCAACTCATGTTGCCTTTCTCTGAGCAATGCAAAATAGTGGACAGAGCTCTAGACCTGTAATTAGGAAGAGCTGGGTTCAAATCCCACCTCATATACTTACTAGCTTTGTCACTCTGAGAAAATAATTTCGATTCTTCCAGCATCGGTTTCCTCATCTATAAAATGATGGGTTGGGTAAATGATCCTAAGGTCCCTCTAAGCTATAGATATATGAACCTATGATTCTACAGTCTGGCTTGGTTAAGGAAGTATCTATAATGGTGAAATCATGGGTCTTCATAATGTTGAAAGAGAAACATTTATTTTATATACTGTCAAAATCAGATGTCTATACCAGAGTAATTTGGAAGCCGATTAATTTCCATCCACTGAAACAAGGACATCTATATTTCTTGCTTTAGGAACAGATCCAATTTCAGCATATTATTCATAGTAATTCATAGCATAGTAATAGACTCTCTTTTTATCTGACTTCTCTCTCGATAATTTATATAAAATGTTTCAGGTTAAAATAATTACAATGAAAATTATGAGTGTGGTCATGATAATAACCTTCTATAATATCCTTCAATGATGCCTTATGATAGGCTGGTTTTCAAAGATTTGGAAGCAGAACATAAGTTTTGGTCATTCCTAGAAAAGCTTGGCAGTGGGTAGTATGTCTATTTTCCAAGGACCAGCTAAATTCAGAGAGAATCTGCCCCGCAAGTTTAGCTACCAGGTGAGGAGAATTCTGGTTCTAGCAATTCATGAAACTACTTACTAATTTCTGAAAAAGAGACGACTTCCGTTGGTGGAAGCAACCCCCACATCAAAGTATTGAAATAATAGAATCCTTTTCTGTAGCTTTTTGCAACTGTCAGATTGCTTAAACATATATCTCATTAATTCATATAGCAAGGTAGGAACTTATCATCCTCATTTTCAAGAGTCAAGAAAACAGGCTGAGGGAGATCCAGTGATTTGTCCAAGAGAATATCATGAAAGAATAAATGAGTAACTAAGAGTAGGACTCAGTTCTTCTGACTCCTAGTCTGGTACTCTGTGTCTAAAATACTGTAAAATATTCAGAAAAGTCATAGACTCTAACATTTCCCTTTGGACTTGAGGCTTAAGTGATCTATAACTTTAAAAATTTGATATAAGCTATTATAGATTAATTTTTATCTTTAAGAGAAGAACTTTCTTTTCTTCTAAAGCAGAGCTTGAGGGACCTGAACAACTTGGATTACCCACAACTTGCCACTTGATATGGACATACAAATATGTAGAAATGCACTGAAAGTTTTGTTGCAAAGGATGATTCTCTGAGTAGGGGAAGGATGTATCTGGAAATGAAGATGATGTAAAAACAAAAGATATCAACACATTTTTGAAAAGAAACATATTAAAAGGTATAAAATGTGAAAAGGTAACAATGATTCGTATTTACATAGTTTCAAGACTGGCAAGTAGAAGTATGATGACAAAACAGCGTGGGGGAATCTGGATGGAATGCTGGATTTCAGGTGAAGGGGACCTGGTTTTCATTCCTGCCTTAGACACAGTAGCTCTGAAAATCTGGGAAAATCACACAACCTCTCTGAACTGGTATCTTCATTTATAAACTGGGGCAAATGATAACTGTCACACTCAGAGGATTGTTGTGAGGCTTAGATGAGATAATGGATGCAAAGTGATTTGCAGATCTTAAAACAAATGTATCTGTGTCAGATATTAATCAATAAATCAGAAAAATAAGCATGTATTAAATGTCTACTGTGATCTGGGAGCTGGTAATACAAAGACAAAAATAAAACAGTCCTTGCCCTCTAGAATCTTACATTCTGTCTGGAAAGGGGATGTCCAGCTGTAGCCGACTCGTCATGACTGCATTTGGGGTTTTCTTGGGTGGTTTGCCATTTCCTTCTCTAACTTATTTTATAGATGAGGAAAACCAAGACAAATAAAATTAAGTGACTTGCTCAGGGTCACACAGCTAGTAAGTGTCAGAGGCCAGATTTGAACTCAGGAAGAAGAGTCTTCCTGACTCCAGGCCTGGTACTCTATCCACTGTGCCACCTAGCTGCCCTGGGAAGACAATAAGTATACATATGAAGAAATTACAAGATAATTAAAAATATATAAAAGGTTGGGGTAGGGGAAGGATAAAGGCACTAGCATTCTCAGAGCAGCAGTGGGTTCATGTATAAGGCAGCATTGGGCTCATGACTATCTGTATTTTACACCTGAGTTAACTGAGGGCCCAAGAAACTAAAGTGACCTGTTGATGGTCATACAGTTAGTGTTAGGAATGAGAATTGAACCTAGGTCTTCTGACTCCATTCTTCCTGACATCAGATTGCCTCTAGACAATTATTGTTGTATTCGTCTGTCAATTAAGTTGTTTTTAATCCTTGGAGAATACAGATATTTAGGAGGAAATTACCTGTGTGGTTATTTTTAACTGTATTAGCCTTCATTTAGAGTTGTGAATCTTCATAACTCCTAATCTCATCACTTTTGCTTAAACCTCTGGGAGAACTGGGGTCGTAAGATTCCTCACATAGAGAACCAGAGACACACAGTTCGGTATCTTGGCTCCACCAATGCATGGTCAAATGAGCACTGAGTATGAGAGCCCTGACAATAATATTTCTATCCTATTTTTGAGGGGAAAAACTGTAATAAGTTATAATCACTATCATCTCCCAGTGATGTCAAGAGCGAAGAACTGATCACGTCTCTACCTTGAGTCATTGCTAGGGTATCTGAGCCTCAGGGCAAGACCTTGATTACATTATGTTCCCATGAGTTCACATTTTGATTCTCAAAATGCTTAAACCACCCAGGTGTTGAGGCAAGTCCACTGACTCATAGCCTTTACATTGAGTGATATATTTCCAAATGTTACTGTGATTCTCTCGAACTTTGGTCTTTTGAGACTGACACCCATATTGTGAAACTGTTAGCTCTTTGTACCCTCTGTGGAAAAAAAGTTCTTTACAGTATATGTTTACAATGCTTTTTTTCTCATCAATTGAAGGAGACATTGGGGCTTAGTGTAGACTCATGCACAAGTTTTATAGGATGTCAGAACAAAATGATTTTTTATTGAGGAAGGGTCAAATGAGATGTGCTTTTTGTTGTGTCACACTATACAATATAAGGGCTGTGTTATAAAAACTCAGGGCTTCCACTCGAAGGCAAAAGGCTAGAAGAAGTGATTTAAGGCTACATTATCCTGTTTCTAATTCCTTCTCTTTCTTCCTGCGGAAATGTAATTGCAAGGGGCTGTGAGAAGGGATTGCAGCACGGCCTTCTATGTCAGCCTTGAAGAGAGCCATAAAGTCTATTTTATGAGTCTCTCTGTAGCCTCGTTCTACTTTTCCAAATTAGAGGAGACAATATGACAATCTTACCAAGCTCTGATCTTATATCTTCATTTGCAAACTCAGCAGTAAATATCAGGGCTCAATTGAAACCGCTCAGGGGAAATTAATTGTTTTTCTATTGTGTTTCCAAAACATGTCCTTTGTGCTGAAGCGCTAACCAAATTTAAGCAAGTTCTAAGGAACTTGGCAAGAAAAGAAAACTTTTAGGGAGCGTTGCTGTTTCTTAAGGCTGATATTCTTTACTTTAGCTGTCTTAATAGGACCATGACTCAACAGAGTAAAGATTTAATAGCCCAAATTCTCAACTAGAACCTCAGATGAAAACTTGAACCCCACCATTGTTGTCTAAGATTAAACTGATAGGAGTCTATGGTTTGTTGCCATTTCTGTAGCCTTAATAAATGAAGATTTTTTTCTTACCAACTGCCATGTATAAAAGGTCTTTATAACTTTGTAATGTACTCTCATATTTTTATTGCTTCCTCTTGTTCTGTGACGATTCTTTCTTGACTAACCAGGTTCCTTTGTGTGTTATACAAAGACACTTGCTCCCAAACTTGTTTTGTAAGAGGGCTGAGACTAAATCCTGACCACCAGTGTACCTTGTTTCAGATTTAAAAAGACCACCCACTTCTGAGGCGTTGAGGGGAGAGGGTGAAGGGCTAATTTTGACTCCTTGTCAGTTTGATTTTAGGCCCTAGAAAAAAATCAAACCTTCCCAAAATGGAGCCAGACCACTTAAGAACTATGGGCTTAACTCTGCTGAACAAAAGATGGAGTAGTCCTCTTGGATTTTTAATTCTATTTTATGGGAATGAAAGATCAACCATTGTTTCCTTCCCTGAAAAAGATTTTAAAGGGTGGGAAATGAGCGCCAACTTTAGCCAAAGTGATTCTATGTCTAATGAGATGTTATTGATCATCTGGAGAGAAAAGTAATATCCCATGACATAAAAATCTAAATACAGGGGTCAGAAGATCTAAATCTTCTTTGCCACAACAAAATACTGCTAATTAGGCTGAAAAAAATGCATTAACCCACAGAAAGAAAATAAATGTATTGAAGTGACTTTGCAAATCACAGTTAATTGAACCACAAACAAGACATCAAATGAAGGAAATAATGTGGTAATTGGAGCCCTCATCCTATATAATACACTTGCTGGCATACATTACAGGTTTGCTATCTTCTAACAGTATTAAATCATTGCACGAGAAGAGCATTGCCAAAAAAACTCTTCATTTCCTTTTAGTGACTTCTTACTGCCCTCAGTTGAAGTTTAATAGAAAAGGAAGGACATGATGTAGTTTTAATGACAGGAAACTCATGGCTTCCAAATGAATAAATTCCATCACTGACTGCCACAAAGTGTGCTAATTATTTCCTTTGATAAATTAAAGCCATAAAAGTCCAGAGTATATAAGCTTGTGGTTTACAGTTATAGTCTACCTGTCTGCATTATTGAAAGTTCATATATGCCTCATTATTTTAATTTAAGAAGTATTGGAATTATTTTGTGCATCAGTGACTGACCTGTAGAGAAAGCACATGGAGAAGTTGGACAGAAGGTTAAATACATTGATCAGCCTTAGTTGATCCAAACCTTTGTACTTTGTACTTTATATTTACCAGTTCTTTAAAAACAAAATTAGGAATATGGACAGGACATGTCTATGCACAGAGGTTAGTATGAGTTCACTATGCTGAAAATAAATAAATGATAGGAAATCAGGTTTCTTTCATGCTACTGTATTTTAATTATCAGCCAGGATATTTAAATGGGGAAATTCAGGTTGATGTTTCAGCTCTCATAAGAGTAGGTCAAGAAAAAACAACATCTATTCCTTTAAGTTCAGTGAAGCATCACTGATTTAAATCACAAACTCCTGTTTTGCATAAATTCTAATGCTTTGTACATTTAATAATAGCAGCATTTATGTAGTGCTTTAAGGCTTATAAGATGCATTTCTCTCCAGATGATCAGTGACATCTCATTAGGCATAGAATCACTTTGGCTGAAGTTGGCACTTGTTTCCTACCCGGGAGTTGGGCACTTTCGTGGTCTTCATTTTACAGATGAGACGACTGAAGCTGAGGGAGGGCAAGGGACTTCTCCAGGGTCACAAAATTAGGATATTTCTGTGGCAGGATTTGAACTTGTGGCTTTGTGACTCCAGATCCAACACTGGGTCACTTATCTTCCTAATTAAAATGCTATTGGCTTCCCAACTTAGATATTAGCAGAAACAGACAGATAGATAATTATAATAGCTAGCACTGATCTAATGCTCAAAGGTTTGCTCACAAAGCACCGTTCACTTATTTTGTTTGACTCTTACAACAACCTTGTGAGGGAGGTGCTATCGTTAGGCCCATTTAACAGATGAGCAGTCTGAGGCTGAGAAAGGTTAAGAGACTTGCCCAGGGTTACATTATTTAAAGTGTCTAAGGCAGGATTTCAACTCAAGCTTCCTGACTCCAAGTCTATTGCTCTGTTCACTATACCACCTAGCTACCTCAGAAATGGCTGAATATTTTTGAATATCAATTTTCCCTGGATTTTACTTATGTAGATTAGATCAATCTAGCATCACTCTTACCTTCTCCGTCTCTGCCTTTGCTCCCCACACACCCCCTTCTCAACATCTTTTTGAATCCAGTTTTGGTTGGTTGAACTGATGTGGTATTTGATACCACTTATGAGACACAGGCACATTTGAATCATGGTTTCATATTATCTTTCATAAAGGTTCTCTGTGTAGAATATATGTTTCAGGCCACATAGAACCTAGAGCTTTAGAGGCAAAAGGGAACTTCCAATTCACTTCAATGTGTAACTGAATATACTTGAAAATGTGTAAACTAAGCTGATAAAAATAGGGTGGAAGAGATATCAATCAGCTCAAATTTCATTATGATATTTTTAAAAACATTTATTTAGTACCTAAGCAACCACGATGTTGCAGGTTTTTCTTTGGCAAATGTGATTCTGCTGCCACAGTTTGCATGCAGACAAGTTATTCTGAAAGTCTGAGATAAATTCCCCCTGTGACAAATTTTTCCTCTTTGCTCTTGTTCTGTCCTTAGTGAAAATAGAGAACAGCTGTTCATTATGCATACATTATTCTCCATATAATTTAAGAAGATTAAGAAGAGCTCACTCTTCCTCCTCACTCCCTTGCTCCTCTTTAGTCTTCTCCCCTTCTTTATTTAAAATAAGCCCAATTCCTTTAACCTTTCCTCATAGATTTGATGTTGCAAAGCATTAGTCATATTAGTTGTTTTCTTGTAATCTTCTCCAAGTACTCCATACCTCACTGCTGGACCCCAAATTAGACCCATTTCTCTGGAAGGGTATAATGCACACAGTAGGTGCTTGACCAGCATTGTTCAAAATGATAATGGCAGCAGAATATCTTCTGGCTCCTGCATACTGTACTCCCTTTTAAGAATCTTGGTCTTTTATATAAATAAGCCTCATCTTTCTTTTCCCCATCGTCCTCCTTTGGAACCAGTACCTCACCCTCATGTTCTCTTGGGTTCCTTTTTTCTCCTTTCTGTAGTTCCACACTCTATACATACCCTGATAATTTCTATCCACTTCTTCAAGGTTATATTAAATGTTAATCCTGTTATCCAAGCTACTAGGCTTCCCGCTTAGCTTGGAGAGACTAGCAAACTTAGTGAGCTCTCCAATTCATCATCTGAATCATGGAAGGAGATGTTCAGTTTTGTGGGGCCTGGAATGATTGCATTGGAGGAAAAAATGCAAAGCTTCCAGGGCTAACAGTGAATTACTGATAGATAACTTATCATTTCTGAGAACAACTCTCCAATAGCTTATACCCTCCCAAGTGGTAAATTAACTCTCATAGCATCTAGAGTTGAAAGTTGGACATCTAGTCCAATACATTTATTTTACAGATGAGGAACTGAGACCCAGAGAAGTTAAGGGATTGCTCAGGAAATAAGTAGCCCATATGGGATTCAAGCCTAGGTCTTCTGACTCCAAATCTTTCACACTTTCCATCCTACCATCCTCTCTGGACATAAAGGATGGTTAAAATACATCTATATATCGATGTTAGGTACTGAGCACTACCATTGATGGGCAGAAGTTGAATTCTTTGAGAGGCTGATTTTGTCCTTATGGACTGGGGAATTTTTGGATTTCTGCTACCCCATCCCCGACCCCAGCACAACATGAATTGCAGTGTATTAGATCTGGAAGGGACCTTAGAAATCACCTAGCCTAACGTTCTCATTTTACATTTGAGGAAGCATGGAACAATGGCGACTTCAAGAGTCAGGAAATGTTTTAAGTAGGAGATGTTGCTTGGACCAAGCCTTGGAGGAAACTATGGATTCTAAATGGTGGATTAGAAAAGGGAATGCCATTCAGACATGGGGGATAGCCTGAGGAAAAGGTTGGGAAATGCAGTGTCATGATTGGAGAATAACTAGTAAACCTGTTTGGCCAGATTACAAAATGCATGTGATCAGAGAAGAATTTCAGAGTTCAAACTCTTGGAGGTGAAAGAGTTTAGGGGTATTGGTAAGGTATAAGGTATGATTCACCCCTCTATGGAAAGTGGGGATGTAGGTAATGGAGGCTGAGAAACTTGATGAACTTGAAAGGGAGGGTCTTTAAAGGTTAATCAACATAAATCTTGAAGCCATCAAGGATTAGGGTATAGAGCAAACCTGTGAAATAGATAGATAGACAGACAGATAGATAGATACATGGATGATAGATAGATGGATGGATAGATAGCTAGAAAGATAGAGAGACAGAGAGATAGATAAGTAGATGATAGATAGATAAGTAGATAATAGATAGATAATTAGATGATATGTTGATAGATAGATAGATAGATAGATAGATAGATAGATAGATAGATAGATAGATAGATAGATAATGAGCTAGGCACAAATACTAAGCCACTGAGAGTACAGAAAAAGGTATGCTCAATAGTTCCTGCTATCAATCAACAAGCTTACATTCTACATTCTAAAGGGGGAAGACCACACATAAAAGGGAGCTGGTAAGAGATGAGCATACACACAAGATATTCAGGAAATGTTAAAAGCTGGCATATGACAGCTCTTATGGCTCCTTATTTGTCTCCAAAGGTTAGACTATCTAGCTACCTTCCACTCTAGAGGTTCCCTTCTTAATGAACTCCCATGACTTTTGAGGTCCAAAGACCCCATTCCTCCAGATGAATAGGGCTGAGAGGCGAGAGAGGAGGACCTAGATAAAACTAAGCCCAGGGATAAGGTTGTTATTTTATCTTTGCATTTATTGTGTATATGTGAAGAGTGGCTTTCACCTGAAGTGGTAAACAAATCTGAGGTCAGAGAGAATAGGGGGTTAGAAGGGAGAATGTGGACCAAGTATGAGAGCAATAGGCCTGAATCTGTTGGCCAAGGGGAGGAGTAGAGGTCCATATAAGGCAATATCAGGAAAAAATACACAGAAGTGTGAGTATAGGGATGTTTACTAATAGTGATTAGTAATGATTTGTTGAATGTGAAGATTCATGCCAGGGTGGGGTAATTTTATTCTACACCCTTCTCCACTTGGCTGAAGAAAATATAGCTGAAGTCTCAGACACCTTTGATGGGAGGTGTCTTATCTCACATCTAGTGCTTTGTGCCCTGTGATTCCCTGATGGGCTAGCGTCAATGAGTATGAAAGCTCTGAATATGACTATGCCATTGTCTATGAATGGTGTTCTTTGAATACCACCTGGGTGTTTCCTGACCATCCCTCAACCTGGGATTTTGTCTTCTCCAACACTTTTCAGGGGAAAGATCATAGTATTTCTTGGTGTGATGTGGATTCACATTTGTCACACAGCCCTGATCCTTTACTACATATTGGATACAAGTGACATTAATGATAGGCTGGTTGAGAAGGTAAACTCTAGTGTGGTCTGGGTAGAAAATGGAAGGACACATAGCAAGCACAGTGGCACAGTGAGTAGAGCACTGGCCCTGGAGTCAGGAGGACCTGAGTTCAAATCTGGCCTCAGACACTTGACACACTTACTAGCAGTGAGACCTTGGGCAAGTCACTTAATCCCAATTTCTCTGCCTCCCCCCCTCCAAAAAAGAAGATGGAAGGAGAGGGAGGGATTATTGGGAGTTCCAGACACAGTTCCTAAAAATCCTTGGTTATTCTCCCTTTGGAAAGATGCCATGACTATGATGCTGGCAGTTCAGTAGAAGGTAATGGACTAATGGAATAAACACATTTTAGAGTCCCATAGGATCACTTTGGGTGGTGATACAAGATTATCTTTGGGATATGGAAAATGAGTCTTAGTGATACATCGAAAGGAACATTTGGTGGTACACCTACTCCTGCTAGTCTCTAAGAACTCCTAGACAGACATAGTTATTCAGTGGAGTAACTAGATTGAGGTATGGGGCATGAGGTTCTGGTCTGATTTCCCTATGCTGATTTGGGTGAAGAGTGGAAGAAGGTAATAGCAAAGGAAGAGGAAGCTCAACTCCTAGAAATAATAATAGCCAACATTTGTATAGTGCTTCGAGACTTACAAAATGCTTTACATATGCTCTCATTGGACTCCCACAGCAACCCTATGATGTAAGTATTGTCATTATCTCCATTGGACAGATGAAGAAACAGAGTATTGTCGAAGTTATGGGCAATGACTTGCCCAAGGTCACAAGGTATGTATCTGAAGAAAGATTCAAACTAAGGTCATTCTGGTTCCAGGTCCAACACTGCTCACCTAATGCTATCAGGAACTATAATAAATGAGGAAAAACTTTGAATCCTTGTCCTGTGCAGTTGGCATTCAGTGAGACTCCATAGTTCTTGGGATTTCCAGATTTAAAACTGGAAAGATCTTTAGGAGTCATCTAGTCCAGTCTCCTCATTTTACAGATGGAGAAACTGAGACCTGGAAAAATTAGAAGTTAAGTGACTAGCCCATGGTCTTAGAGCTAGTAAGTATCTAAGGAACAAGTCAGTGGCTTGCATTTCTTCCATGGCATTACTCATGACATGGGCCAGTGGTGCTGGTTTAGCATCCAGAAAGGTATTAATTAGCCAAGTAGATGGGAAAACAGTTCTATCAGGACAAAAAAGTTAACCAAAGAATAGCTTATTTCAACCAAATGTCTTTTATGGGGGGAGGGAAGGTTGAGAGGGTCTTCACTAAACCAACCAACATACTTCTTTTTAAAGAAGAGTAGTTTTCAAAGACTGGAAAAATAGGGGGGAAAAGTGATGAATTCAAGGCTGGGCATTTGGCTCTCATCTTGGATTGTGCCTGTGCTTTGTTTATTTTTTTAAGCTGCATTTTTAAGAAAATAGTGTTTGACTGCTGATTAGATGGTTATCCTCCTCCTCCTCCTCCTCCCCCTCCACCTCCTAAGAGAATGTAAGACAATGAAAGTATGATGTATACCATACTGTAAAAGAGAATCATTTCCTTAGCAACTTGTTACTGATGTTTTTATGCACAATTGAGAGATTTCAAAGCATTGTAAGATTAGAAAATGTTTTCCTTTTACAGCCTCAGGAATACTTTGCCTTAGAATGGCCCTTATTTACCTTTCTTAGTTTTAAAAATCCCAAATTGCTACTTAAAAGAATATCCAGCCTGTTTATTTTTTTTCCTCACAAAGTGTTAGCTTCCCATCAGTAAAACCTTTTATTGACCCTCTTAACTCATTCACAGATACTAGTGGATAGAGTGATATTTTGAATGTCTCTTATTATTTCAGTGGAATATGAATCACAGAATGTTAGGGAAGAAAGGGACCTATAGATGATCTATTCTGATTTCCCCATTTAGTATCTGAGAACACAAAAGCCAAGAGTTGAAGGCTTGCTGAAAGTCACAGAGGAAGGAAATATCAGAATTGGCATTCAAATTCTTCTTATTGACTCCAAGCCTTCTATTACATCATGAAGACATATCAAAGTTTTAAAATTCTTGTTGCTGGTAATTTAGTTCCATTTCTTTAATTTATCACCATTACTACCCTTTGTTCTCCATCACTGCCAGTTTTTGCCAAGTCTTCTAACCCTTTCTCCTAATTCATCCTAATTTAAGCTGTCCCTTACCTGGACTATCACAGTGGCCTCTTAATTGTTCTTCTTTGGGCCTCCCCCTCAATCCTCCAAGGTCTATGAAGTTACCATATTGAAGCTCAGGTCTGATCATGTCACTCAGAAGATTTCAGGGACACTCTAGAATAAATTACAAATGCCTCTGTTTGGCACATAGCATTCTTTAAAATCTGGCTTTGACCTAGCTTTCCAAAATGGTTGTACATTGCTACCTTTCACATGCTCTGTTTTATCCAAACTAGCCTACGTGTTATTTATTCCCCGTGCATACCATTCTATCTCTGAGCCTTTGCACTGAATGTCCCCCATGAGTGCCTTCATTTTTCAGGCTTTCTTTTGGAAGCTTGAATCATTAATACTCAGCTCAAGTGTAGCCTCCTACAAAAGACCCTTCCTTATTCCTTTAGGAAGTCAGTCAGTCAATAAGCATTTATCGAATCTTCTTTCTATGGTCCAGCCTGACTGAGGAAGGGGAAGATCACCACCAGTAAGATAAATAATTAGTGTTGAATACCAGTATTTCTTAATGAGAGCAATGTGACTGAACTTCCTTCACTATTTTTAAAAACTTTGTGATTTAGAAATTCTGATGTCTGGTTCTAAGTTCATTTTATTTAAACTTGGCTTTAATGGCTGTCATAGCTTTGAAAGATATTAATTTTTCTATCCTATCCACTGATCGTGCAAAGGTTTCTTGTTGAATTTGGAAATTTTATTCTTCCTGGAGACAATTACTTGCTTTTAACAACTTTTCAAAAGGTATAGCATTTTTATATTTTTAACAAATGGGTTCCAAACTCTCTACAACACTTCATTTGCAAGATTATTAAATATCTTAGAAGATTACGTTTCTAAACAATTTTGGCAACCAAAGTTTTTAATATAATAATTTCATACCAACATTAGCTACTATATCAATACAATGTACATATAAGGCAAGGTTCATCATTCATGGTAATGGATGAAAATCTTTATTTCAAATGCTTTTCTTGATATTTTTGAGTTATTAATTGGATTTTTGTCATCTCTGAATCAGACTATTGTTGTTTTCGTCTTATGATGTGGTTAACAAAGAGTTTGTACTAGGAATAGAAGTCTTAGCTCTGCCATTTTGTTGTTGGTCATGTAGCCATAATTAGTATTTTCATCAAGTAACATTTTTTGGAAGGGTGATTTTAAGTCACTCACTTTGTGAAGGTTAATTTATTTAAAATTAGTTAATGTAATAGGAAAATATCAGGCACACTATACGATGGCAAAACACCGAATATGAACAAATGAATGAAGGTATCATTATTGACCCCTCTACTTTAAAGAATTTTTGTTCTTCTCTGAAGATACCTCATGCATGATACAGTATGTGACCATCTGACATGGATTGTGCTAGTGTTAATCTATCTATTAAATATTTATGAAGCTTAATTTCTCCCTGACATTTTAGATAGGATAGGGATAGGCACCAAACTGAGAGTGAACTTACAGTTTGCTGGATAAATGAAGCCACCGAAAGGAACAGTATAAGAACATGAGAACTCTGGCCTTTGCTCTGGTGTTAAACAGTGCTGGTCAGCACCTTCTCTGCAAGAGAGTTGCCTAGAGCACCGAGAAGCGAAGTGACTTAGCCAGGGTCACACAGCCAACAGGCGTCAAAGGGAGGACTTGTATCTAGGTCTACTTGGCATAATGACCAATACTTTCTCCATTATGTCATCTTGCCTCTTACTTTTTAAACTACATAAATAGAAGTTTTAATATTTTCTTCTTGTACCCTGGGAATCATGCATCCCACTTTGTAGACCACTGATATAGGGAACCATAAAATGAGATGACTGGACTAAGATGATTTTCAGTGTCCTTTCTAGCTCTAAATGTATGATTCTATGAGATATAACTTTTTTAGATATTGGTTGACCTTTACAATTAGAGTTGAAAGAACCCTGACTCAGACTCGAATCATCTAATTCCTAAGAAACCCTACAGTTACTATGCCTACATTTTAAAGCTCTTCTAATCTTTTGAAAAAAAATATTTTAGTTAGTACCAAGAAGATTGGTTCAATTCATGTTAAGACATTTAATGTGATTTAATATTTTTAAGAGCTACTCTTTTTTTGAAAATAAATGTACCAATTATCTAGGTAAAGGTACCAATTATCTAGTTAAAGATTTAGCAGATTTCATTCTTGAGAACAAATAAGACAGTAGCTTATTAGAATTAATATTGTTTCTTTTCATCTTAAAATACTGTTCCATCAAGAATTGCTGAGTTCCCTTTTGAATACACACACAGACACACACACACACACACACACACACATTTATTTATTTTAACAAATGGGGTATTTGAGGGAGAATATTTTGGAGAGTTAGCTGAAGCCACTGAGGGAGAAAGAAATTGTTAGAACCCAAGAACCCTGGCCCTTATTCTTGTGTTAAACTGCAAATGAACAATGCTTGCTCCACGGTAATCTACAAAACATGTAAAAATGTAAATAACTAATGTAGAGATTTTCTTTTCAGGAAATACTCAAGATTGATGAACAGTCATGTTATGATAAACAATCTCATAGGCTCATTTTGCAAAATTACCTACCTGTTCCTAGCTAAGCACAGCAAGCAGGAAAACTCTAGTTATATGTCTCTTTCTTCTTAGACTCCAGGGAATGGAACTCAATCAGAACTATTTGATCCAAGATCCTGCCCCACCCTCTACAACTCTGGAATAACTTTCATCCAGAATCTGTCATGACTGTGGAGTTGAAAAGGTCAAGGTAATAAACATTTGTTGCCCTGAAGCTTGGGTCTGGGTGTATTAACAAGATCTCAGTGTATGTAGCCATTTATCAATTATACTTTCCAACTTCTGGGTGCAGCCTCTAATGAGACCATTGTAGGCTTTCTCTTTCTGCCATGGCCGGAAGGCCACTGTGCCAAGGTTTCCACCTTGATGACCCACCTCGTAGCCCTTCCCTACATCTTTGCAGACCCAGTCTGAAAGTACTTGTGCTGGCCCCAGTGTAAAGCAGGGAAGTCAAGAGGCTATATGATAAGTTATGTACAGTTTTGTAGCCCTTTGGGCATAGCAATAAATTATTCTCCAGAATGGTTGGATCAGTTCACAACTCCACTAATAGTTCATTAGCATGCCTATTTTTTCTTCAGCATTTGTCATTTCTGATAGGTGTGTGGTGGTACCTCAAGTTTGTTCTAATTTGCATTCTCTAATCAATAGTCATTCAGAGCATTTTTACTAATTACTATACATAGCTTTGATTTCTTCTTCTGAAAGCTACCTTTTCATATACTTTGACCATTTATCAATTGGGGAATTACTTTTAATTTTACAAATCTGACTCAGTTGTGTGTTCAGTATTTATTTGAGAAATGAGGCCTTTATCAGAGAAGCTTGCAGTAAATTTTAAAATTATTTTTGTTTTATTTTACTTTTTGAATTTTTCAATTGATTATTATTTTTTAAATTTCTGGAATTTGGCTATAAGATTCCTGGGAATTTTTCTTTTTGGATCTCTTTCAGGAGGTGATCAGTAGATTCTTTCAATTTCTATTTTACCTTTTGGATCTAAGATATCAGGGCTGTTCTCTTTGAAAATTTTTTGATAGATGATTTTTAGGCTCTTTCTTTCATTCCAGCTTTCAGATAGTCCAATAATTCTTAAATTATATCTCCATGAGCTATTTTCCAGGTCAGTTTTTTTCCAACGAGATATTTTACATTTTATTTTCTTCCATGTTTTCATTTCTTTGACTGTATTTTATGATTTCTTGATGTCTCATGAAGTAATTGGCTTCCACTTGCCCAATTCTGCTTTTTAAGAAGTTTTTTTTTTCTTCAGTGAATTTTTATGCCTCCTTTTCTGTTAGGCCATTTTTGTGTTTTAAGGTATTATTTCCTTCAGTATCTTTTTTGCCTCTTTTGCCAGGCTCTTAATTTTATTTTCATAATTTTCTTGCATTACTCTCATTTCTTTTCCCACTTTTTCCTCTACCACTATTCTCTCTCTCTTTTTAAAAAATTCTTTTATGAATTCTTGTTGGGCTTCGGTCCAATTAATATTTTTCTTTGAGGCTTCTTTTTTGGTAGCTGTTTCCACATTTTTTTCTTATTTTAAATTTATCTCTTGATCTTCTCTGCCACCATAGTAAAATTTTGTGGTCAATTTTTTGTTGTTGTTTGCTCATTTTTCCAGCCTATTAACTTTGAACTTTATGTTAAAGTTGGGCTCTGCTCGCCTGGGGTTGGGGAGGCACTGTTGCAAGCTTCAGACTTTCTATGCTGCTGTTTTCAGAGCAAGTTCTGGGGTCTATAACTTTTTGGCACTTCCAAGGTAGTGTGATCCAGGGAGAGGTGTGGTCACTGCTCTCCTGGTCTGTGCTCTGGTCTTTACCCAGGAAAGCCCCCTGCTCCCATGCAGCTATGTGTGCTGGTGCTCCTCTCTACTTTGGTACTGTTACCAGGGCCCCTACTCCCTTATGACTGACCACTAGCATTCTTCTCTATTCTTGAACTGTGACCCGGAACTGTGCATGGGCAATAGCGCTACCAGTCAGTGCCAGCTGTTTCCAATGCTAGCAAAGGATCCTCTGTAATCTGGTAATATTGTGCTATAAGGTACAGTGAAGGGATGGTTTCAAAGAAACTTGAAAGACATGCATCAACTGATGTAGAATTAGCAGAACCAGGAGAAGAATATATGCAATAATGATAATATTGTAAAGACAATTAACTTTGAGAGACCTAGGAATTTTGATCCACACAGTGAACAAACATATTTCCAGAGGACTCATGATGAAATATGCTACCCACCTCCATATTTTGGGAGTGGGGATGTGTAGGGACATGGCCAATGTGGGAATTTGTTTTTCTTGACTATACCTGACTATACGTATACTTGACTATATCCCCGTTTGTAACAGGGATAGGAAAAAGAGCCAGTGATAATGTTTACCTTAAGTTGTGCTGGAACAACAGTTTTATATACACTTAAATCTTAATTAAACTATAGGTTTTTTTTTTCTATCTTTAGCATTTAGCATAATATTCTTTACTAAGTAGAGATTTATTAAAATTTATAGAATGAATGAACTGATATGTATTCCCTTTTCATTATGCCCTGTAGAATGATGTTAAAATATCAGAAAAGTCTTATCCAAACGAACCACAGTCAATCTATATACAGTGTGGGGACTACGTAGTCTGAGAGCACCAAGCAGAGATTCAGGGTTTCTTTTCTTACGCTTTTGTCGATCTTCCAGTCTATTTGGGCAGTGCTACTGAACTGTTTCCTTTATTTTTCCCTAAATACTGTCCTGGAGTGCTTCATTAATGGTAGCACGGGCTTCATTTGCCTGTTTGTCACTAAGCTCATGATTCTGGTTTGAGTAAAAGAATTCTTAGAGGTCAGTAACACTGGTGTGCTCAGACAAGCTTCGTAAGGCTTGAAATAAGAGGAGATACATAATATAGGATTTTTTTGGCTTTTTAAACTTTTAAAAATCATGTTTTGGCTGTAATGTAAATGCTGACATGTAAGGAAATCTATGAGTGATGCTTATATTTCAGTCAAATGTTATGGAAAAACAACAAAGCAAATCTGTAAAGAGTACTGCCGGTCATTTCACTCCAGAGGGCCTTCCCCCTTCCTCTCACTTCAGGTGAGTGTTTTTGAACCAAATTCTAAAATGCTTGAGCTTAGGGAGAATACTGACTAATCTTTATTTGAACATAAACATAAAGTTTAGCCAAGATTAATTTGAGTGATGGAATTTACATTTGTGAGGCTAGTGGAAGCTGGTGTTCTCAAAATAGCTATAATTCATTTCCTTTCCATTCAACAAACACTCAGTTTTAGAAGTCACTGTGCTAGGCACTGGTGAGGCAAAGGCAAAACAGAAGCAGTCCTTGCCTCAAAGAGCTTATATTCTATGGGGTAGAGGGGGAGAATGGGAGGAAATGAGTTAGTAAATGCAAAGTGATGTAGCATAATTTCAAGAGGGATGTTAACAACAAATAGCTGTCATTTATATAGTGCCTAGAATGTGCCAGACTCTGTGCTAAGTGCTTCACAAATACTAGTTCATTTGTTTCTCACAAGTACCATGAAACCATCACTATCTCCATTTTATAGTTGAGGAAACGGAGGTTAGGTGACTTGTCCAGGATCACACAGTGTTAGAGTACAGATTTGAATTCAAGTATTCCTGACTCCAGGCCCAGTGCTCTATCCACTGTACCACTTAACTGCCCCAGGAAACTGGAAAAATGTCTTTTAAGAAATGCTGTTTGACTAAAGACCCATTAAATGATCAAATATCTGGTCCAATACCTAAACCTTTGCATGTTAATAACAAGAAAAATAAGCACTGATTGAAATAATTTTAAATAAAACCAAAAGAGAAAAATGTCTTAAAAACATGCATGGTTCACAAATATGTTTTAGACAGAGTGCCAGTAATAAACCTTGGTTGCATCAATTAATGTAACTTAAAGCTTCTCTGTTATAACATAACTGATTAACTCCTAAAGGTCATGTAGAAAAAAAATTACCATTTTAAAGCAAGATTTTGTATGATATTTGATATGACTTTAGCTGGATTATACAATCCAGAAACTCTATAAATTTAGGGTTGTGAATTTCGTTGTCTATATAAAAGAAAGATAACATTTTCCCAGTAGGGTTAGCTGAGTTTATTTGAAAACAAGAACAACAGTAAAAGCAACGCAACAACAACTTTCCAGTTTTTTTTTCCTTGAAATCTTTTTACCTTAAATTATAATAGTTTTCTTAGTCATCAAAACCATCTATACTCTGACTGATAAAATTTGGACAATCCATGCTCATTGTTTCTTTCTTAGCCACTTAAAAAATAAATCCTTCAGGAGAACAATTCTTTAGCTCCCCTTTTCATTATTTCCAGAGGCAAAGCCTGGCAGGGCAATTTATAATTCAATTTTTGCTAAATCCACAACACCCAATATATATGTCAGGCATTTCAACGGCAGGGTACTTTGGGGATAGGTGATAAATTGTACTGATTATAAGTGCAAGCTGTTCTCCAAAAACATCATCTCAAAAGAAGGTGAGTACTATTAAGAAAATGTAACGCATCTTTAGATTGTCCAGAAATATAAGAGATAATCACTTCACATGAGAAAATATTCCCCTTGGTGTTAAACAGTTAAATATTAAGATTTTTACTGTGTTTTTGATAGCATTCATCTGGAGAGAGAGAGAGAAAAAAAAAGAGCCCATTTCCCAAACCCTGTTGGATTGGTAGACATTCAGCAACCACATACTTCTTAGTGCTGCAATAACTCATCTCTGCCAGCAATGGGCTTACTCTGAAACCTGAAACATGGCCCTAATCATTTTAGGGCTACATTGGTGTATGTGAGAAGTCTAAATATTATTTTATAATATAATCTCCTCTGATCTTTTAAACATCCTTTCAGTGTTTCCAGGTATTTTCTTGCGTGATATGTCTGACTTAAGCTGTTTGTCCATAGGATCAGAAAAATCATAGAGCTTTCTAGGTTATCTGTGGGGGGGAAAAACCTGTAGGGGGAAAAATAAGAAGTGTAAAAATCTTTGTGTATCTGATTGAGAGGGAAATGAAAGAGTAAGAAAAAAGAAATAGAGGGAAGAGGAGAAGAAAGAGAGAAAAAGGGAGGAGTGAGAGAAAGGAAAGCAGAGAGGAAAAGTGAGAATTAGGGAAATGGAGAAGGAACAGAGGCAGGGAGGAGAAAGAAGAAGAAGGCAGCGGAGAGGAGAAGGAAGGGAGTGGGGGAGGATGAAAAGAAGGAAGGAGGGAGAAAAGGGACAGAAGGAGAAAAGGAGAAGGAAAGTAGCAGAGAGGGGAAAGAAGGGAGAGAGAGGGCAGTATTTGGCGTTCTGATTAGTCAGTGAATTGATTAAGGGAGCAAAAGTGAGGTAGTGGAAGGCTAAGAACAGGCAGTGGGATATGGAGCCTTTCACCTCCAGGTCACTGGCTTCAGTTTAATCAGGTTGTTAATGACTCAAAGTCATTGTTACCATCTGAGAGCTGTTTGGGGCTCCACATGAAGTGAGCTGGTGGTCTGCTGTCAGCTTCTCATGTACAAATGTCTGGCTCATGAAACCACCTCCCCATCACTTACCCTCATGTTGGTGGACTCACCCAGAAATACAAATGTTGTGTGAAGGTGATGAGAAAACAAAAGTTCTTTTTCTCCCCTCAGAGGCAGCTTTTCTAAATGAGAAAAAGCTCTTCTGAATAGGAACAGCTGCCTCTGGAGAGCACATGGGCACATGGTGGGAGCAGGAAGGGAAGAGTAGGTGTTTAATCTCATTTTATTCTGCCCACTGCCTTATACATGTAAAATATGATATTTCCCAATCCCTGTTCTGTAGAGCTTTGACTTGGTGTTCCCCACTGAGCCCTGTGCCAAAGGGTCCCATGACAAGATTTCGATGTTATCAATATCTTCCCTTTTTAAATGTGAACTTATGTATGCATAAAAATACATTAAGAAACTTGAGGGCATGGAAAGAGGCTTAACTTCTGCTACTTGGCTTCAACCTCCCTTTTATCCTAGAGGTAAGACAAGTACTTGTTGGGCTGTGCCATTACATTTCAAGCCTTAAATTGTTCAATCATCAGATTAATTTAGTAAACACTGGAGTAGCATGTCACCAGTTTACTAAAATACTTTTCATATATATAATTTTCTCACTTGGTCTTCTCAATATCCCTGTGAGACAGGCAGGATGGGTGTCACACAATTTGATGCAAGTGAAGTGATTTCTTCAGTGGTAACCAGTAAGTGCTCTTAGAGGCAGGACCAAAACTTTGACTTTCTGACCCAATCTAGTGCTTTTTAAACACTCCTCCCCTGCTTCTTGAGCACACTACTCTCTGGCTGTTTTTTAGAAGCTTAAAGAGGTAGATTAACCCTTTTTCAGTGCTAGAGCAATAACTCACAACTTTCTGGTTTAATGTATTTGGTCTAATCCATATCTTCTAGTATAGAGATATAGTTAATATGGGTTTTGTTTGTCCCTACTATTTCTTGTCTTGGACAAGGCGTCCCTTTGGCACACTGGCTCTTAACAATGATGACAACGATAATGATGATGATGATGATGATAAGATGCTTTAAGGTTCACAAGGTTCTTTGCAATTATTTTCTCATGTTATGCTTACAACAACCCTGGAAGGTGGGTGCTATTTTTGTTCCCATTTCATAGCAAGGAAACTGAGGCAGACAGAAGTTAAGTGATTGCCCAGGGTCCTACAGCTAGCGAGTATCTGGATTTGGACTCAAGTCGTCTTGCCTCTGGATCCAGCACTCTAACCACCTGTCTAACCACAGCTGCCTGTATATAGCTGTCATTATTTATGGGAAAGGAATGGCCTGGTTCCACTGGAAACTGCCCAGTGCTTAGCAATTCTCATAGCCTGTTTTGGTTGACCCTTTAGGTAAGTAGAATGCTAGCATTTGAGTGAGGAAGACTGAATCCTGCTTCTGATACTTACAGCTGTGTAACCCTGGGCAGGTCACATAAGTCCTTTTTTGCATAAGTTTCTGCAACTATAAGATGGAGATGATAATAGGATACTCATGGGTATTATTGCTGAGGGGCTGGTGGCAATCTTCAATAGTAAAGTATTATGGATTGGAGATGGACATAAGTCCTAGTTCGAATAAAAAGGAACAAGGGGGAATTGCAAAGTGTAGTCTGGAAAATGACTTCAACGTCAGCAACATTTAACATATTTTTAGAAGAGTAAAGCAAAGTTTGTAGAAAAAATGTGGCTTAACAAGTTCTACAAAAATGGTGCTTTCCATGAATATGTTAAGATTAGATAAGAAACCTGTGAAGATTTGTATGAACTGATGCAGAGAGAAGTCAGAAAAACCAAGAGAACAATTTATAAAATAAGATGTGCAGGAGAAAAAGTGTGGGTCCATCAGATGAATGGAAGTGATTACAAGTAAAGAATGCAGCGAAAGCCAGAGATTAACTACTGAGAATGCAACTAAAAGTCTGAAAGACAAAAAATCCAGGAGAAAAGCTGGATATAAGCCAAACTCTTGAACAAATAAACTAGCAATGAAATTCATAAAGAGAAGGAAAAAAATAAGTAAAAATATTAAAGGACAGAACGTATGAAGAAGTGCACTGAGAATAACTACAAAATCAAAACCTCACTGAGAAAAGAAATTTTATAGCCTCCCAGAATGGGCACACAAGCAATGAACCCCAGAATTATCCAACCTAGAAATACAACTTTTAAAAGTAAAATAGTAGGATGGAAATTAGCTCTCACAAAGAAATGCTGAAGACAACCTCAGAGTTTACAGATTGGAACACACTATGGAGACTATGGAGAGGTTTTTAAAAAAGAAAATCACAGATTTTGAACTAAAAAATACAGAAATGGTAAAAATTGTCAGAAGAAAAGAACATACTAATTCTATACAAACCAAAGCAACCAACTTGGGAGATGGGATGCATAATTACAAATTAAGGATCATGAGACTCCGAGATATAAATTTAAGAACTGGAATGCAATGCTGCATGAAAGAGTATAAAAGAGGTTCCCAGAAATTTTCAATATGAAAATTGCTTGATCAAATCTATAGATATCTCCCAGAGAAAAATTCATACTTGAAGTTACAAGACAGGTGCATTTCAGAATTCAAATGACAATTCTTTTAGCAGTCAAAGGAAAAACCTTCAGTTATGAATGAATTTCAATTCAAATAAACCAGAATTCCTCTGTAACCACAAGAAATAAAGAAAAAAAGAACAATTAAGGAGACTGTAAAAAGTTAAGGGAACAAATTACAGCCCAAAATGGTAACATACTTCCAAGGAACCCAATAATCAGCAAAATATATGGATCTTCAACCAAAAAGAGGTACTTGAAAAATTATTTTCTCTCTCTTCTTTTTCATTGCATTACAGAAAATCGTTTTCTGTTGAAAACCGGCATCATAAAAGCAGAGGCAAGTACTCAGAACAGGGCACCAGTGCATAGACACTGTAACAATTGATACTTACAGACAATATGGAAAGAAACCATCATTTGTCTTAGTTATGTAGGTGCCATTATTTCTTTTTCCCCATCTCATGCCTGTGTACTCTCTCATTTCTATATTTTCTTAGTGTGTGTGGTTTCATTTACATGAATACATCAGGACTTTAGATTCTATCAGTCTGGGAATTCTTTCCACTGAGGCAAATCTTAAACTCTCTAAAATTTATGATCTTAAAGAGAGCTCCCTGAGGCTCATTGTGGTCATGTACTTTTGTCTTTTAAAAGTAGTATTTATTGATATTTTAATTTATATTGTACTGTCTAGATTTTCTCCTCTTTCCTCCCTCTCCCTTTCTAAGAGAGATTATCTTTTACCAAAAAAATAAAAATAAAAAAGAAAGAGGAAGAAGAGAGGAAAAATTACAAAACCATTCAAAATGTGGAAAAAATCTGACATTATTTGCAGTGTTGCACACCCAGCTTTTCTTTGGAGTCAAGTTTTTTTTGTTTGTTTGTTTTTATAATTTTGCAACATTCGTTTTAAAATTTTTTTCAGTCCTTTCCATTTAGATCAATGTAGTCATTCTGCATATTGTTTTCCTGAATTTGGTCCTGTCATTTTGCATCAATTCATGTAAATTTTTATGAGCTTCTCATGTTCATCATGCTCATAATTTCTTACACCATTAATGTTCTATTTCATTCATGCCTCACGATTCGTCTCGACATTCTCCAATCGTTGGACATATATTTTTTTGCACCACAGAAAATGATTCTATGAATACTTTGGTGTATGTGGATCCTTTCTTTTTTTAATGACTCCCTTGGCATACATGTATAACAGTGGAATCTATGGGTCAAACATTATGGCATTTTAGGCGTTTTGTTTTCATAATTTCAAATTACTTTGCAGAATAGTTGTACTAATTCACAACTCTACCAACAATTCATTAGTGTATCTGTCTTTGCACACCTCCTCCAACATTCATTATTTTCAGCTTTGCCAATTTGCTGGATATGAAGTAAAACCTTAGAATTTTTGAGTTTGTATCTCTTAATATTTCAGATGTTTGCTAATAGTTAGAAATTCTTTTGAGAACTATTTGTTTATATTCTTTTTTTTTGTATTTTTTTAGTATTTTCCCCCGTGGAAACAACAATTTTTAACATTTATTTTTAAGACTTGTATTTGAAAGTCAAATTTTCTGTTTAGCTCCAGTCTTTTCTCAAGAATACATTAAATTCCTCTACATCATTTCAAGTCAATTTTTCCCCTTATGGATTACACTCAGTTCTGCCGAGTAGGTGATTTTTAGTTTTAATACTAGCTCCTTGGACCTCTGGTATATCATATTGTAATCCCTTAATATTAATTCCTTAATATAGAAGCTACTAAATGTTGTGTTATCCTGATTGTGGTTCCACAATACTTGAATTGTTTCTTCTGGCTCTTTGAAATATATCCTTGACCTGGGAACTCTGGCATTTGGCCATAATAATCCTGGGAGTTTTCATTTGGGATTTCTTTCAGGTGGTGATTGATGGATTCTTTCAATTTCTATTTTACCTTCTGGTTCTAGAATATCAGGGTAGTTTTCCTTGATAATTTATTGAAAGATGATGTCTAGGTCCCTTTTTTGATCATAGCCTTCAGGTAGTCCAGTAATTTTTAAATGATCTCTCCTGCATCTATTTTCCAGGTCAGTTATTTTTTCAATGAGATATTTCATATTTTCTTCTATTTTTTCATTCTTTTGGTTTTGTTTTATAATTTCTTGATTTTTCATAGGGTCATTAGCTTCCATTTGTTCCATTCTAATTTTTAAGGAATTATTTTCTTCAGTGAGCTTTTGGATCTCCTTTTCCATTTGGTTAATTCTGCCTTTCAAGGTATTCTTCTCCTCATTGGCTTTCTGGACCTCTTTTACCATTTGGTCTAATCTATTTTTTAAGGTGTTATTTTCTTCAGTATTTTTGAGTCTCCTTTAGCAAGCTGTTGACTCATCTTTCATGATTTTCTTGCATCTATCTCATTTCTCTTCCCAATTTTCCCTTTACTTCTCTT
>CM053623.1:255400408-255450018 GCA_028646595.1 Phalanger gymnotis
TTTTTTTTTATTACCAATTTGATGGTTGCAAGGTAGAACCCAAAAGAAATGTTAATTTTAATTTCTCTTATTTGTGAGTTGTAGCATTTTTCCTGTATGGTTATTGATAGCTGACTTCTTTTTCCTCTGAAAATGGGCTGTTCATATCCTTTGACCATTTATCCATTTTGAGAATGGTTATGATTCTTACATATTTGAATTGGTTTTCTATGTGTCATTAATATCAGAGCTTTATCAGAGAAATTTTCTACAAAGATTTTTTCTCAGGTATCTGTTTCCTTTTTAATTATGAGTACTGATTTTTTTTTTGCAAAAGTGCTTCAATTTTATGTAACCCGGTTTGTCTATTTTATCTTTTTTGATCATCTCTATCCCTTATTTGGTTAAGAACTTCTCCCCTAGCTGTAACTGTAAAGGGCATCTCTTCCATTTTTTCTCTAATGCATTTATGATATGACCTTTTATATTTAAAATAATGGGTCCATTTGAAGCTTTTCAGTTTTCCCAGCAACTTTCGTTTTTCCTTACCCCCATTTTGGGGGTATTTGGACTTATTAAAAACTATGTAATTTTGCACAATTTCTTCTGTTTCTTGATTATCTAATCTGTTCTAGTGATCAACTTGTCAACTTCTTTAGTGTTAGTGACTCTGGATTGAAGAGGGTTATGGTGCCACAATGTTTTGCTCTCATTAAAAAATCAAATTATGAAGCAACTGAAGCAGGTAAGCTAGATTCAGATCAGCAAGGGAAAGTAGTGAGTTTTCATATTTTAGCTGCCCTGTAGTTGTGAAGACTTGAGTTTCAAGTATACATGGACTGAGAGGGCTTCTGAAATGCATCAAATTAAATTTATGACCCAGGATTTACATAAGTTTTAAGTAGAGTTAAAATATAGTTTGTTAGGGAGCTGTGGACCACATGGTACCTAAAAATTTGCCAATCTTATTTTTTTTGCCTCTCAATGTATTTCTATGTTTAGGATGATAAAGATTGGACCAGTGACTTCATTGGAATGGAGGAATCCTCAGGTGCAGAAACTCCCTCTATGACTCCAGGTCAGCAGTTTCTCTGCAACTTATACTTGAGAGGTTAAATGACCTATCCAGGGACACACAACCAGTATGTATCAAAGGTAGGATTTGGTATTTAAGGCCATATCTTTTTCTACTACTACATGCACCCTCTCATTTCTCTAATTAACCAGATCTTATAGTGACTATGTAACTAATGAATACTGCCATCTTAAGTCATAGGTAATGTATTGTCCTTTTAAAGTTTGGTCCTGGGTTGAGCTATGCTGAAAGTTCTCAGAAAACCAGTCACTGAGAAATAGTCACTGAAGTCTTTTCCTCCCTGGTTCAGAATTATGAGACAAATTTTGCTGAATATTGAATATGTCAAGCTGTAATGAACTGGACAGGTATGAACGCCAGAATTCTTATATGAATATGGTATAAATATAATTTATATAATTATAGGTAAAGATAAGAGTTTGATTACTAAGCATGATACCTACCTTAACGTATGTATATTTACATAGGTTCCAGAGTACAAAACGAGAAAGAGAAGAAAGAAATAGAGGAAATGATGGATTTAAAGTTGAAGCTAGAAATTATGTGTACTACATATGCTATTGAGGAGCAGGTCTAGATGAACAAAGAAACAGATTGGAGGCAAAGATCAGAGAGGTCACTCAGAGGAACAAGAAGCTTATCTGAGGTGTTATACCCAGAGAGGTGTTCGTCAAGTGAAGCATGAGTCAACTGAATTTAGCCATACAACACAGACTTACATCTATCAAAGAATTTTTACAAATAGTTCTTGAGGCAGAAAGAAGACATTAAAGTTTACAGATTGTTGTAAGAGTGACCCTGAGGAGATGGGTTTTCTTCACTTACATGCTTCATTCACAGGGTTCTGTGTGCCCATTCTTCCCCCACAGATACTGATTGCATTGGTGGGAAAGTGTGACTAAAATTCGAGTGTGAATTTTGATGTACTTGCTTTAATATATAAGTAGCTGTGATGGTTTTATTATTTCTTTTGGCTTATTACTAAGTATTGCTAAGTAAATAAATGGTCATGTTTAATACCTAAAAGTATAGTGAGTAGCTGGTTTTTAAATAGAAATGCATTAGTTAGGGCTCAAGAACTAGATTGGTGAATAGGGGAAGCATATTTCTTTACAAAAGGATTACCTTTATGACAGAAATTTTGAGTGTTAACTATATGGTGGAGGGCCTTCTGTGAGCACCTGGACTTGCTGGTGTAAAGCAAGACGGAGTGAGAAAACTAGCCCAGAAAGTGAGTAGTTATCCACATGTCTACGTGAGAGTTTCAAGGCTCTATAATATGGGTCACCACTCCATGTATCATTGCATAAGTAATTAATACTACCATTTTAAATAAGACATGTAAGACTGTACAATGGGCTTTGTTGATCAATTGGCCATGCTCAATTTAAATGCCTAGTCATGAGGAATGACCACTGCCTGGTGGTATATGCCTAAATTGCAGTCATAGGACCGAGCTGAAAACTAAGATTGTCTTATAACTCCAATCTTGAAAAAAATGGTAACAAAGGTCATAGGAAGCAAAAGTAGATTCATGAGGACAGAGAACGGTAAAGCAGCAATTATGATTGTACAGTTTAAGCAGTAATGGCTCAGTCCAGCTGCCCAAGTGTTTTAAAACTTATGGCCAGGACTATGAATCATGTGAGCTAAAAAGTTGAGAACAATTTCAGAGAGAGGAATTATGTGGGCACAGTGGTATCTGAGGAAGTATGTATGTATATATGTATGTATGTTTACATACTAAATGCTCCAGATCCAGCAATTTCATTTATTGTGGCCCTGATTGCAGCCAAAAAGGGCTTTCCTGAGTCTGCTGAAATTTATTTATTTTTTTCCTCTCTTGGTATTCGAGTGATTTATCCTACTGATAATAAAAGATTGTAAATTCTGTTAACAGAAAGATAGCTCTTTGAGGTAGAATGTGTTTTAATACTCTTAAACAGCCCGTTTCCCCTAGCAGCCGCGTAAGTCTTTTATCTAAATCAAGAATCCCTGGCCTTGCCAAGCTCTTGTACAACCCATTTAAACACACCAAGTTGGAACACCATTGGCAAAGATTTAGGGTTTGATTCATTTCCCCCCTAGCTTATACTGCCTATTGGCTCACTGACCTGCAGATCAGAAGATAGATGAGGCATTTTCTTTTTGTGCTATTATTTTCAACACAGTATCTGTAGCAACATGGATGGAGAATGGAATAAAAAAGTGCCTGTGTAAAATGAGAGAAGCTGTAGGGAGAGATGCAAAACCCACTACTGAAGTGCTGAAGAAAATGAAGGATTTCATTTCAAAAGGGCTCTAGAAACCAAAGTATATTCAGATAGAAAAGAAAAATATGGTAAAAAAGTAGTAGATAAGAAATAATGAAAAGGACTATGTAGAAGCTTGAAAAATACAGCAAGAAGTAAAGAATGTATAAGAGAATGGCAAGAGAAAGCAAAGGAATTGATGATACCAGAAGCCTAAAACAGTAAATTGACAGGTTAAAAAGTTGGAAAATGAATTTTTAGGTTTCAGATTTAAATTCTCTCCTATATGTAACACGTGAGAATATCAAGCATTCATGAACACAGTGTTAACAGTTTGGGTATATGTGATTATAATTAAAGTGTGTAGGGGGAGGATAAATTGATCGTACCAAATAATTCCAAAAAGTTTATCATTGGAAAGTAAATGATCATTTCTTTCTGGATTCCTGGGAGAGAGAGAAAAAAGGTTAAATGTTAGGTCCTCCATTGAGTAACTATCATGCTATATCAGGGAGTGAATTAAATGGTTTAAGAGGTTCTTTCCAGTACCAACTACTAAGATCTTGACCACTTAAATTCATTGAAAATTGTAAATTTTGTCAAATTTTTTGTTGGAAGAAATTGATGCTTTTCAATTTGCCATTCAAAGATCAAATCTATCCTTAATCTTTTCTCTTTATCATTTTAAAAGTTCCACATAAAGACTCCTCCCACCCTTTTTCTCTCTTTAACAATGCCTATTAAATCTTGGAACCAATGATACTACCCATCTTACAAAAGGCAAACTTTGAAAGAGAATTTGTTGTCATTTTGAAGAATATCTGCTATTGGAACGAGAAGAGTCTTTTTTTTTCAGAGTCAATGTGGAGTACTGTAGTTCATAAATAAAAAGGGTAGCCTTCATTTATGTATACTGTAGTAGGTATTGTGGAAATCTAAAAAACATTCCTCTATTAAAGTTTCCTTATGCAATAGATTTAACTTTTAGCTTCTGTCTAGATTTCATAATTGTCTTGTTAATAATAGTTGTTCACATTTGTACACAATGTATATACACAATGTGCTTTATAAGGTTTACAAAGAGCTTTACATAAATAATCTCATTTAATCTTCCCAACGGCTCTACAAGTTAGGTATTTAAAGATTTTATCTCCAGTTATAGATGAGTAAGCTGAGATTCGGAGAACTTAAATGATTTACCCATTGTCTTATGGATAGTGTCAGTGGCAGGATTTATGCCCAGGATTCTCCTGGTTCTGGGTCTAGTGCTTTTATCTAGTACCTCGTAGGATCACAGACTTAGAGCTGAAATCAACCAACACTCTCTTTTTATAGATGAAAAAAATGAGGTTTAAAGAGGTTAAGTGATTTTCCTAAAGTTACACAGGTGGAAGAGGTGAGATGTAAATCAAGAGCCATTGATTACAAATCTAACAATCTTTCCCTTGTACCATGTTCCTTCAAAAAGAGGATGCTTCCTCCTGAAGTTATCCTCTTGAAATAAGTTTTGGGAAGATTTTATTATAATCATATAAACACAGTATCTATCTATTTTATTCTATTCTATTTATCTATCTTAATGGGAACTGAATCCAACCTCAAGCTTCATATTGATTTTGATAAAGACTTTGATTTAGATTTAACCTCTAAAGAAAGAGCTTTGATTGTAACCAGCTAACCCAAGCCAGCTATTAAGAATGCCAGATTGCCTTTGTGCAAGGGGGAGATCCTCAGACAAAGGGATTCATATTAGTCCAATATTCGGAAAGAAATCTGAACAAGCTATTTGAGAGAATCACACAGCTATTGAGTTGATGCTTCTCATGAACAGAATGGAAAGAATCAGGGTTCATGTTCCTGGCTCTGTGGTCTTCTTAGAAAATGTTTCTCTGTGTCCCAAGAAGAAGACAAACTGTTTTAATGTGGGAAATGGAACCTTCTGTGCTGTCTGTTCTGGAGAAAAGAATGTGGTTGCTAAAATATTACTTTCTGAACTTCCTGTACTGTATTTATATAATTCTGTCTCTACAAAAGGCTAAATTGTGTTATGACAAAGCCAGTTACTGATATTCTCAAGTTGTACTGTGAGACAGAAATGTTCTTCACCAACTATGTGAAGAAAGTTGCCTCTGTGGGTCAACATTCAGGACTCATTGAATTAGTACTTACTCTCTACCCAGCAAATCCATATCAGGGAAGAATGAGCTGGGAGAGAGGAAGGGCTATTTTTCCTGATAGCCTGTGCTATATATGTACCCTCAACTCCAATATTTGGCAGGTAGCAAACTATTAAAACCCTTCATCCTTTTTTTGAAAGAAGCAAACCCATTTAATCTTTCTATATTTTTATTGATATATTTTCTTTTTTCATTTATCATTTCTTTATTTCTTGCCCTCTCCTACTCAGAGAGTTATCCCTTTTAACAAAGAATTAAAAAAAGAGTGAGAAAAGGCAATCCAGCAAAATAACAATACATAAATCAAGTCTGATAATACGTCAGTGTTCTACCTCCAAAGCTGTTTTCTACCTCTGCAAAAAAGAGTAAGGAGTGCGTTCTTATATTTCTTCAATTTTTTTGTCTTTCCATTTGCATTGTTATAGTCATTGTGTGTATTGTTAACTTGTTCTGCTTTGCATCAGTTCATATATCTCTTTGTGCTTCTCTGAATTCGTGGTGGCCATTTTTTATTGCATACTAATATTCCTATTGCTTTCATGTACCTCTTTTAGTTATTTAATTGGTTGTCTATTTTGTTTCCTGTTATTTGCTACTACAAAAAAGTTCTATTATAAATATTTCACTACATATTGCACCTTTATTTCTATCTTTGATGTCCTAGAGAGATATATAGATACAGATATGTATGTATGTATGTATGTATATGCCTAGCTATGAGGTTTCTAAGTTAAAATTTTGAGTATGGCATATTATTCACTTACTTAGCATAATTTAAATTGCTTTCCAGAATGGTTGGACCAATTCTAAGCTCTACTAACAATGTATTAATAGGCTTATCTTTCTATAATCAGTCTAGCACTGACTGTGGAAAACTGTTTTAATTTGTTGACTTTATATTAGCATAGGCATTGACCTGGAATGCCTATTCTTCAGAGCTGTTCCAGTCTAAGCCCTTCATTTTACAGATGAGGACACTGAGGCTCAAAGAGTTTAGTTGACTTGAGAATATGTGTAAAGCAATAATAAATTTTTGAGGTGCCCGTATATATCTCCATTTTCATGTATATATGTTGTGAATTTATACATAAAGAATTGGACAAAGATTCTAGTCATCATTTCCCAGAAGTTTTGTTTTATTTTGCTTTGAGGTTTTTTGTGTTGTGTTTTTGTTAGAGTAGCAAAAACAAAAACGAGAAAGAACATCAATTTCATTAGGTATGCATTTATTTGCTATTTAATTTATTTTAATTCTACAAATACTTATTCAGCACCTATCAATTACACAGGTGGAAAAGTTGTTACTTTCAAAAACATCCATTCCACTACTTGCTATTAGGTGCTCATAGGATCATGTGGAAGGGCTAGAAGGACATATAGCTTGAACCTTCTCATATCATAGATGAGGAAACTAAAGTTCAGAGAGCTTAAGTGACTCAAGTAGTCATTGGCAGAGCTAGGATTTGAACCCAGTTCCTCTGACTCCAAATCCAGGATCCTTTCCAGTCTAATAAGGTTGGGCAATAAGATTAATTGGATGATCCATTTTCTCTGTATAGATAGTCATCCATTTCAGTGATACACTTAGAATCCCTCCAAGCCCCTTCATCCACATTTCTCCAAGAATCCTCTCAAGAGGGTCTACCTTAAAGACTTCTTTTATATCTCAGAGCTACCAATGAACAACTCAATGCGACTATCTTTTTTCCTGTAATTCTCATTATATGACCACATTTGCCCATCACACACAGCTTTAGCAATCTCCTTTCTGCCTTTTTGAATGTAAGAATTGTCTAAGAAACATAGTGTATTTCTGTTTTGTAAAAATGTACTCTCTCAAATAAATGCTTTGCCACTCCTACCTGTGGAAACTTACAAAAACATAGAATTAAGGTCTAAAAATGTACACACCAAAGGTGGGAAAAGGCAAAGTGACAGTTTTCATAACATTACTTTGTATATACTGGATAATTAAGTGTAGACTTAGAAGACCAAGTCATTTTCTGAAATGCTGCCATAATTAGGACAATTTAACACCACTTTGTGTAACTTAACTTCCTGCGCTGAGTGTATTTAACTCTGTGGCTTTTAAGGCTATTGTAGGCTTTCCCATGTCTTGTTACCCTCTATATAAACATTTTTAGATTGAGCGTGCCTGAAAATATCTTCTTTCTAGTTGAAATCCTGGATAATATAATCATAAACCTAAAATAATTCCATATACATTCAATATGTGAAAAGATAATCAAGTAACCAATGTAAAATTTGTTTTTTCATTATCTTTTTTGGGGGGTATTGAATCTTCCCAATGTTGAATTAACTGTAGACATGTGAAATTGTAGTGTTTAGATGTTTTTGAAATATTTTTGTTTAAAAATGTCAATTGGTAAGATAGGAAATGTACTTTTTTACTATAACTTCAAAATAATTCAACAGAACTTTTAGATTGAAAGCAACAGTTGAATTTTTCATTCTGAAGATGACTTCTCTTGAAAATAATGAACAAATGTTTTTCTAAGTATAAGTGTTGAAATGTGTCAGTTCTCTAGAGTGGCGTATTAGATGATTCAACAAACACAATTAGGTTTCATAAATAAGTAAATCTAATTTTCCTTTTCATTAAAAATTTAATAAATACTTCCTGAGCACCTAAATGTGATGAACACCTAGATTTGCTGTCAGAGGAGCCTAGTTAAATTCCTAGCTTTGCCATTTTTTACCCGTCTGACCTTGGGTGAGTCAGTTGTCATTTTAAGTCCTCATTTTCCTCTCCTATAAAATGAAGGGACTAGATCTGACTACTTCTAAGATCCCTTCTAGCTCAAAATCTAGGATTTCTTGTGATTGACACCATGCTTGTTACTGTGGAGGCTCTTTCCGATAAGGTGTTTGGTACCTGGGGCACTGTTGCAGCTCCACAGCCCAAAGCCATTGTCACTTCTGACTACCACACTTCTGATCAGCTTTTACCCCAGTGTCTGCAGACCTCTCGTGCTGCGCTGGGCTGGAAAAATTACTCACTATGACTTTTTATTGATTTCCCCCTCAGAATTCGGTTTGGCACATTAAAGTCGTTGTAGAGGGGATATGTAATGTTAAGAGGGCTCAGCAAAACTTCTGGCTTTACTACACTACCTTGGCTCCTCACTTCTGAATCAAGAGTCCATTTGCTCTTACATATTCTATTGTCTACCCTAATCTGTATAAGTCAACTGATTTCTGTTGTACTGCTCACTTGGATAAATACATTTGCTCAATATTCATGATTGTCTGGACAAGAGTAAGCCAATAGTTACCTTACCCTTTAGAGCAACTTGGGAAAGCGCTTTTGATTCTGAACTCCAAAAAAGAGCATCACATCTCTAGATTGTAAATATATGTTGTGTAGTAGATAAATATAATTCTATCCCCAAGCTCTGTTGAAGTTAGGAGAGTGAAGGAGTGAGAGCCCAGCCTCAGCTCTGTTCCAGTTCTCCACAAAGGCAGAAATCATAATTTTTCTGCATATGGGCTGGGCCAGACCCTAGACCTTATCTATCTAAATAAATTCCTACAGCATAGATCATCCTAGTACCCTGTAGCTCCACTGTAAATATAGTCAGTTATGCCACAATGGTTGTTTTGAAAATGCAAATTTGTTCCAACATGTTTGATATCAGGGGACAATTTGAACACAACCAAGCTTCATTTCACTTGTGTATAGTTTCATCTACAAGAAAGAGTAAGAGTGATTTCAGAAAACCTTTCTTTCACCACTTCATAATAATTACCTAGCTGCAATCCTTCCTATGCCCTCTTCCACAAGGAAACTTCAGGTCTTTTTCAAGGCCATATTTATTATATGGCCATATTTATTGTATGTCCTCTGGTTCAGTAGGAACTATAGGAGGAAGAAATATAGTTCACACCCATCCCTTCCATTTCACCTTATCATCCCTTCCCAAACTTCGGTCATGGCCTTAGCTCCTTACTCCACAACTCAGAATTGCCCTTTTGCCCAAAACCATCAACTTTGCTGGGTTAGGCCTTGGGAATTGAGCAGAGCAGTGTCATAAAGCCATGGGTGCTGATACTATCTATTGTAGTATTTATGTATTTCTTAACTATATAACATTTACAAAACTATGCTACCATATTTATTAGGCCTATATGATTTTCATGTGCCACTGATGGAATTTTTGAGTGTTGTGCCCATAACACCATTTCCCCCATAGGTTCTATGGTTTTTATTGCATGATTTTGCTTAGTATGGTTATTTTTAGGAACTCATATGTGTCATTGTAACATAACTGCTTATACTGGAATTTTGGTAGAATGCACACTCATAACAGTATGTTATGGAAACCAAAAATGCTAATGGAACTTCAGCTCCATTAAGAGAATAAGTACTTCCAAGAATAAGGAAGTGATAGTTTTGCTGTACCTGGCCCTGTCATCTCATATCTGGAGTACTATGTATGCTTCTAGGAACTACGTTTTGGGAAGGTCATTGACAAACTGGAATACATCTAGAGGAAAGAAATCAGAGTAGTGAAGGGCCTTGAGACAATATCATTTGAGAATAAAAGACATTAAAAGAACAAAGGGTTATTGATACTGGGGAGGAGAGATGGGGCACAGTATGTGTATTCCAGTATTTGAAAGGCTATCCTGTGGAAGAGGGTAGATCCAGGATCACTAAATAGAAGATGCAAAAAGCAAAATGTAGGATTGACATCAGAAAATTAATATCAGAAAAGTCAGTTATATAAAAGTAAAACAGGATGCTTTAGGAGGTGGTGGGTTTCTCTGCACAATAAGTCATCAAGGAAAGGTTGAATGGCTATTTTTTGGATGTTATATTGAGGATTCTTTTTCTGGCTATAATTGGACTCCATGATTGCCAAGGTCCCTTTCTTCTCTGAAATTCCATAAGTCTCTGAATCTGTGGAGGGGAAGGTAAAAGAGAATCAGAATAGAGACAGGGTATATTATAAAAAGCACATCATAAAAATATGATGAACATCATAAATTGGTATAAAATATTATGGTAGTTTAAAAGATCACATCTTTTTGGGGAAAAAATTTCATAAAATGATTTAAAATGTTTTGTTCACCTATTTAATAGTGATTTGGGGGGTTGGGATGAGAAATTTCAAGTTTATGGAGAGATCGCCTGGAGAGACATTCAAATTTGCTACAAGTAGAGTTAAAAGTAAAAAAAATGCTATATAATAATTATTATTTAATACAAAATTTGTGATCATTCTAATTTTGCTTTTTCATGCAGTACTGGAAACCTGAAAATTAATCAGATTGGTTTGTTTTTATGTCTTATAGTATTAAGACTTTCCTTTTTTCCTTTCACTTTACTCCATATGAGAGAAAATGTATCTTTGGATTTAATAATAGTAATTTAATTTTAAAATAACATGTAACTTTAAAAATCCCCATATCTTGGGTGTGGAATGGGGTGGGATTGTTGGCCATTTTTGTTCCTATCCATATCAAAACAAAAACTGCCAGGCCTGGGAAAAGCTCTGGTTTTAGTTATATGGCTTCTGAGAAAGTTTTAGATGTCTAATAGAACCAGAGTAACTCGATGGATCTAATTCTGGGTCAGAATTATTCCAAAGTATTTCTTAGATGGCACCTACAAGGAAGTAATTAGTTATTCTTCTGTTCCAGACATTCACATCCAATTAGTTGTCTCAGACTTCATGCAACTGATTTGAATAGCAAAATTATATACCAATGACTCCAGAAAGCCAGGAAAGTCCTGAGATGTCTCTAAGACACAAAGATTCTTTGGTATCCAAAAGTGTGAACATATGCTGCAACACTCCAGTATGCTAGAACTCAATGGTAGTAGGGCAAAAAGAAATAACACAGATCTTCCATAGAATTAAATTTTTAAAAATGATTTTTACAAAAGCATTGACAATGAATATTGCCTCATTCTCTCAAACTGACTCCTTGATGTGTTTATACCTTTCTGGATACTCTGTAAGAACTGAACCTAGGACAAATGTATCCCTTCTGTATTTCCAATCAAAAACAATTATTTCTATGAAGGTGAACCCACTTTTTGAAGGAAATGTGTAGAGATAATATGAATGGTGACTGTCATTAAGAGTTAAATGGTTACTTTGTTGGACTAGGTGAAAGTTATCAGAAGAAAAACACGGAGCAATAGATTACTTAACTGAGGTTGAAAGGCTTGTTGTGGTTTCTTCTTTATCAAAGGGCACTTTGTGCTCTCTGATAAAACAACTTGTGACAAAATCTTGGATTCAGTGAAAAACATGCATGATTATGTTTAGTTGAAAGAAAGGCTGTATTTTCATGGCTCCTAATCTTCCTGAAATAGGTGAGATAATATGGGGTAGCAAAAAAAATGCCGATAAAGGTGGGGGACCTGAGTATTTAATCCTGGCTATGACACTTGGTAGTTGTGTGACCCTAAACCTGTCATTTAATCTCTGGAAATCTCAGTTTCCTAATTATTAAAATGATATTTGTACTGCCTACATCCCAGAGTTGCTTTGAAGAAAGGTTTTTGCAAACTCAAAGTACTGTAAATATGAATTACTGCCATAGGTAATATGTAAAGTGTAATGAAAAATAAAAACAGGTTTCAGAATATGGGTTAAAGTTTGTTTTCCATTTTCCATTTACCAAAATAAAAAATCACATCATGCTAAGATATTTTATAGAAGATTTTAAATTTTCAGAAGTCTAGTCACATGCAAGGGTATATAGGTTAATCACATGTAGGCAGGAACAAATGTTAGTTTGAATAACTACTAAAAAGAATTTTCTATAAACCAAAAAAGCATTTAAGGAAGAACTTGTATCTGAGAAAGTCATAAACCCAAACTAAATTCATCTGTCATAAAAATTACTATAATTATCATTTATTACTTAACAAATGTGTGATCATTCTAATTTTGTTTTTTCATCCAGTACTGGAAATCTGAAAATTAAGCAGATTGGTTTGCTTTTATGTCCTAAGACTTTCCTTTTCTCTTTCTCTTTACTCCATATGTGATACTCCAGAAAAGAACTTCTTAATTTGATATGCCACACTTTGCTTTCATCTCAGGGATATAGTTAAAATGCAAGTTTGCAAGCAAGCTCAAATTTTCAAAATTTTCACAAAAATTTATTTCAGGTTTGGGGGCTTCCAGGGAAAAAGAACAACATTTTAAAAATGATTTTCTTTGTTGTTATTGTTGGTTTTGCTTTGCTTTGACTTGTAAGCATAAGGAAAAGCTAAGAGTAGAGAGTCAGAAGTTGGTCAGAAAGGTCAAATATCTGATGGAGAATAGGAGGAGTTGAAGATGAGAAGGGAGCAACAGACAGACAAACAAGGGAGAGGGACTACACATCAGAAGAGAAACTGGCCAATAGGGAAAAACATTCAATAGAGACAAGGAGCTAGAAATGAGAGAAGGGGACAGAATGAAAAATTGAGTTTATAAAAATCTATATGCTCAATTAGGACTTTTTAAGAAAAATGAAAACTATGCTAATATATACATATATGTATATAATATGCAAATAATTTTTGGAATGAAAAAATCTGATCTCTTCATTCATGCTTTGATTTTAAAAGAGTACAGACATCTAGCTATCTTGGGTTGTTGAAAGTGTTTACTTGTCTTGGCCTCAGCAGCAGTAGGCTGCATCATGATGACCTCAGAGCTCTAGGATTACTCAGTCTATAGACTCTAATCACAGGAAAAGAAGGGAAAAGGCAAAAAGTAAACATGTTCACTCACACTGAAGGTAGGTTCTGAGAATTCAGTAAGTTGGTAGATTTGATGAGTTTCTTAAAGTTTAATCTTTAATTAGTCAAAACAGGTAAATTTAGAGAATAAATTCATTTTAAATTAATTCTCAAATATTAAAGCCTAATTTGTGGAAAGTTCAAATTCTCAAATTTTCTCTCTACTTAATTTCTGAAAACTTTTTGCATGTCCTTTAAGCCAGATATCTTAAAATTAAGAATGTACAATATTTAAATAAAATAATAGTTTAAAAATTCCTAGAATATCCATGTACACTGGTGCCTCACTATGACACTATTCTTTGTACAATGGAATGTGGCCTAAAGTTTTCATCTTGGATCCTACTAAAGTGGATTTAGTTCCCAAAGAACCCAGCAGATCTTTGCATATGTTGTCCCACTAGGCAACATTCTAGAAGGGCTCCCTGCATGTTACGGAAATTACCTGAACTTGAAAATGACAAGTAGGTTACGGATATTCTGGGGCTCAGAATTCCATGATTCACTAATATAGCAAATTCAATTAATTTCTCAGGAAAAAAAGAAAAAAAAAAACAAAAACAAAAGGAAACTCTGAGCAGCTAGCTAATTTAAAAAATAATGATGTCAGTCTTTTTACATTGGAAATATGCAGCCTAGCATACCGGAATGATAGGGAGTACAGATTTACTGATAAGGCTAGAGGGACTATAGTTAAGGTTAGATGAATGCTTACCATGTGTGACCAAGTGGGAGGAAACTGTGGTGAGACAGGGAATAAGGGAAATAATTCATTTAGTGTCTGGCATGACGACGACGAATTTCTTTAGTAATGATTTCTGTGTTTTGTGTAGGTTATGGGAATTTTGTCTTGCTTTACTGCTGCTACACAGAAATATGTCTCTTGGCTGGGATTAAATTGTGATCACTTCAATTTAGCAACTATTAATCAGTGTAGACATTTGCCGTTCTTTCCCAGAGGCAAGCAGCCATCACCCTTTGAGGTCTCAAAAGCATAGGATAGAAGCTTCCACTCTGGCTATCAAAAGACAGGTCAGGTTTTGTAAGACAAGAACAGTTCAGATCTCCTGCGCTTGACATCTTACCAAGGATCTTATGCCACTGTGTATAAGACTATTACTAGTTAATTTGGCTCATTGCAGCAGGAAATGGATAAAGAAGATAGGGCATCAGCTCTAATACTTTAACCAAAATAGGCCGTGTAGCATTATAGATAATAAAAGTGGTTGGGAAGGATCTTGGGTTCTTTCCAATTGCTGGAGAGAGGGGGGAGAGAGAGAGAAAGAGAGAGAGAGAGAGAGAGAGAGAGAGAGAGAGAGAGAGAGAGAGAGAGACAGAGACAGAGACAGAGACAGAGACAGAGACAGAGACAGAGACGAGAAAGCAGAGAGGAGAGAAGAGAGAAAGACAGACAGGTAAGACATTATTATGATTGAAACCTCCCCTTTATTTTTGGCATCCTGGAAAACTCAAATTCTCATGAGATTCCAGAAATCAAAAAGTGGGTCTACATAGCCCTGAGGAATCAGGAGACAGGAGCAAGGAGACTTGGCATAACGAAGATAAACAAATGACTCCATTTAAGGTGAATATACATTGTCAAAAAAAAAAAAGGTCTAGTTCAGGCAAAATTCAGTCTTGCTGCATTCTTGAGTTTTTCTCATCTCAACCCCTTCCCCCCTGACAGTTCCCTGAAGTTTTCTGGTACCTTTCTTATGATTTTAGGAGCAAGCCTTCCTGCTTCAGCAGTTCTCAATGTCTCTAAGCCCCCCCCCCCCCCCCAACACACACACACACACACACACACACACACACACACACACACACACGCCCATCATACCTCCTCAAAATTTACTTTTTTAACATTTTCATTTAAAATAAATTTTAGTTCCAATTTTTCTCCCTCCCTTTAGCTCCCACCCACTCATTGAGAAGGCAAGAAGTATAATACTCATTATACATACGAAGTCACTGAGTCCATTAGTTTTCTATCTGGAGGTGGATAGCATTTTTCATCCTGACTACTTTGAAATTGTTGTAGATCATTGTATTGACCAGAGTTGCTAAGTTTTACAGTTGATCATCATTAACACTATGGCTATTACTATGTACATTGTTCTGGTTCTATTCCCTTCACCTTGCATCTGTTCATATGTCTTCCCAGGTTTTTCTGAAACCATCCCCTTCATCATTTCTTACTGCACAATAGTATTCCACCATAATCAGGTGTTATAACTTGTTCAGTCATTCCTCAATTGAGAATGATTCCACTACTGGATTTCCCTTTGTTATTTATCTTGTAATTCTATCTCAATCAAATACTTAAGTATTTATTAATTTATTTATTTAATTAAATTATTAATAATTATTAATTAATTTAAGGTTCTTCTGTGGTTTCTCAGTAAAGTGTGCATTAGACCGAGTAAAATAGGCAGAACCAGGAGAACACTGTACACAGTAACAGCAATGTTGTGCGATGACTTTGATAGACTGAGCTCTTCTCAGCAATGTGACAATCTAAGACAATTCCAAAAGACTCATGATGGAAAATTCTATCCACATTCAGAGAAAGAACTATGGAGTCTGAATGCAGATTGAAGCATACTATTTTCTCTTTTATTTTCCCTTTCTCTTGGTTTTTCTCTTTGGTTCTGATTCTTCTTTACAACATGACTAATGTGGAAATATGTTTAATATGATTGTACATGTATAGCCTATATCAGATTGCATACCATCTTGGGGAAGGGAGATGTGAGGGAGGGGAAAGAAATTTAGAACTCAGAATCTTATTAAAGTGATTGTTGAAAACTAAAAATAGATAAATACATAATATTGTAAAGCGTGCATTAGAATGGGGCTTATGCCATAAATTTATAATCACAATTACCCAAAACACACCATTAATGACACAGGTAGCAGAGGGTCCCACTATGTATTAAGTAGGACCTCCTGTTTCATCTGTGCCATCTCATGGGAGTCTTCATAGCCTGATAATGCAAAAGATGTTTTATATGGTTAAAAGGAAAAAAAAATACTCATTTGTTTTTTTGGGTTCCTACATTTAAGTTTTCTGCATGTTCCTAGGTTTGTCCCATTTACATTACATTTGAATGTAGTGAGAATATGGATTATTCATTCTTTGTGTTTGTTGTATCCCCAGTGTCTAACACAGTGCCTGGAATGTAGTTGGCCTTTCATAAATGTTTGTTAATTAACTGATGGATATGCAATTGTCTTCACACCATTGGTGTGGTATTTGTGAGTAGATTTCAAACTGAAAGGTAGGATTTATGGATCAAGTTTGATTCTATTAAGTCTTTATTATGTACTTTCTGTTTGCCTTTAATGAAAACCCTATTCACATGTCTCACAATAGTGTGAAGAAAATTGTTGAGCTCTCCAAGCCTTGCCAACAAAGCATAAATTCTGGAAAGTACCATCAAGGTAAGAAGGTTTCAGCTGAACTTGCTGACAGTCTGACTTTGTGTCTGCTGTTAAAACACTGACCTAACAATGTTTAGTGAGCTCCTCATCAGAAGGATAGCTACAGCAACTCCTGAAGACCATCTAACAAGACATGAGGGTTTCTATCTGTATTGTAGAGCAAGTCCTCAGCCTGATGAAATCCTGGAGCTTTGGAAGTATTGAATTATATGAACAGCATTGTTCTAGTGGTACACAAAAGAATGTAACCAAGTACTATTATACAAGGAACTTACAATAAATAAAATTGTGTGCGGTTTGAGCCATGCATAGACAAACCTTCAATTTGGTATGAGGTTTCTTATTGGAGTGGAATGACAATTAAATTATGGACTAGTTCTTAACTCTCAGGATTTTCCTTTCTTGCCAGACCTCACAATGTTGCTTATTGAGATTGTGACTGCACCAATGTCCTACTCCATTGCCTCATTGTGGCACAGAGGTTTATGCTGAGTTCTTGAGGACTATGACAGTGGAGTACAAGCACATGGAGGTTGTAATGTATAGAGAGATAAAGTATTTGTCTAGTTAGGATACTATGGTGGCAGGCACTGTGCTAAGCCCAGGGGATACAGAATTAAAGCAAACAAGACTGTTCTTGCCTACAAGAAGCCCACATCCTAACAAGGGAAGACAGTGTGTAAAGGAGAGATGAAATATAATGGAAAGGCTTCACATTTAAGGTTCTGTGGCAGACCTCGCTGCTGTTCCTCTTTTTACCTGTCTGACTCCTCATTTTTAGTCTTCTTTGTTGGCTTATCATCCATATCAGGCCCCCTAACTATGGGTGTACCACAAGGCTTCAATTTTGATGCTCTTTTCTTTTCTGTACACATTTCTTTTGTTTTTCTTGGTGACCTCAACAGTTGTCATGGGTTAAATTGTCATTTCTCTTTCAATAACTTCAAGATCTACATGTAAGTGGATACACACACACACACATATACACATACATATATGGATACATGACCTAGACATAGAGATATTACAAGAAAATTTGAAAAACATGGAAATATTACTTATCAAACATAGGTGAACAATTTATGAACAAACAAGTGATAGCATAGAGTAAGAAATAAAGTAGATAATTTTGATTACATTGAAACAAAAAGGTTTTGTACAAATAAAACAAATTTAGCCAAGATCAGAAGGAAAGCAGAAAATTGGGGGAAACTTTTTTACAGGCAGTTATTCAGATAAAGGTCTTATATCTCAAATATATCAACAACTTTATAAAATCTATAAGAATGAGTCATTCCTTAACTGATAATTGGTCAAAGGATATTGACAGGCAGTTTTCAAATGAAGAAATCAAAACAATTTATAGTCATGAAAAAATGTTTCAAATCATTTTTCCTTAGAAAGTGCAAGTAAAAACAAACTTGGGATATCGTTTTATACCTAGCAGATTGGTTAAAATTATTGAAGGAGAAAGTGACAAATATTGGACAGCTTGTGGAAAAATTGGGACACTAATTCATTGCTAGTGGAATTGTGAACTGATCCAACCATTTTGAAGAACAATCTGGAATTATGCCCAAAGAATTATTAGACTGCTTAGTATGCAGTTTAATGAATGAATGAATTAATATGATTGAATCCACACTTCACAGAAAAAATCCCCTTCATAAAAGGATTTATTCTGTGAAATTTGGATTCAGTCAAAAGGCCACACCTAATTACCTAAAAGGCCAAATGTGGCCTTGAGGCTACAGGTTTCCCACCACTGTATATCCTTTGACCCAGCAACACCACTACTAGGTCTATTTCCAAAAATGATTAGGGTAAAAGGAAAAGAACCTGTATGTTCTAAAATATTTGTAGGAGTTCTCTTTGCAGTGGCAAAGAGCTGGAAATTGCCGAGATGCCTGTCAATTGGGGAATGGCTGAACAAGCTGTGGTTTATAATTATGATGGAATACTACTGTGCTATAAGAAATGGTGAGCTTGGTGATCTTAGGAGTACATGGATAGATTGGCAAGAAATAATGAAGAGCAAAATAAGCAGAAGCGAGAGAACGTTGCATGCAGTAACAGTAATATTATTTTGAGAACTACTTCGAGCAAACGAGTCATTTTGACTCATTTGAATGAACTACAAAGGACCTATGAAGGAGGATGCTCAGCATCCAGAGAAAGAACTGATAAATGTAGTAGATCAGCCAGTGTGTTATGAGTTCTTGGGAAGCGGCAACCCCATGAGACAAAGAGAAATGCAGAATGGTGCTCACTCCTGAGTGTCCCCCTTTTACTTCTGCAGTAACAATGGCAGAATAGTGGGAAAAGCGATGGGTGTTAAGAACCACCCAGTGCTGAGACTACCTATACATACTAATTTACCTATTAATACTTTAAATGGCCAATGGGTTGGTATTTTACTAGAATAACTCAATATTGGCATTCTCAGCATAAATGAGACTAGACTACGTAACAGTTTCACAGGTAAAAAGAAATATGGCTCACAGGTACTCTTTGGAGAAGCAAATAATACATTGCAAAAGTGGTTTCATCATACACTGAAAAGTAGCAAGAAACATCATTTCATGTGATATGCGGATGTTTTATTTTGTTATGGTTTTGTCTGCTCATGGAAAGCATGAAGAAAAATACTCCTGTGGAAATATTTTCAGCATTGCTGCTATTATCTGTTACATAGGAAAAAACCCCATAAATTCTACCAAAAATTGATAAGATCATCTGAACCAAACGAGTAATTCATTGAACCACAGTGACTGTAATGTAGATGTGGACACAAGAAGATGGCAAAAATAAAATTGGAGAATGTGGCTTGAGATTAAGAAATGAAAGGGGCCAATGACTTCTATAGACTACTTAGAAGCCTCCTACCCTTAGATCACAGATTATTTCTTTAAGAAGAAAGTTGGAAGGTTTTAAACATGACAAGCATCAAACAATAGTATAAAAAATGAAATCAACTGTCTTTACAAAGAATAAACAACTGATTATCAATTTGGGAATCAATCTTGAACCATCTGTCTATGTAATGAGACTGCTGAATAGAGCAAAGGTGAAAATCAGACCAAATTGGGGAGAGGGGAAGATAAAAGTAAGAAGATTCAAAAAGCATTTAGATTGTCTCCAACCTGACCTAAAGCCAGTGATGATAAATCAGGGAAATAGATTATATGATAGCTATCATTGTAGGCTATCATTCAGTCATTCAGCTGTGTCTGACTCATCATGATCCCATTGACTATAGCATGGCAGGCCCTTCTGTACTCCACTATCTCCCAAAGACTGTCCAAGGTCATGTCCACTGCTTCCACAACACTTTCTACCCATCTCATCCTATGCCATCCTCTTTTCCTTTTGCCTTCAATCTTTCCCAACATCAAGGTCTTTTCCAATGAGTACTGTCTTCTCATTATGTTGCCAGAATATTGTTTCAGCTTCAGAACTGACCTTCTAGTGTATTGACTCATTTAATCTCCTTGCTGTCCGAAGGACTCTCAAAAGTCTTCCCCAGAACCATAATTCAAAAGCACTGATTCTGCGGCACTCAGTTTTCCTTATAGTCCAAGTCTCACAGCTATGCATTGCTACTGGAAAAACCATAACTTTGACTATATGGACTTTTGTCAGCAAGACAATGTCTCTGCTTTTTAGTATACTGTCCAGATTTGTTATAGCTTTCCTTTTAAGGAGCAAACATCTTTTAATTTCATAGCTACAGTCACTCTCTGCAGTGACCTTTGAGCCCAGGAATATAAAATCTGACACTGCTTCCATTTCTTCTCCCTATTTTTGCTAGGAGATTATGGGGCCAGTTGCCAAAATCTTAGTTTTTCTTTATGTTAAGATTCAAGCCAGCTTTGACACTCTCCTCTTTCACCCTCATCACTTTCAACCATGAGAATGATATCAGCTGCATATCTGAGACTGCTGATATTTCTCCTGTCGGTCTTAATTCTGTCTTTTGATCCATTCAGCCTGGCATTTTATATGATGAGGTCAGATTTGAACTCACTAAGATGAGTCTTCTTGATTCCAGGCTCAGCACTCTATTCTCTGTACTATCCGACTGCCTGGAGTAAGAGGATCTGAGTTCAAATTCTGCCTCTTGCACTGATTACCTATGTGACCTAGTCACTTAATTTCCATTTTTCTCCATTTTCCTTCTCTTTAAAATGAAGGGTTACAATAGATGACTTCTGGAGTGTAGGTCACTGCCAACAGGCTCTGAATCTATAATCCTACTGAAAAGATATTGATAAGAGCTTAACATTATGACTACCTTCTCCTTTCTATAAAAATTCTGTGAGAATGATCTGTTTATATTAAGGATATTCTTGATGAAAATATGGGAAAGGAAAAGTGAAGATTCTACAAAATTATTTTGTATGGCCAACCACATCTCTAAAGTCATACAAGTACCTGAAAAGTATAGAGGATAGAAGATGCCATTGAGTTTATTGCTTGATTTTTCATAGATTTTCCACTAGACCCATGATTTCATTGACATGAGGAACTCCGAGATGAGGAAATTCAATCTGCCAATACAGAGCAGTACCTTCTCTGTAACTAATATTCTTAGATAAATACCTAGAACCCTGAGAGTTTTAAGTGGCTTCCCTAGGATATTACAGCTACTATTTATCAGAGTTGGGACTTGAACCCAGATCATCCTGGCTCTAAGGCCACCTCACTATCTACTATACCACACTGCCTCCACAGTTTATTTTTTCATTTAAAACAAAACAGTTTCTAGGTAGGACAAATCCCAACCTCAAAGGTACTCTTCCAAAATGTAAAAGCCTATATAGGACTTGTGGTACAAAAATTAACTATTAGTTAAAATCAAATTAAATTAAAGTTAATTAGAAATCAATTAAATCAAAGTTAGTATCCTTGATGTCCCTTGTCTCTCTTTACTCACCGACCAGAAAAGAATTGCAGAATATCCTTAATCCCTGAGAGGTCAGGACCATAGAACAGGTCTTGTTAAGAATATGTCTACCCTTGTTCTCTTTAATTCCCGTTACAAAACTATGACTTAAAAGTGTGTCCTTTTGTCCCTTTGTTGTTGTAGTATTTTTTTGTCTTTTGTTTCACCATTAGAATTCAAAAAGTAATTGGAAATTGCTTCAGTATGTGGGTTTTTGGATGAATAGAAAGACCCTTGTTGGCCAGAATTTCTCCAAGCAAACTTCTTATCAAATAATGAAGACGGCTCTGACAGACACTTTAGCTAAAAGGCACAGTGTAATATGTGAAAGTTTTCTTCCACAAGCTATATTAAGAAAATACAAAATTTCTTAGGGCAGCTAGGTGGCTCAGTGAGTAGAGCACCAGCTCTGGAGTCAGGAGGACCTGAGTTCAAATCTGACCTCAGACACTTGACACACTTACTAGCTGTGTGACCTTGGGCAAGTCACTTAATCCCATTGCCTTGCCTTCCCCCTTCCAAACCTCCCCCCAAAAAGCAAATACAAAATTTCTTAATAGATAAAACCACTGAGTGAGTTACATCCTCTGATTACCTATATCAAGTAAAGAAAAGCATGGGAGATTCATCTTCATTGAAGGTATTTGTCAATATAAAATGTCTTCTGCAGAGTCCAAATTGAGCAGAGATTCCCCACAGATGGCAAAATCTTTTAGATTATCTTTTTGGTGATAACATTTTGATGATTTCATCAAGCGCCAAATACTACAAAGTTTTCTCAATGAGATTCACTATCACTAATAAGAAATAGGTTTAATCATGCATTTAGGAAGAAACAAAAGAATTTAAAATTCCTAAAGTCTGTAACGTGGCCTATATTTGAATACATAGCCTGTTGAAATAGTTTATAACTACACACATCTCAAATAGTCATTGCAGAGGTTTAAGAAACTTAAGTAAGTAAGAATCCATTGACTGTAACTAAATAAAAGGAAAAGAGCAGATTGGCAGCTAGGAGGCACAGTGAATAGAGCATTGTACTTGGAGTCAGGGAGAAGTAAATTAAAATCCAGCTTCAGACACTTACTAGCTGTGTGGCCTTGTGCAGATCACTTAACCTTCATTGTAAAAGAGGAGGTGACAAATAGCATCTACCTCTCAGTGTCGTGGTGAGAATAAAGCAAGATAATATTTGTTATCACTTACAAACCTTAAGGGGCTACATAAATGTTACCTAGCTATTTATTATTTGGGAAACTGCTCAGTGCTTTCAATGATGCTGAGCTTCACCTTGAAACAATTCGTCTTGACACCAACAGTCTTCTAGGATTCTATGAGGCTATGAATCATGGAACACCAGAGTCTCTAAAGAATCAAAATTAAAAGTGACTAAGGTTGATAACAACACCCATGATGGAAGATTGTGGAGTGCTACCAATAATGGTTTGTGTTTAAGAAGTGGTGTGAAAGATATTATTCAAAAATATATGATTTGGCTGGAAAACAGCCCTCCCTTCCCCAATTGCCCCTTCCGTGCTTCACCGCCTCCTCTTCTCCAGCCTGGTTCCAGGCCTGCCCCGCCAGCCAGCAGCATGCCATCCAAGGGGCCACTCCAGTCCATCTAGGTCTTAGGGCGAAAGAAAACTGCCACAGCTGTGGCCCACTGCAAAGAGGCAATGGGCTGAGCAAGGTGAATGATTAACAACTGGAGAGGATCGAGCCTCGCACCCTGTAGTACAAGCTGCTGGAGCCTGTCCTTCTACTAGGCAAGGAGGCTTTTGTTGGAATAGATATCTGGGTCTGTGTGAAAGGAGGCCATGTTGCCCAGATTTATGCTATCCCACAGTCCATCTGCAAAGCCCTGGTGGCCTATTACCAGAAATATGTGGGTAAGGCCTCAAAGAAGGAAATAAAAGACATCCTTATTCAACATGACTGAACTCTGCTTGTGGCTGACTCTTGGCGCTGCGGGCCCACGAAGTTTGGTGGCACTACCAGAAATCCTGTCGATAAGGCAACTGCTGAGATTGTGGGTGTTTTTGCAATAAATTTAGTATATTACCTTTAACATATATATGCATGTATATACATGCATATACATATGTATATATGTGTATGTATGTATATATATATGTATATATGTACATATATACGTATATATATATACATATATGATTTGAAAAGGAGGCAGGATAGTTATGCTGTAATGTCAAGGAATAATAGATGGATAGCTCAAGACCTAAAGTGGGGGTTCTTAACCTTTTTTGTTTCATGGACCCTTTTGGACCCAATCATGGATCTCTAAATTTCTAAAATTCTAAATTTCAGGTAGAAGTTAGTGAAAATTAAAAAAAAAAATCTTTTTTTTCCCATCCGTGTTAATGTGCTCTCAGAAATCTTTCCACAAACTCCATTGGGGTCTGAGGATCCCAGGTTAAGAACTTTCAATGTAGAGGAAAGCCTCCAGTATATTGTGTATGTCTTCTAAGATTTATGAGTGGACATAGCTATGAATAGCATGGTATGGCAATGAATGATGGGCTGCCACTTGCATTTCCATCATTGAAGGGAGTGCCTATATTAAGATCACAAATCCATTAAGTATTGAAATGGGAATGTGGATGGTGATTTGTAAAAAAGTAAGTTAATTGTAGGGTCAAGATTCTTGAAGCCCTAGATTCAAGTTTTACTCATTGGTAGCTCCTTATGGAGAAGGGAGAGAGCAGATCATAACAGCATAAAGTCAAGTCCCTACACGTGGAAGTGAAAGCACTGTGTTCTGAGAGAGTAAGGAGTCTGTTAAGAGAATACAAAGAATTGATGTTGGGAAGAAATGGAATTTGCAAAATCTTCCCAGTCTCAGTGGCAAATGTGAAGGTAGAATCTAGAATTTTTAATTCTTTAGATTAAGAATTGGAATTGGCCTTAAAATGACTCAGAGTGATTGCTATCCTTCCACATTACAAGAGGCTACATAAATAATACACAGCAATTTCAGGTTTACACAGCACTTTCCCAGAGGTAAGATAAATGCATTGTAAGGAAAAATAACTTGTCCAGGACTTGAACCTGTCTTCTGACTCTATGCGGTTTTCTCCTCTACACCATGCCGCCTTTCCTGGTTTTTCCAACACTGAATTTGGTTCCTTGTCAACTTACCTATTTACTATGGCAAAGGAGCATCATGAGAAATACACAAAAATACAGAATAGAAAGACCTAAGGCTGCTGTCCTCTGAGATCCTGATGCTTTTCCTTGTTCCTCCCCTTAGCTGATATGACCAAAATCCAGTTACTTATGACCATGATTGGTTGTAACAGCTTCTAGTGTATTATTGATAAAAGAAAGCAATAACCACTGGTTATTGCTACTACTATTGTTCTGTAAGATTTATAAATCTCTTTGCATGCATTATCTCCAAGCTAGAAACTTGCTGCCTAACTTTTAATTCTACCAAGGATGAAATAAATCTTAGTATGTTAGAAAATGAGAACATGCTCCATTTTTACATATATACTTTCTACTCAGTAAGTAAATTATTTGGTCAAATTCCTGCATTCCTTTCAGACTGACCAATGAGTACACTCAACAGATAGCCAATTAAAAGTTGTTTGAGGGATGGCAAGAGAAGAGTATAGCAGAGTTACTCTCTGATTGTACCTGGGAAAGCTGCCTTGATAACGGATCTCTTGAAGAGAAAAACTGAATACTGTTGAGACAAGATAATTGCATTATTACAACTTGTTCAGCAGAGATGTCAGTCATCCCAATCCCAGTTTTGTTTTCAGAATTGTATGGATTTGTGATCTGAATTTTCCTGATGCTTTCATGGCCCTGTTTGTATCTTTATTTTTTTCTACATGCATCTTTCATCTTCTGACATTTATAGTCTTTATGTAATTATCCCCAAATGAAAGCTTCTGGCCAGGCAAGTCAGCTGTTGTCTGTTGCCTCTGAGGAGTCATACACATCTTGTCAGAGAATCCATTCCTCTGATCAGAAACCCTCAGGCCTAGTTTCAAGGCATCTTCAGGGCAGCAAAGCTTTCCTGTCTCCCTGAAAGTTCCAAATAAGATTACATGATGTACAAGATAAATTTACTGAGGACATTTAAGCTTTGAATGCTCAGCTTTTTCAACCAATCACTCTTTCTCTCAAGCTGTGTGGCAGAAGATTGAGCTACTGGAACTGACAAATTAGATCGTGCCATGCCTAATAGTGTGTATTTAAGCTTATCAAACTGAATCGGGGTATTGTGGTTTCAGATTATGCCGACAAGGACTCTATTTAATAAGTACAGTGCCATTTAATAGTAATTAATCACCCAACTAAAATGTCATATGAGGGTCACAGATATGAGAAGACCAAAAGAGGAACATTAAAGTCAGCTGATAAATAGAGGAAAAGTGGCTGCCGTGCCAAGGAAAGGTCTGCAGCCTCCACATTGTAAGGCGCTGGTAAAATATCTAATCAGAACCAAGCCTTAGCATTCAGCTCAGATCAGAGACAATTTGATTCACTTGGTTCAGAAGAAGGTCATTTCTGAGCTCTCTAATGAGCTTTTGTCTGTAAATGAGCAGCCTTTGCCCACAGCAGACTGGAAATTAGTAGTTCAGTTTACAGATGTTGCTCTCTCCACATGTGTCATTTTGAAATGATCTTTTGGTTTGGAGGCTCTTTTTCCCCCCATTCTTTCCATGTAGAAGAAGGAAATAGTTCAGATATGGGTGGTAATCTGAGCTACAGCTCAGGAAACAGAGAGACAAGACAGTTACGGGAAACAAATAGCACAATTTAGTGTGACCTATCTACATTTCGAACAAAGAAAAATCTGATTCCCTTGGGAGTTTTCATAATGGTTTTTCCTCCCCAGGGGAGAGTTGCCAAATTGAGCTACAAGATTAAAAGCAAATAGCTGGAGCATTGATTACTTTTTCCATTTAATCTCCATGAAGGTAGTATATCAGTCTCGCATTACCCAACTGTTGATAAAAGACAGGCTGGTTTCCCCAGAGTCGATTTTAGTGAAAATGGAACCTGCCGTCTTTTAGCTCTAAAGTCACGTCTTCTCCACATTTACCTTCTCAGTGGAGGGCACCACAATCCTGTTCTCATAGCCATGCAGGTTTATGGTGTTGGAGTTGATTTTAACTCTTTTCTCTCCATCATTTTGAATCAATTTCCGACTTTCGTCTCTATTGTCATTTACATCCAGCCCTTTCTCTTCACTTGAATAACCACTACTCTAGTCCAAGTCCTCACCACCTCCCACAAGGACTATCATAATAGCTTCCTATTGGGTATTCCTGCTCCCAGTCTTCCCTCTCTCTCACACATCCTCCATATGGCTGCTAATATAATTTTCCTAACACACAAGTGTGACCATGTTACAACTGCCACCAGTACCACCCCTGCTGCCTCCCAAAACCTCCAGTTGCTCCTTGATTTTTTGTAAGATAAAATTCAAACTCTTTGCTCTGGTATTTAATGCCCTCTATAATATGAGTCTCTAGCCTACCTTCCCAGCCTTATTTCTCATTACTCCCCTTCACATGGTCCATGTTTCAGCTATACAAACTCAGTATTCCATTTCCTGACTACTTGGTTTTGCAAAGGCTATGTCACATGGTTAAGTCCCCTCTTCAACTCAGCCTCTCACTACCCTTTTTTTCTTCTAAAACTCAGCATAGATGCCTTTTCCTCCATGAAGAATTCTTTTATGTCTTCAGATTTAATGCTCTGTCCTTCTTGAAATTACTTTGTAGTTACCTGTCAGTACTCATGTTGCAACCCCCAAATAAAATATGAACCGCTTAAAGGCAGAAGCTATCACTTTTTGTCTTTGTATTCCCAACCCTACATTGTGTCTTATAAATAATAATACTATTTATACAGTGCTTTTAGTTTTGTAAAGTATTTTACAAACTTCATCTCATTTTATCTGCACGAAAGCCCTGGCAGATAGGTATTAATTATTACCTGCATTTTACAAATGGAAAAAATGAAGTACACAGGCTGAATGACTTGGCACAAAATCACCGAGGTCAGATTTGAACTTGGGTCTTCTTGATTCCAGGTCCAGAACTCTATCCATTGTACCAATTATCTGCTTAAAAATAAATTTTAAAAAATTATTGAAAACATAACACACTGTTTTCATAGTGTCTGCTATGGAAACAAGGCAAGAAGATTCTTTGAAAGCATGTGGTAGACTTTGGGGCTACTTTGTGGCTGTCTTTTCAATCAGGGATGCTAGGGAAATGCCATTATTCTTGACTGGACATTTTAAGGCAGAATTTAAAAAAAAATTGTCAAAAGTAACAAAATAGTATTCATTAGCCGTAGTTCAGACCCAGCATAAACACCATGGACCCTGAAACAACAAGACCACCTCTAACAGAGCAAATATAATATAATGTTCCTACCCACTGAGACAGCCAGCAAGGGAGCCTTTTGTGATATAAACACCTGCTCATTGAGACCACCAACTCATTCTACCCAGACTAGTGAACAGTCAAATACATTTGGGCCATTACTGACCTGGGCCAGATGTGAACCTATGACCTAGAGGTGAAACACTTCCTGATCTATTACTAATCCCCTAAACCATGCAATCTCCTGACTCTTCTGGCTCTTAATCAAGAGCCAGAGTGTATATGTGAGCAGGCACACCGTAATAATAATGACGATGATGAAAAATAATGATAATGATAAATTTGAAGAGCCCATGATATTATGAGGGAAATAAATTTAAGAATTTGTGATTATTCACCCAAGAGAATACAATGACTAAAGGGAATTTGGCAAATGCTTCCAAGTATGTTAAGGATTCCTAAGCAGAGAAGAACGACCATAGTGACTGTGGAAAACCATAATTTTCCATATATATGTAGAACAAGAGGGAACAATCAACATCTTAAACTATAGCCAGAAGAATTTAGGTTAGTTATAAGGAATAATTTGTCAAGAGTTAGAATTGCTTAGTATCAAGATGGTGCCTTCCTTAAATACCTTTAAAAACAGCATAGAGCTTCTTCTGTCCCATTGTTCTGAATTATCTGGTACTTACCCATATGATTTGCTCAAACTTCTCTTTTAATCACCCAGATGACTCATTCTTTCAATCTCTATGATTCTTTCATTCCACATTTTTATGATTTCTTGATTTAGCAGTTAATGAATTCAGATTTATAACAACAGAATAATTTACTTGAAGTCATACCAACCAGGTAAGCACAAGTGTTATCATCATTTAGGAGAGGAGGAAAATAAGGTGCAGATGGGACCAAAGTGAAATGTAGCAAGTCACATGGCTAGAGGGGAACTGGCTCCATGTTCTATGCTAGTTCCACTATGTGATGCTATAGCTTGAAGTTACAAGTACCGAGATTACTCAGTGAGTACCTGTTAAGTGCTAGAGTTTAAAAAAAAAATTAATCTAGGCCTGTGATTATATCAGTACAGCTGAGGTGTCCAACTCTAGGCCTGCCCACAAAATAGCCTGGACCAGATTTAAGTGTAACTGGGAAATTTTTGACAAAATAAATTAAAATACAAAACAACCTAGATAATGCTAATGTATGGTTTTCCAAGTTAATATGAGGCCCACAGGGATCTCTAATCTCTAACCTAAATTTAGTTTGATGCTACTGTTCAAGAACTCTATTGTCCACATAGATGAAAATCAACAACTCATCTGCAATTTATAACCTTTTAAGTTCTTAGCTATCTTCTTACCATGGTGTCTGCTCACTAAACATAATCTTCATCCTCTCTCAGTGGAACCTTGGACTCCTGTTTACCCTGATTCTGATAGATGACCTTTTGTTTCATCTCATTAGGTCCCAGGCCTCCATCTACTTCCTGGCTGTTTCCTCTCCATACTCACCCCCTCCTCCCTGGTCTATATTTTCCCTCTTTCCTCTTTTCTGCTACACCTTTAGGTGTTATATTCTGTTACTAGAATGTAAGCTTCTTGAGGGCAGGGACTATCTTGCTTAACTTTTATTTATGTCTCCAGCACTTAGCACAGTAGAGATATGCTGAATAAATGTCTGTCTGTCTCTCTCTCTGTGTATCTATCTATCTATCTATCTATCTATCTATCTATCTATCTATCTATCTATCTAGTTGACTGGGGGTACTGAGAGCTTAAATTGCTTGTATATGGTCACACTAGTATGTGTAAGAGGCAGGACTTAAACCTGGGTCATCTTGACTCAAAGGTTGGTGTACCATCCATTATTCCTTCTCTATTCTATTAAAAGTTTTTTTAATACAAGCTAAATCAATAGACAGATGGTTGAATACACAATTTAATATTTGTCTGTGTGCATCCTGAAGACTTCCCTAACCACTCCACCTCATAGTGCTCCGTCATTCCTCTCATCTCTTCTAGGTCCTGTCTATATCACTTATTAGGCACTTATTTACTCCATTGTGACGTCTCTAATATGGCTTGCCTGTTTTGTTTAGGTCCTTATGTGTCCATGCTTTGTTTCTTTTTCTAGATTGTAAGCTCTCCTCCTTCTTCTCCTTCTGTCCACATAGGTATCATACCCTTACCTGCCAGTGCTCTGCCCAAAAGAATGTAAATTTTGATTGCTGAAACCTCACAAAATATCTTAGGGTTTATGGGCTAGATTTCTTTCTCAAGGACCATGCCTTAAACAAATAATTCTGACTCTCCCTGATTGATCAAGGATAAGTCCCAGCTCAAGCTCCAAATTAGTCATTTTTGGGTCCAGATGGCTCAGAGTGAGTGTAAATAGCAATTGTTTCTGTTTTGGCCAGGAAGCCTGAGGGTCTTCTGCTCCCAAGAGGATTTTTTTAACTAGGTAAAAGAGGCCATTCTTTGCTTCATTTCTTACCTAACCTTAATCATTGAATGAGTGTTTCCTCAGTCAAACTGAGACCTGGGAAAGACTTTAGCTTAAAAAGGCCAAGGTCTCCCACTTCATCAGGGTTATCTCTTAGTTACCCTGATTTATATCTTGTCACTGAACTCAGATGGCTCTGGAGAAGAAAGTGACTTTGCACAGCCCTCCCTCACTTAAATCCCATTCACTTGCAAGTCATGGCATTACCTTCCTGATGTCATGGTCTTTTCTGAGAATGAGGGACAAACAATAATAAGATTGTAAGCTCCCAAAGGGAGCTATACAAAATTCTTTGTATAGAGTCATGGAATTTTAGAGCTGAAAGAAACTCTAAAGATAATCTAGTATAGTCTCTTAATTTTGCAGATGAGGAAATTGAGACCCAGGGTGGCAAAGTGATTTGACCACGGTCATATATGGAGTTTATGGCAAAGTTGAGACTAGAGTGACTGATTATATTGAGGAAAAATAAAATCTAATGCTTCTACTTCCCTAGTCTAGGGTGAAAAAACTACTAGATTATTGTTTTAGTATAAATCCTTTTAAACAGCCAAGTATTGATATTTGATGTTTGATTTGGATGGGGTATTAATATGGATTTTGTACCAATGAGATAATAGTGTTGGTCCCGTTCTCTGTCTTTGGGGAAAAAAATCAATAATTTTCCCAGAAAAGTCTATCTTTAAAATTTCTTTACAAGAAGAAAAATTTTTCTAAATAGCATAACTTTAAATCATTAGATGAAAGAACAGTCACTACATATATCTAGGAAAACTTGAGCTGAAATTCAAAGATGCAAAAATTCAATGTACTTGAATAAAAAGTTGTTGATTAAGTGAAAAGTAAAATTCATGATATGTTGATACATTGCTTGAAATACACTTCCAAACTGACTTCTGTGATATAATTTGGTATTTTCCAGACCAATGTTTCTGGCCTGTATTTTTATAGAGTACACTTGACATGAGGACTAATGGCCTTGGCTGATCACAGGTATGTTTTTTTTCTATATTTATATCTCACATCACAATTTTTCTTTAGCTGGAAAAGTTTAAATTTTCATTGGCTATTATCCAACTCTGAGTGAGGATGTAGAATTCACATGCAATGCATAGCCCAAATCATCCACACATTTAAATTTATCTTCTTCTACACCTACAACCAGTGCCTTGCACATTAATAAATATTTATTTAATGAATGACTGAATATTTGGGGTTTGGGAACCCTAAGGATTCAAAGTAGAGCTCATTTATCATCTGTTGTATGGAGGATAGAACCGTGATGAAAGTTGTAGATAGGAAGATTTGGGCTTGACCTAAGAATGGACTTCCTAACAAATTAGAGCTGCCTGGAACTGGAATGGCTTACTTTCTTTTTTTTTTTTTTAGAGGGGGGAAGGTGGAGCAATTGGGATTAAGTGACTTGCCCAAGGTCACACAGTTAGTAAGTGTGTCAAATGTCTGAGGCCAGATTTGAACCCAGATCCTCCTGACTCTGGGGCTGATGCTCTACTCACTGGACCACCTACGTGCCCCAAATGGGTTGCTTTTGGAGGGCTCTGCTTTACTGGGGATTTTCAAGCACTTTCTTGTCTGGGAGATTTTAGAGGGAAACCTTGATACAGGATGAACTAGAGGAAGCCTGACTAACCTAGCTCTTCACATTCTGAAGTTCTGGTTCTCCATTATTGGTGAACCTCTTTCCCATATAAGTAGGGAAAAGCAAAGTGCAAGTCTTCTCTCTACATCAGAGGTGTCAAACATGCAACCCACAACAGTCCTGAGTGTGGCTGAACTAGATTAACATGTAATTGGGAAATATTTAACAAAAACAAATAAAAATACAATAAAATATAGATAATATTACATTTTAAAACTAAATCAATATGTGGCCTACAAAAATCCTTATGTACAATTTAGTGGCTCCTGTGTCCATTTAAGTTTGATACCACTGCTCTAAAAAACTCATTATTTCTTCTGTTCATTCCTTATTAGTTCATATCCAGAGATGTTTATCAATGTCAAAAATATCACTAATCTCCTAACCAGTTACTCTACCTTTGCTGGGCATAATCTTTTCAACTTTTATGGCAGCACAAGGAAATTTGACTCTTAAGAAAAGGTCATATATTTGCTTTATAAGTTGTGTTGCCCTAACTGTATCAGGTAACATGGATATTCATTGATTCAAATGAGGAACTGTTAAATATAAATAAAATAAATCACATAAATCAAATAAGAAACGTATTCTTTCTTTTCACCGAGGATGATACTAGAAGTGAGCCAGGGATATGATAGTTCTGCCTTAGACTAAACTTTGTGGAAAATGAACTCTTTCTAGGTATCAATGTAGCATTTTCTATCCAGGATATAGCATATAAGATTCAATCAGAAAGAACAGCAGAGAAATTGAATAGAGAGTGGAGTACAGATCAGTAGCTAGAAAACCATTAAGGAGACTGGCCATCCCACATGCCTAGCATACACTCCTTATAACTATAATTATATATACCTCAAAGTTTGTAAAACAACTTACATACATTATATTATTTTCTTCTCATAGCAGCCCTCTAAGGTATAGATTCTTCTTATTCTCATTTTACAAATAGAGAAACTGAGGCTGAGAGAGAGCTCAAGTACTTGTCTAGGATGACATCTTTATTAAGTGTCTGAGACATGATTGGAACTCAGGTCTCCTTAATGCAGCTACAGTGCTCTATCCACTGCACCACCAAGGTGCCTAGCCAGTGTCTCTTTATATCCCTTTTTCCTTAAGATACGTCTCAGGCATCATCTTATGCATGAGGCCTTTCCCGATCTCCCCAATTACTAGTGCTCTCTCTCCTAAGCTACCTTGTATTGGACTGCTTTGTATAGATTTACTTTTATTCTTTCTGTATTTATGCTGTCTATATTTATATGTGTACTTATCTTCTCCCCTATTAGAATGTAAGCTCTTTGTGAGCAAGGTGTGCTACCATGCCCAGCACATAGAACGCCCATAATAAAAACTTGTTGATTGATTGACTAGTGACTATAAATTCCTTAAAGTGCCACCTACACAGAGGTTATCCTCCTTATCTCCTTTCTATGGGATCCCTAACTCTGCCCCTGAGACTCTGGGCTCTGGAAGGTGAGTTTTCATCTAATCTGTAAATTCCTTGAGGGTGGGGAATATCTTTTTTGTTTGTATTTGCATTTCCTAGAGTTTAGCATTGTGCTTGAAATTAATTCGTTCAGCTATCTAGCTATACATTCATTCATGTATATTTAATGAAAAGATGAAAAATATCACCTCCTTAATGTCATGTATCCTACACTCATGTTAGAATTATAGGATGTTAAAAATGTTAGAAGCCATAGATGTAATTTTGTCCAACACTCTGATTTTGTAAATGACAAAGGGAAGGTCCAGAATATGGAAATTACTTATCAAAGGTTATCATGTTGTTGCTGTTTTTAAGATTGGGAAAACCCATTGTAGCAAATGTGTTATTGGTTAAAATGAAAAAAAAAAATCACTACAGTTGGTAGTGTCTACTTTATCAAGGGTTAGGAGTGGGGAAAACCCATAGTCATTTCCATATCCTTTCCCAGACTGTTGTTTTTCCTTGAATGACTATACTTTCCTTTGGTCAGGAAATCTAAGTCTCGGTACTCTTATCAGTTTAAGAGAGAGAGCTTTAAGAGGGCTCAGCCTGAACCAGATAGACTTGTTTCTTTATTTGTTTTCTTTTCAAGATACCAATGATATATCTCTATTGAGTGTACAGTTTAGTGAGACAGATCACACATCATTCATTGGCACTTCAAGGAAGTCTTACCTGAGCTTGTTTACGTGAACATGGTTTAGAATAGCCATTTAGCTTCCAACCAGTTCCACCCTGCTGCCTGGAAATAAGGGCAAAAGGAGTCAGTGGGCCTATAGGTCCTGATAAACTAAACCCCCATTTGGCAGGCAAGGAAGCCAAAATGATAAGGATTCTGATTTATGTTTTATCTGTCACTAGGTTTTCAGTAAAGTCAGGCAGCCAGCCTTAACTGACTTAGCTCTGTTATCACCTTAAATGCCATCAGTTCCTTAAGTGGGGAAGATTCTTGGGGCCTTTTTTTTCTTCCTCAGGACTTCATTTGTTAGGGAGATGAAAGTAGGGCTGCTTAAAAAGCCTAGCATCTGGCTCTGTTGAGTAAACATAACCAGAGAAATACTATAGAGAGATTAATTTGAAGTATGTGACAGTCCTTGAAACATTAGGAATAAAGGATAATTTAAGAAGTGAAGTCTTTTCACTTTAATACCAAAACAAAACATAAATCACTGTAAATATTTATTACATAATTATAATAGCAAGCATTTATGTAGCACTTCAAGGTTTAAAAAGTGTTTTACTTATGTTAACTTATTTGAGCAATCCTGTGAAGTGGTGCTATTCTTATCCCCATTTTATAGATGAAGAAACTGAGGCAGGCAAAGTTTGTGACTTGCTTAGGGATGGGCAGCTACTAAGTGTATGAGACAGGATTCAAAATCACGTCTTCATACTGTTATCCACTATGCCACAGGCTCACAAAAGAGTGTTAAGTATAGAACAAAAACAAAAGAAAACAAACAAAAAAACCTGTAATTTTCTCTTGCTATTGAGATAAAAGGGTAATACCTCAACTAGGCAGAATTCTTTTTTTTTTTTAAACAAAGTTTATTGAAGATTTGCCATCCTGGGTAGAGTCTTTAGAAATCTCACCATTTTGTGATGCTTGTCTACAAGTGGGCCAGATTCAATCTGCTGAGTTGGATTGAATCTGAGCCAGAATTCTCTTTTTTGAAAGCCCCAAATTAAACCCTTCCATACACGGCTACATAGACCAACAAAACAAATTTCCACATTAGCCATTTCCAAAAATTTAAGTCTCTTTCTGTATTCTGAACTTATTACCTCTTTGTCAGGAGGTGAGTGGTATGTTTCATTTCTATTTTTTAGACTCATTATGTTGATCAGAGGTCTAAGTTTTTCAAAATTGTTTTTTCTACAATATTATTATCTCCTAATTTCACTCTGTATCACATCATAGAAGTCTTTCATGTTCCTCCTGAAATTGTCCATTTCATCATATCTTATGGCACAATAATATTTCATTGCATTCTTATGTCATAATCTGTTGAAGTGTACTCAGTAGGAGGATATTCTCTTAGTTTCCAATTTTTGGTTATCACGAGAACTACTACAAATATTTTTGTATATATGGATCCTTTTTCTGTTTCTTTGGTTTCTTTTGGGATATAGTAATGTTATACCTGGGGCAAGGAGTGTGCAGTTTTATAACTTTCTGGGCATAGTTCCGAATTGCTTTCCAGAATGGGTGGACCAATTTATGGCTCAACCAATGGTGTACTAGTGTACCTATCCTCCTATAACTCCTTCAGCATTTGTCACTTTTACTCTTTTCCATTCTGATAGGTGTGAAGTAGACATTCAAAGTTGCTGTAATTGGCATTTCTCCAATTATCAGTAATTGAGAACACTTTTTCATATTGTTGTTGATAGCTTTATTTCATCCTTTGAAAACTGAAATAAGTAGGATTCTTCAGTAGGACATGACTTTCTTGATTCAGATTCTAAATAGTAGAAAATCGACTTTCTTAAGTGAGAAAGGAGCCTAAAGAAGACAGTCTGTCTTGAGGGAATATGCCACTAACAATAAAGCAACAAACGGTGAAAATAAAGAAATTAAATAATCTCATTTATCCTATGACAGATGCAGCAGTATGCTCATGAAGATCAGTGGAAAACCAATCTGTTCAGAGACTTTGTCAGTGTCATCTTATCCAAAATGACAAAAGTCCACATAGAAAGGTCTCCTGGACCCAGCCATAAGACATCTCTGAGTGTCTTTGCCTGAGTTTAAATTGCCCAAATAGTTTTTGTACACAGATGAATGGATGTTATTTTTAAACTTTATTTTGCAGCAGAGGAATGTATTTTACAAGTAAAATATTCTCATGGAAAGGGAAAGGACAATGAATCATAAACAGGGGAGAAGGAAATGTCAAACCAATTCTATATCTTTGCCAAGAAAAACCCAAAGGGTCACGAACAGTTGGGCACAACTGAAAAGCAATCAAACAACAACAACAGAATAATAATATTGATGTCTTCACTATTATATGTATTTCCTTTCAAGGTGCCAGAAGGAAAAAAGAAGAAATGAAAAATGTTGAAACAACCCTTGAGGTTACATTCTACCGATTAGAAAGATGGTAAGCTCCTTGGCACAGACTATTACATTTTTGTCTTTTTTCCCCAGCAGCTAATATGGTGGCATTTTTATTAGAATATATAACCCATGAAATGTATGATCATTTTATAACAGATTGAATGTTGTTTTGGTGCCTGTAAAATGCTCAAATTTCTTAACCTTTTATGTGTGTCATGGACCTCTTGGGCAGCCTGGTGAAGTCTATGGAATCCTCAAAACAGTATTTTTCAATGCACAAAATAAAGTATTTCAGATTACAAAGGAAATTAATTATTGAAGTAAAATATATGTTTTCCCCTTCTAAGTTTAGAGACCCCCTGAAATCTATGCACCTCTCTGTAGACCCCAGCCTAAAAATCCCTAACCTAGAAGAAGGCCTCCAGAATTTTGAATAAGTCTGGAATATATGGACAAGAATTATACTAGAGTAGAACTCTTGAATGAGGAACAATCCATACTGTTACAGAAAACCTTTTAATGCACTTAAAGATCCGTGAAATATTGAAATATAAGCTTAATTATTATTTCTCATTAGCCTACCTTGAGCTATAGAAATTAACACGTAATAGAAAGACATTGACACCATAATTTGTCCTCATTACAGCTTTACGTTCTCATCCTTTCTCTTGTCTAAATGTCATAGTGCTGTTTTTAAAACTCTATTCTACAAAATTCTCATATTCCACGTGGTGTAAATAGTGGTCCCATGGGGGAAAATTGATGCTAGTGATATTTTTCCCCTCTGAAATAGTTTTCCCTATAATTTTAAGTATTTATGCATGTAATAAAAATACTTATCACTTGTGGTAATTTTTCAGTCTGACAATGGCTTTATTTCTTTTATTTCTCACCATCTTCCTTCATCCTGGGAGTATTCACACCTCTACAAGCCCCAGATGACCAACATTTGTTAGTACTATCAATATATTTCAAGTCTCAAGTACCAAATTAGTTTGAGATATTATTGCAATGTATTTTCACTAGTTCTCTTGAAAAGGCAAAGAGTTGTATTTTCCCCAATATGTCAGTCCTCCTAGGAGTTCTGTTTCATTGGTGTGGAGTCACCCCTTCAGAAATCTTTGTCTTTCTCCACAGACTTCCTTTTACTTTGACGTGTAAACTATTTGTTTTAAGCCCTTAAAAATGCGGTTGGTTTTGTCAGTGTCTTGGTCAAAAGCCCAACACTCCGCTCAGCAGCTACAAGTAATGTATCACTTAGATGAAGTGAGCTTTTGAAGAGCCACAGAGAAAGGCGACCACCAACTGGCAGATCCATCAGCCTCGCTAGGCCGTAGTTCATTTTGGGATAAAGCAAGTTCATTCTAGTTTTGCACAGGAACTGGACCTAATTGCTTCTAATCCACTTACCATGCTGCCTCTGTATGGAGCACCTTGATGCCAAATCTTAAGTCTTGGTACCTCTGGACATTTTTTTGCCAAGCCCTCAAAGTCACTGTAGCCTTGCCCTGGCAGCGTCACAATTTCCGGAAAGTGCTTGATGCTGTGAAAGATGCTTGTCCCCAACCACCACTGCCTATGTGATTGTGCCACCGTGTTGGTACCTGAGGTTCAGGTATTGATTGGTTATGTGTGCCTCCAATCAGAGCAAGAGATAGAGCCCCTGAAGAGGTTTGCAGACAAATGCTTACAAGAAAGGTTGGCTTGCTTTTGGCTTGGTTTTCAGTACACTGGGGTCTTAGAGCACTTTTTATGAAAAACAAAAAAAGAGTGTTAAGAGAACTCTCAAAAACCTTAATAATCTAATGGATTTGTGATCCTGTAGACCTAAATGCCTCTTCCATGTAAATTCACCGCTAGGGGGCAGAACCCACAAACTGGAGGCCTCTTTCTCTTGATATAGTAAAGATGCCAGAGCAGCACTTAGGGTGGCATCTTTTCCCATGATCAAGTTTTGATTACCAAGTAGCCTCTCCACCCATGATCACTACCCCAGACTTCATGTTTGTGAATATGTTCATGAAGAGGGTTAATTTCAAGCTGCAGCCATGCTCATATTGAAATGGAAACTTTTCTGACTATTGTCCCTTCATTCTGATAATTTCAGGATTTGCGCTTCAATTTGTGTTGAATTTTTGGCAGAATATTTTCTTCAGTTGTCTGTTCAGCAGCACTCCCAAACTATGGCAATAGAGCTTATGTAGAGCCAGGGGGAAGAGCAAGTAGGACAGACAGAGACTTCTTATTGTCAAAGATCTGCTGGTTTGCAAGGGTCAAGGCCTATTAAACGAAAAGCATCATTAATCCCAGTAGAGATAAGTATTCATTCATGTAGGTGCCTAGTTACCAATTCTACTTGGTGGGGAGGGGTAGCAGAGGATGCAAAGATGTTAGATGAGACGAGCACAAGGTGTTACTAAGAAATTTGTGGGAAGAGTTTGATTGAAGGAGCATAGAGTGATAGTAAAAATGCTTCAGCCCCCCTGTTCCTGTGGCTCAGAACCCCTATGTAAGTTTAAGCTCCTGCCCAATGGTGATCAACAGATCTTGACACTTCTTCAGTTTTCATACCTATTCTCAATAGGACTTATGCCTAGTCCTCTCCATTTTCTGTTTGGCATTTAAAACCTTTTACAACCTGGCTCCAACCAACCTTTCCTGGTTTGTTATATATCACTCCCCCTCACATTCTCCCCAATCCAGCCAAAGTGGCCTTCTTACTATTGCTCGCCTGTGACACTCAGGTGACTGTGACCACACCTGGAATGCACTTGCTTCTCACCAAAGTCCCTTAGAATCCCAAGGTTTCTTCAAAGTTTTACTGAGGTTTTTCCTGATTCTCTCAGCGATTAGTACTTTCTTGACAAAAATTATCTTTAGTTTACTTTGTGTATGTTTGCATATCCTTTTTCATGTTTGTATCTTAGCTCATGGAATGGAAACTCATCGAAGACAAGGAGCTGTTTCTTTCCATCTCCAGGACATAGCACAGCTTCTGGCTTACATTAGGTATTTAATAAGTGTTTATTGATTGATTGACTGATTGAATCAGCCTCCTTTGTGGTTATCCAATACTGAAACATATTCCTGTCTCTAGCTTCAGCCCTGCCAGAAATAATAACAATAATAATAAATAGCTAACGTTTATATAGTACTTTCTATGTGCCAAGCGCCGTTTTAGGATTATGAATTCATTTGATCTCCACAACAACCTTATGAAGCAGGTGCTTTTATTATCCTTATCTTACAGATAAGGAAATGGAGGTAAATGGAGATTAAGTGTTTACCCACGGTCACACAAGTGTCCTAGTCAGAATTTAAACTTATGTCTTCCTGACCACAGGCTCAGCACTCTGTCCATTGTGCCACTTAGCTGCCCCCATACATGCTTTGAATGCATACATTCACTTTGGCAGATATTTAACTCAGTGCTTATTGCTGTGGGACAAAGCTATTTAATACACAGACCTTGCTCTCAAGGAATGTATGGGGAGGAAACATGCAAATCAGCGTGAATAGAGGGAGACAGAGACAAGGACAAAAGGAGAGGTCTAAGTGAAGAGCTTGGAGTTATTTCAAGGAAAGGTTATAGAGGTGGGTCCAGGAGCAAGGTGCATAGTAGGCCCTTTACAAAGACTTGTTGATTGGTTGATATGAGATAAAACTGAAAAGGCAGATTGTGGAGTATTTTCAACACCAGGATCTGTAGAATAGGCAGTGGAAAGAACACTATTTTGCAGTCAGAGAACTTTGGTTTGAATCCTGGCTCTATTACTTACTGTCTGGGCAAGTTGTTTGATATCTCTGGCTCTCCTTTTGCTCATTTTATAGAGGAGGTTAGAGTTGATAACTTTGGAGGTCTCTTCTACCTCTAAATCCATCATCCTGTTATTTTCTCTACCAGATAATAGGGAACCAATGATGGCTTTTGAGGAGAGGAGTGGTACAAGCGTGGGTGTGACATTTTCTGCTCTAGGTGACCCCATCCATGTTCAACCCCAAATCTCCCCAGCTAGTCAGGGCAGATAGAAAACTGGCAGACAGAAAACTGGCCTTCTGCATTTTTGATTGCTTAATAAAAATCATTTTGTAAGCTGCTAAATTCCATAGAGTGTTCAAACTAACCATTAAGCCACCCAAGGAAAATATGTCAGGAACTGGACTCCTGCCTTAGAACAACTGTGCTGGTGCCCAACCATAGAGACTTCTTTTCGCTGTACTATGTGCTGTAAAAGGGTTCATATTCCCTATAAAAATATTTTCACTTTATTTTCTTACCCACTGTTTACCACAAATATTTTTTTAAAAAAATTTTATTTCACCACTAAAACACAACAGGAAAATGTTTATGGTAAGCTTCTAGGTACCATAAGGTTACAAGTGACATTTGATAGGGAAAGGGATGTCAGGAGGAGGCCTCTACACACTTGGGCAGTCTCTGAACAGTACTATGAGATTGTTACTTCCTAGCATGGGATATATACCTTGGGCTGAAAGGAGTAAGGACATCAGTATTTCTTTTGTATTTTCTTATAGTCTGTGGCATTTTTGACATAGAAACCAAATGAGCTGGTTTTTTAAAAAATCTTGTCACATAATAGGTCATTAATAAATACTTGTTGATCGACTGACTGTGATTCACTTTTCTTAGGCCCTTACTGTCTCTTCCCTAAATTATTTTTGGTTCTCACTATTTCTCTTTCACTCTATTTTTATCTCCTTTACTCATTTTTTTCCAAGTTTCTTCAGGCTGTCTACTTCATTCTTACCTTTGCTCTAAACTTTCAGTTTACCAGATCCTCTGTTATGCACACGTTTTGTTGTGATAGATAACTTCCAAGTTCTTTTCCCCTTACCCATTTCTTCCCTGGGACCAGGTCCTTCCTCTGCAGGTTAGACATCTCTGTGACCATAACTTGTATCAGAGAACATGAGAGCTGGAAGGGATGACATTAGTTTGAACACTGATTTTACAAAAGAGGGTACTAAGAAGGGAAGGAACTTCCCAAACATCATACAGTGTATAGCTTTAACTTGAACCTAAATTTTTTCACTCCAAATCTGACTTCTTGTCTCTGAATCATATTGTGCCTTTAGAACTATTGCCGTCAGATCATCTCTATCTAATGACAAATGTTTTGATATGTAATGAACTGTGGTTTGAGTGTTAGTCTTAAGGTAGTTATGGCCCATCTTTTTTTTCCTTTTTGTTTACTTTGTTAAAGGGAATCCAGTAATATCATTTTAGAAACGCTGGTCTTATGCATACCTAGTCTGAACAGAAACAAGGCATCGAGTCTGGCTATCGAATCGTAAGGCCCTGTTTCATTTTGATGAGCTCCAGGGAAATGCAAGCCAAGCCCTATGAGCAGGGCAGACAGCTGCCCAAGTGATGAAATCTGAGGGATAAAACAAGGACCAAGAGGTTCACTGCTATGCCTTAAAGCATTTTTTTCAGAAAGTGCCTGTTAAACTGTGGTCCCATGTGGATTTAGGGTGCATTGGTAGGCCTTGAGGTTTACCCTGAAACCTATTGATTCTCCTATTCCCTTAAGGTGAAATAAGTGGGTGCTATAGTTCAATGTTCATACAATGTGCAACATAGCATATTCAATGCCTGTCTGTGAACATGTAGAAAACATTACTCCCCACCAACTATTCTGTCATGTCCTGCATGGCCAGGTTTCAAGGCTTAACTTGTTTGATCCATGGGGCTGAAGCTCTTGGGAAATTTGGGAACTTAAGGCAGAGAGTAAGAAATCGTGGCCTAAGGATCCCTACCTGTACCTGGTTTATCCTTGGCTGCACTCCACCAGTCCATGACCAATAAAAAAATTGTGAGGAATGATTTGTGTCTAGCCCATGAGCAGCAACTCCAAAAAACAGGCAGGGAGTAGGATCCCTGGATAATTGGTAGGAGGGTGTACTAGTGAATCAGCAAATTTCCACAAAAGGAGATTGTCAGTAGGCTGTTTGAGTGATTATGAACGACAGTACTGAGTACCACATCAAAATATTGGAGTGATCCCTGGCAAAATATGTAGGAGTAGCAGAAAGAAATAGATAAACCACCCTAGGAAGGTAGTGATTGGAATTTTCTAATTACACTCAATTATTCCCTTAGCTCTCTGGAAGTGATAGCCCTGACCTGTTATTTGGTAGGTCTATCTGTCATAACACTTGAATACTATGAGGAGATATTGCATTGAATTGACTGTTCCAGACAAAATCTTTACCTAAGTTCCAAACAGGAACATAGGAAACTATCCATAGTATTGAAATATAAACCAAAGACAAATTACAAGGGACTCAATAAGGACAAACTATTTACCTTTTGTGTATGTAAAATGTAAAACGTATGTCTAAGATTGTTATTAGTAATCGGGTAGTTTGTAAGAAAGACTGGGGTAGACCTGAGTATGAAGTGACTTCAAAAAGCAAAACTGTTTAGGAACAGCTAAAATGAGTGATTATCTTATACAAATGAGGTGTGAGAAGAAGAAATGACCCAGAGGAATTAGATGGGGGAGGAGGGCTGTTAGTTCTGGAAACTTACTTTCATTGGGAGTGGGTTCAAGACGGAGTGTAAAAGAAGGTCAGAAGAGTATAAAAGTCTTCTAAATTCAGAAAGAAATAAAACACTAAGGGAATAGGGAGGGGAGAGAGGATAAGGGAGGACCTAAAGAGCCTCTTTAATTGATTTACTATACCATTCACCATAGCTTTTCCAAACATTTTATCCCTTTTCAAAGCTCCCATGGCTCTTTAGTTTCTACTCACTCATCTGAGAGCCTTGCCCCATATTTCACTGAAAAAACAAATGAAGCAATTTTCTCCTTTTCTGCTTTCCTCATTTCATATCACTCAGCTGCCTTTCTCCACTATCTCGTCCTTTATCCCTGTCTTATATGAAGAGATGGTCCTTCATTGCCAAAGCAAATGATCCCATTGCGTATAGTCTTCTCCAGTAGATTGCTTCATCTATCTTCCTCACTTTCTCATTAATCTTCAGACAGTCTGTTGCCTGCTTCCCTGCTGTCTACGAACATACCCATTTTCTTCCTGTTTTCAAATAATCTTCATTTTATCTTGTCCCTCCCTGTCTTATTCTATTATCTTATTTCTTTACTTCCTTTCATGGGTAAACTCTTTGAGAAGACCTTCTATAATTGGTGCCTCCAATTCTTCATTCTTTTCTTAAGTCTCTGCAGTCGGACTTCTGATCTCGTCATTCAATTGAAGTTACTTTCTCCATAGTTCCCAGTGATCTGACTGCAAAATCTAATGTTCTTTTCTCAATGCTTATCCTTGATGATCTTTCTGCGGTCTGTGACACTGTTACGTCACTCTCTTTTCCTTGAAACTACATTCTCTCTAAATTTATGTGACATTACTCTCTCATTGTTCCTGTACTACCTGTGTGACCATTTCTTTTTAATCTCCTTTGTGGGCTCCTCATATAGATCTGTCCCACCACTGTGAGTGTCTGCTAAGGATTTGTCTTAGGCTCTTTTCTTTTTTTTTCTTTGTACTATTTTGTTTCATGATCTCAGCAGTTCTCATGGATTCAGTTATCATCTCTATGTAGATCATTCTTGTATCTATTTATCTATCCCTAACCTCTTTCCTGATCTCTAGGCTTGAATCTTCAATTGCCTATTGTCCACCTCGAATTGAATGTCTCATGTTGTCCATTCGTTTCAGTCACGTCTTGACTTCATGACCGTGTTTGGGGTTTTCGTGGCAAAGATCCTAGAGTGATTTACCATTTTGTTCTCCATCTCATTTTACAGATGAGGAACTTAGGCAAAGAAGATTAAGTGACTTACCCAGGGCCACACAGCTAGTAAGTGTCTGAAGCCAGATTTGAACTCATGAAGATGAGTCTTCGTGACTCCAGGCCTGGCACTTTATTCATTGCACCACCGCCTCCAGAACTGAGCTTATTTTTCCACACAAACATTCCAGTCTTCTTGACATCAGTATTACTGTCAAGGGTATCACCATCTTCCCAGTCACTCAGATTTACAGCCTAGGTGTCACTCAATTCTTCACTCTTTCACTCCCCATACCCAATGAGTGGCCAAATCCTATCAATTCTACCTTCATAATATCTCTTATATACTTCCCTTTCACTCTTTTGACACTGCCATGCCCTTGTGCATCATCACCTCACACTTGGACTATTGTAACAGCCTACTGGTTTGTCTCTGTGATTCAAGGCATTCTTCACACCAACATATCCTCCAATGTCCACCTATCAAAATGGTCTTCCTAAACTGCAAGTCTGATCATCTTATCCCACCCCCATTCCACAAACACCAGTGGCTCCCTGTAACCTCTAGGATCCAATATGAAACTCTCTTTTTAGCTTTTAAAGCCCTCCATGTCCTGGTCCCTCCCTACCTTTCCAGTTTTCTTATATCTTACTCTTTCCACATAGTTTATGATTCATTGACACTAACCTCCTTGCTGTTCCTCAAATAATACACTCCATCTCCCAACTCATTGCATTTTCACTGGCTGTCCACCATGCTCTCAGTTATCCTTATCCTTGTCTCCACCCCCTCATTTTACTGGCTTCCTTCAAGTATCAACTAAAATCTCACTTTCTTCAAAGTGTTTTCTAGTCTTCCTTAACGCCAGTGCCTTGCCTCTCAGATTATCTCCAATTTACCCTGTACGTATATTTTCTGTACATAGTTGCTTTCATGTCTCCCTCATTAGATGTGAGCTCCTTGAGGGCAGGGATTTTTTTTAACCTTTCTTTGTATCCCGCATGCTGAGGACAATGCCTGGCACATATACTTATTAAATCCTTATTTGCTCGATGTGACCTTTTTTGAAAGTCTTTTAGGGGTTAAACCCAGCTAATCCACTATTTTTGGAATGATTCCCAAATTTGCTTAAATTTTTACCAAGAACATGTTTTGTGTTCAACTTTTTTGCACTATAGTAAAGTGGGTTTTTTCCCCAACAATTTACCCATTTTCTGAAGCAGGAAACACATGCCCCAGAGTTTATCCACTACCTTCAAAAAGTAAATGCAAAATAATTCTAATAATAATGCTAATGAGTGATATTTTAAAAATTATATAATTATCATTTATTTTTCACAAGTTACTGTTTTGGGTTATTACTGTTATTATACATTTCAAAATAGTTTTCTTGTGAAGTCTGAATAGAAAGAAGCCTGACTTCATTGCATTGAAAGATGAAGGCTTAGGGCCTTTAAAAAATACTCTAGATAATTTCACCATTTTTGCAAAAAAAGGAATCCAAATCTCCTTTGGATTCTCCTCCTACTCTACTTTAGACACGTAGTATTCTGGGCCCATTGGCACCTCTTTCTCAATTGCTATGTCTATTATTTTCTTTCTTTGTAGTGAAGGACTCTGAGTACCTGACAATATTAGGAGTTAAGGTCAAGGTACAGAGAAGACTTTGGCATTTTGCCCTATTCTCTTTTTTGCCCAAATTTTTCTGCTGATTTATACAATGATAGAGGTCTGACAAGGCAGGTTTGCTGCTTACTATTTCTTCCCTGTTTGATTCGCTCTCTCTTAGCTCAGCTACGACAGAGTCTTCCAAACTCCTGGAGACTATCAGGCAAAATAGTCTGGACCACTCAAATCTTTGAAAAGCATATAATTCCTTGGGGAAAAGCTCTGGAGGTCTCTGGATTGCTAGAGTCCTGTAAGGTTCCCAAATTCCCAAGCTTCCTTTGGGAAACCGTACAGATCAAAGTGCAGAATTTTCCAGAGCAACTTTGGCCTCAGTCTCTCACAATTAGGAATTTTGCTTACATGAATTACACTGAGTACTTATTTCTGAGTATTAATGGGAGACCCTGAGGAGACCTTGGGACAGGTTAGAGCTAGTCAGCAAATAAGGTGAGAGAGAGCTAGAAAGCTGCAGTTCACACCAGTGACTCCTGAAGGGCACTGGGGGCAAAAGTGCTTAAGGCTTGACCCCACCCTTCCTGGGGAGTTTCAGGGTTACCCACAACGATTAGGGAAATCTAACAGTGGTGAATCTAGCAAAGAAAGTTAAAAGACTAAGAAGGAAAGGAGAAAGGAGGGGGAAAGCCTATGACCTCATCTGTTCTCAGTTTACTAGTTTACTATTTAATTATTGACTCCCTGGTTTCTGGACCACTTCAAGAACTCAATTTGATGACATTAATTGGCTTGTCATAGAGGGCACCCCTGAGGGGGGGCTTGGTTGAGTCTATATTTCTCATTATACTCCCCATCGAACATATATATTAATATTCACATTTCCATTTCATAGAGTTTTTTTATGACCAAAGTGGAATGACAGAATCACAGCATCTCAGAGTTTGGAAGGGACCTTAGCAGTCACAGGCTTAGCCATATCCAGTCTGACTCTGCCATTGCCCTACTCAAGAAGCTTCTGTGGATCCCTTCTTCTTTAAAATAAAATATAACCTCCTCTGTTTGGTAGCTCCAGCCCTTTCTAGGCTTATTTCATGTTAAAACTGCTTGTGTAGTCTGCATTCCAGCCGAACTGGTTACTGGCTGCTCCTTCTATATACTAGTCTATCTGCCACCTCCAAGCCTTTACGCCAGCTAACCTACCACATTTGGACTTTTCTTTTTCACCTTTTGCTCTTGGAACTCCTAGCTCCCTTAAAGGGCCTTTTCTATTACAGTCCTCTTAGATTCCCTCCTTGGTAGAAGTAATGGTTCCCCATTAAGCTTCCAGGAAATTCTTTCACATTTACTTATCTGTGCTCTTTTTGGATCCCTCACTAGAATGTAAGTTCTTTGAGGCCAGGGGCTATTTCATTTCCGTCTATGCATCAGCAACACCAAGAACGGTGCCTTGTACATTTTAGATATATTATAATTTTAAAATTGAATTTCTCATAGACTTATAATGGATCGATTTTTATAATAGTGCTTTAAGATTTGCTTTTCCTTGAGGCAGCTATGTAGCATAAGTCTTAGAATGCTGGACTTGGAATGAGAAAGAATTGAGTTCAAATCCTGCCTCGGACACTTACTGGTTATGACCATAAGAAAGTAACGCAACCCTTGTCTGTCTCAGCTTCCTTATCTGTAAAATGAGGCACCTACCTTCCAGGATTGTTGTGCCAATCAAATATAATCATGTAAGTAAAGCATTTTGCAAACTTTTTAAAGCTCTATAGAAATGTTAGCTATTATTATTTCCTCAAAACAACTCTGTGACATGGGTAGTCAAAGTATTATTCTCCCCATGTTACTGATGAGAAGACTGAGATTCTGAGAAGCTATTTGACTTGCCCAGAATCTCATAACTAGATGGTAAAGTACATAGAATGCTGGACTTAGAATCAGGAGGACTTGAGGTTCAATCATGCCTCACATGCTTATTGGCTGACATGATGCTTTCTCAAACTCAATCTTCTCATCTGAGAAAGGGGGCTAATAATAACACTACTATAGAGTTATGAGGTGGCACAGTGGATAGAGTGCCAGGCTGGAGTCAGGAAGACTCATCTTCATGAGTTCAAATCTGGCCTTAGGCACTTACTAGCTGGGTGACCCTGGGCAAGTCACTTGAACCTGTTTGCCTCAGTTTCCTCATCTGTAAAATGAGCTGGAAAAGGAAATGGCAAACCTCTCCAGCATCTTTGCCAAGAAAACTTCAAATGAGTTCACAAGGAGTCAGACATGACTGAAAACAACTGAACAGCAAGAAGAGTTGTGAGAATCAACTGTGATATTATATGAAAGCAATTCACAAAGCTTAAAATGCTATAAACACTTCAAACGCTGCTAGCTGTTGCTTGTACCTCAACAGTACAGTGTCCTGGCACCCCTCTGATTAGAGGGCAAAATAATGTGCTGCTCCTAGAGTCTTTAAAGAGTGTGCCAGATCCAGTCATCTCTTTTTTTTTCCCAGCAGACTACATTCTTTGGACTTCTCTGTCGTGCTCTGGGTGCCTTCTCTCCTCTCCACACCACCCCCCTTTTCTGTTTCCTTTTGTGTTATTATTAGGAATTCCTTGAGGGACAGCTAGGTGGCTCAGTGAGTAGAGCACCAGCCCTGGAGTCAGGAGGACCTGAGTTCAAATCCAGCCTCAGACACTTGACACATTTACTAGCTGTGTGACCTCGGGCAAGCCACTTAACCCCAACTGCTCCGCTTTCTCCCCTCCAGAAAAAAGAAAAGAAATTCCTTGAGAGGAGAGACTTTCCTTTTAGAATTTATTTCCCCCAGTGCTTAGCACAGTGCCTAGAACATAGTAGGTGCTTCATATTTACTAACTAAATAAATGTCTGCAGTGGGATTTGAACCCAGGTCTCCTTACTCCAAGTCCAGCTTTCTATCCTTTAGGCTGAGATGCATTAATCTATTAGCAATGTTTTTAAACTTGTGCAAGGCCATTGATCTGAATATCATTTTATTTGCTCACCAGGTAATAATAATACATTGCTACAGTAACCTTCAGCTCCTTTTCTAAAGAATTTGCTTTAACCATCTGTGCCAGTAAGGCAAAATTAGCTTAGTTTAACGGTGCCCTTGAAGAGTTTGGCTTTTGTTTATGGTGAAAGTACTTTCACCTGTTAAACGCTAAGCCCCAGGCCCAAAGCCCTATCAGGTGTGAAACCCCTGTGGGCGTAGATTAAAGACTTTAAAAGGGGCCAATTCGGGAACCAATGGGTCTCTGGACTCTGGTCTCTAGTCTTTGAGGCAGGACTTAAGAACGCCAGAGGCTTGGCTGCGAGGAGAGGCGAGAAAACTATACCTGGAAAAAGTCCGAGGCAGAGCCGACCCCTGTGTGGACCCAGGAGTTCGAGCGGTGAATATGATTTATGCCATCTTATTTTTTTGTGGCCTCC
>CM053623.1:255450118-255461701 GCA_028646595.1 Phalanger gymnotis
ATACTGGAATGGGGAGGTTGGTTTGCTAATTTGTTGATCTGGGCCATGAATAAATTTTTTGATGCCTTCTGCTTGGAGAATTCTGTATACCCAACGATTTCGAACCATTCAGATATTTATATGATCCTTTTTGAGATCATAAATTCGGCCTTCCTACTACACCATCTAATTCCATAAGTGTTCAGTGAGGCTAGGTGAAGGATGTGCTGGTATAGACAGGAGGCCTTGGGGAGAAGTGTTTCCTTTGCGGTTTTCTGAAACACAGGGCAGCTTGCTGGGGTACAAAAGCTGCTCTCCAAAGCTATCCTGGAGACAAAAATTATGATGATCCTGAAAGCCAAGATCCAAAATATGTAGACCAATAAATACTTCAGGTGGCATTTGAGGGTAGTAAAGGAGATGGCAGTCTACATATCACTGGTAAGCAGTGGTTACTTTGCCTCCCCATTGTCATCGAATAGGCTGCCACATTCTGCACGACGGGAAGTTTCTGGTAAACGTTCTAAGAGATTCTCCTTTGAAAGAATGTTGTCATAGTCCCAAAAGAATGATCCAGAGGTGTGGATGATATGAATGTAATGCACACTGGGGAGAAGAGCTTGTAATCAGTGCTAATCATAGCTATAAAGAACCATTCTAGGACTGGCCCATTGTTCTGAGAATCCAATGATCTATGTATAAAAGGGATCTTAAATGCTTTCTTTTTTTAACCCTCCTAAAGCATGGTTTATAAATGGAAAGAAAGATAGGTTTGGCTTCAGAAGACCTAAGGCTAAATGATGATTTGGCAACCATATGTGTGACCTTGGTCAAGTCAATTCCCTCTGTGGGGTCTCACTTCATAAGAATGTTAACAATTAACACCAGCATTGATATAGCCCTTGAGGAGCTGCATGTGTCACCTTACATGTGTCACCTTATTCGATCCTCACAATAAGCCTAAGAATAGGTGTGGTTATTATGCATATTTTACAGATGAAGAAACTGAGGCTGTTATATGACTTCTCCAGGGTAATGTCGCTATTAAGTGTTTGAGGCAGGGTTTGAACTCAGGTCTTTGTTACTCTAGCTTTATCTACTTATATGATACCTGTACCATCATCTATAAAAGGAAGGAACTAGGATAGGTAGCCTCTAATGCTTTCAGGTCTCAGTCTATGATCCTTGCACCACTTCTTTCCTTTACCAGTACGTTTATTGAAGGGAAGCACAAGAGGGGACTGGGTATGGACCAAGCAAGGTATAGCCATGTGGTAGACAAATATTCTCACGTCGTCTTTCTAGGCTCATAGATGTTGGGCAGAGAAAGACCGTAGAAGCCATCAAGCCCAACCACCTCATTTTACAGAAGGGGTGACTGAGGCAAATAGAGGTTAAGTGACTTGCCCAGGGTCACACAGCCAGTAAGTGTCTGAGCTGGAATTTGATCCAGCTTTTCCTAACTCCAAATCCAAGCCTCCATTCACCATTTCATGTTACCTTTTCATCCATCTTTGCAACTACTTCCCCAAATTGTTGTCAGGACCAGGGTGAATACTGCCCTCACATTTCATGATGGTTCTGGGCATTGAGAAAGGCCAGTCGGTGACTGGGCAGAGACCACCAACCTCTAGACTGGCCTGAAAGCCAAAGCTCAGAAGGCTAAAGGTCACAGCCCCATCCCACTACACTACGTCTGGTCTGTTTCTTGTTACAAAACAATTTCCAGATCAGGCTTGGACATGATTTTTCAGTAGCCGCTAGGTCTAAGGGAGAGAAGGGGGTGGGGTGGTGGTAAAGAGGAATCATTCTCTGGGCAGTAGTTTTTGCCCACAGATTTGCAGAGCCCTGCTAGTATCTGGAGAGAGGGCAGCTTCCCATCCAGCAGTCCCATCTACAGGATAAGTGTTGTAGTTGTGGTGAATCTGGCTTGCTATTTTGAGGACAGAGGATGCATTGTGAGCAGAGGAGAGGAAATGATGGACCTGCTAACAAAGGCGATGGTGATTTCTCAGGACCCCTTTGGAAAGAGCCTCTGGCAGCAACCTGTCCCAGCCAAACAGAGATGCAAACCCTCACGACCCTGTCTTGTACCTGGGGTGAAGGACCACCGTAAAAAATAAATAAGAAATTCCAAATGTGTAAATCCGATATAAGCTGAACCATATGGTTCAAGATGAAAACATTTTCTCCCAACATCTTTGGCAAATTTATTTCTCACTGCATTTTAATCACAAGAAAGTATTAGCACTACTCTTAGTCATATAGTTTAGCCACTGATCTATGGGACTGATAATATGAGTAGCTTAATGATACTTCTACTGTTTGCATAGCTATGAGCATGTTTAAAAAAAAAAAAAAGGTTGCGCACCTAGAAGTGCTAAAAACCTGGGATAACAGCTCATACATTAGTGGCCTTCCATGGCGAACAAAGTCATTTTTCAGACAAGTCCTAAGGCAGCTTAAAAACAAGTGTTTCAGTGTTTGCTTCCAATGAGGCAGTTGCCACGTGACTGCCATCCATCTGACATCATTCCTGACAGAGCTTTGTGTCTTTGGTGTCTGATTAAAGCTCCCAGTCATGGTGGTGCCAGACTAAGTACTTTAAGTGAGGTGGCTAAGGAAAATTAACGTGTCAGAATTACTAGAAGGTGAGAGTGCCTGATCTGTGCCTCCTTTGGAGGAAGCTACTTGGAATGGCTATTGATGCTTCTTGGGAGTATCTTTTGATGCTAATTCTAGAGCCTCAGTCTTGGTAAAGATGAACTTTAGAAAGGAAGCTTAGGCAGGACCAAAAGTGATTTGGAGACTTTCAGGATCTGGGGAGAAAAAATAAAGAGGGAGAGAGTATAATTACATTTGTTCATAAATGGGATCAAATAGGTGACTGGGTAAAAGGAGGCCATGAGATCCAGTGGGGGTGGGGTGAAGGGACTGCTCGAACCACAGTGTCCCTGGGGACTTCTAGTCTTGTCTATGCCATGACATACTCCACCTCTTTGCAGAGTCACAGCCCTTCTCTGCCTTGGGTTCTTTTTTGGTCAGAAAGCAATGCCATCCACCTCACAGAGGCACTGAGAGAATTAACTGATATATAGTCTTTGGTAACAGAGATGGATTCTTAGATAAAGGTAGCATTGTTCTTAGTGAGTTGTCTCCCTTTCTTAACTTTAGCATAAGCCTGACTTTCCCTGCTGTTCTTCCCTCTCAGTATCCCTCACACTGATCTCACGAGGCTGTTCTGAAGCAAATGCCTTGCCAACCTTAAGATTCTATGTAAATATGAGTGGCTGGTACACCTCTTGCTGCTCTCTTGATGCTGAGCAGAAGGGAATCGGGCTCACAAAAGCATGTAGAGAGACATCCTGGAAGATCAGTACAACACAATGCAAAAGCACCAGCTTCAGTGTCATCTGAGGACCTGGGTTGAAATCTTACTCTGATGCTTTCTACATAACCTTGAGGGGGTCTCCTAATATCCTTGGTCCTCAGTCTCCTCATCTGTAAAATGAGAGAGTTGGACCAGATGGCTTTTGAAGTTTCATCCAGTTCTTCATTTATGATTGATTTGGCATTTAAAGCTCCTTATAACCTGGCCCCTTATTGCCTTTGCAGACTTCTGTCATTCTTCTCTCCACAGACTGTATTATCCAGTAGTCGGCCTATTTGTTGTTCCTAAACATGACATTCCATGTCAATTCTCCGTATCTTTGTGGTGGCTCTCTCCTATGACCTTCTCGCCTCTACACCATGGTATCTATCTTCTTTCAAGACTCAGATCAAACCTACTTTCTTTAGGAGGTCTACTCTAACCCTCCCCAATCCCTACCTCCCTCTCCCCCACCTTACCCCCAATCCCTACCTTCTAGTGCTTTCCTTTTTAAGATTATCCTCTAATGAGGCCATACATATCTTGTTTGGACAAAGTGATCTACATGCTGTCTTCTCTATTCAAATGTGAACTTCTTGAGGGAAGAGACTGTTTTGCTTTCTTTCAATCTCCAATTTTTAGCACAATACTTGGCACACAGTCCGTGCTTTACAAGTGCTTACAAGTGTTAACTGAATGAGTCTCTGATTTCCTCTTACAAGTTAGGAAGAATGGTGGAGCCATAACTAATCATTTTCTTTTTCAGGGCAAGCAGCACAAATCATACCTTCAAGTCAACTTCTTAAGATAAATTCAAATAAATAAATAAATGCATACGAAAATGAATGAATAAATAAATGGATGTATGGATGGATGAATGAATGAATACATAAATATATAAATAAACAAACAAACAAATAAATAAATAAATGCCTTTTGGCAGGTGGGGAGAGACCTGGGATGCCACGTGGAGAAAAGACAGAATGCAGAGCATAAGTAGGCCGACACTGAGGAAACTGCCAAGGTGGGGTGGGTAGAGACCAGGAAAGGGGATGGCCAGGCCAGGAAAATCTCACCTAAGATAAAACTACCAGGGAGAGAGTGAGGGAAAGAAGTGAGCCACAGAGAGCTTCCTATTCCAATGAATTATCCTTGTTAACTAGGCGCTAAGCTTAATTGTGTCTTTATTATGGAAGGAGTGCATTGCTATAAGGATCCTCTAAATATCAGTGGCCTAGGGCAAAGCCCTAAACATCCAGGGCTAGTTATGGCTCTAGAATTGTCACTCCTTACCCTGTGATGCTACAGACACTACCATGGCAGAATGGTATGATCTGATTCTCTTCAAGAACTGCACTGTCTGTAGAGTCAACATGAGGCAACAGCTGGGGCAGGGTTAACAGCTGCATGTGAACAGTAATTCTACTGTTCATGATTTCATGTACTTCTCTGTTACCCAGCAGAGGGATGTCCTTATGCTCCTCTTAAAATAGCACTAGAAATCCTTCCACTTTGCCAGTGACTATAGAGGTTGTTGACAGCCAGAGGGCAATTATAGGAAGAAAGGGAGGATGTGGAAAGCAAGCAAAAGGAAAGGGGGGTTTCTTTCTCCCCACTCCATGCCTTTTTACTGGCATTCCCCAGATGTGAAGGGGAGAATGAAATGGACCTCATGTGAATTAACTAGGATTGTAAAGGAGCAGGTCATTTTAATTTATGAAATGAAGGATGTGTACGTTTTATTGCCTCAGCCATCAGGAGACTCCTTTCTGAAATCATAGTGGAAAATCTCAGTTCTAGAGACAGTGTAGAGTAATGAGTAGTGCCCTAGCCTGGAAATCAGAAGACCAGGTTTGGAATTAGTGACTTTCAGATCAGCAGCATTTTCTCTGTATCTTCCATTCTTACAGAATTGCCTAAAGCACCTTAGATACATATTAGCTCTATGGCCTTGGGAAAGTCACTTTCTCTCAGGACCTTAGTTTCTTCACCTATAAAATGGGGAGAAACTTATTTGTTGTTGTTGTGAGGATTTTATTTTGCAAAACTTAAGGTGCTGGCAGGAATGTTCTTCCTTCTTACCTTCACCTCCTGAAATTTCTAGTTCCCTTCAAAACTCAGCTCAAGTTCCCTTTTTTACATGAAGCCTTTCCTGAGTTGTGTTAAACTAAGTGCCTGAAAGGAGATGGGGTCAAATTTCTAATTGTATAGTTTTTTATGTGAATTTAGATGATAGATGGGCTTGTCCTTGTGGGAGTGGCATTGTGTTATATTTTTGAGTTGATGGGGAAATTTTAAATTATTTGTAATTGTTCTTTTTCCCCTTCTGGGTGGCATGCATAAATATCTAGTGAGTGAATTCCTTGGAATATGATTGGAGCCTTCAACACCAGTTGTAAAGTCAGGAGACTTCATGATTGACTGTGAGTAATCCTGGGACTGTAGAATAGACAAATTCTCTAATTCAGAAGTACACAGATGGGCACATGCCAGCCAAGTGAGCTCATAGGTTTTATGAGGCAGTAGATATTATCTTGTTTTGGAGCCCTCAATGATCTAGATATTTTATGTTTAGAGAGGATCTTAATATAAGTAAAGACCAAGAAGTGTAGATTAGGAAGTTTAGATACCAACCAATCTGATACTGGATAATTTCTTCGATTAAAGTAAAACAAAACATTTCTAATTACTTTTTTAAAAGTCAGAGTTGTGGATTCATTAGTATCAGGAACTTCTGATGAGGAAACTCCTCTGAAAATACAGATGAGCACCATAAATTTAGAGCCAGAAGAGGTCTCAAAGGCCATCTAGTCTAGATCCTTTCATTTTACAGATGAGGAAACTGAGGCCGAGAGGGTAAATGATTTGCCCCATTTCACACAGATAAAATCAAGATTGGATCTAAGGTCCTCAGACTCCAAATTCAATACATTTTCCATTGTATCACTCTGCCTCCTAGTTCTGTAACTTACAATTTTCACATACCCCGCAAACCCCACACTCAGCTCAAAGTAGACAGTTAATACATATTTGTTAAGTTGAATTGGGTTGAATTAGAAGGCAAAAAGATAAAACAAATCCTAGACCAAAAAGATCAGAAGCTTGATACCTAGGACTAGAGTTTGGAATGAGAAAATTTTACTAAAACCCACCCAGTAATGGTGAAATTCTTGTGGCTGAGGTCAAGGCTCCCTAGGTTGCTTCTGAGTTGGAACTAGAGTTGCTATAAAGCATATTGAGATCATCAGTTGATCAATTGATCAGCAAGTATTTATCAAACACCTACTGTATACATTCCAGGCACTGGGTCAGGTGTCAGAGATGCAAATACAAAGAATGAAGCAATCTAACTCTTCATTTATTACACGGTCATGCACTTTCCATTTTTCTGGTCTCTACACATGAAAACACTAGTGTAGGGCTTGTTTTTTTTCTTGTTTCTTTTGTTGTTACTGTGTTTGTTGCTGCTGCTTCACTTGCTGGGAAATAATGCACTGTCACATTACAAGTTTAGGCTAGAAGAGGTATTACTTGACAGGATAGAGGGAGGGACTGAGACTATGCCACATAAGGGTCACTTGTAGGAACTAAGGATGTTTAGCATAGAGAGATGAAGACTTGCGGGGTACATAGTAATGCTTTTGAAGGTAGAATAAAATTTGTCTGTTTGGCACCAGAGGGCAGAATAATGAGCAATGGGAAGGAGCTGCAAAGAGGCAGATTTAGGTTTGATGTCAGGAAAAACTTCCTAATAATTAATTAGTGGAGTGGAATGCTTCAGGGGTCAGCTAGTCAATAAACATTTAATAAGTACCTACTATGTGCCAGACACTGTTCTAAGTGCTATAGATACAAAGAAAGGCAAAAAAGTCTCTGTCCTCAAGGTCAAAGTCTGATGTGATGCAAAGAACTGTGTAAAAAACCATGTGCAGGATAATTCGAATGTAATCAACAGAGAAAACACTAGAATTTAGGGAGATCAGGAAATACTTCCTATGGAATATGAGATTTTAGCTGAGAGCTGAAGGAAGTGAGGAAAATCAGGAGGTAGAGATGGAGAAGGTAGCATTCTTGGCATGGAGGATAGTCAGTAAAAATACCTGGAGTCAGAATATAGAGGGTCTTGTTTGAGGAACAACAGGAAGACCAGTGTCAACTGGGTCACAGAGTATATGGGGGGGTAGGATGGTGGGGTTGAATGTAAGAACACCAGAAAGGTTCAGGTTCAGGTTGGCAGAGACAGGTTATGAAGGGCTTTGAAGGCCAGAAGGTGATCCAGGAGATGATATGGAGCCACTGGAGTTCATTGAGTGTGTGTTGTGTGTGGGGAGGGTGGATAGGGCGGTGGTGGTGAATAAGAGACAGGGGGAGGGTTACCCTGTGTTTTACGAAGATCACTTTGATATAAGTTCTCTTTTATTAAAAGTCTTCAATAGAAGGCTGGAGGACCACTTGTGAAGGGCACCCTCGAGGAGATTCTTCATATAACCCAAATTAAATGGCCACCAAGTTCCCTTCCTACTCTCAGATTCTATGATTATGTTTTTTCTTCCTTGATTCCTTTTGGGCTCTAAGTACATTCTGTAGCCAGGTGAACAATGGTTTTTTTGTTATGATTATCTATTCCAAACAGTCAAGCTTCCCCTATGTTTGGTTAAATATGAAAAATTTACATCCTATTCCATCTAGTTTTTCTAAAATAAAAGTCTTTATTAAATTATTAAGCATAAATATTAACTTAAACTCCCAATTGGCATTTTAAAAGATTACACATGAGTAAAGCAAGATTTAAAGGGATATGTATGTGTATATATATATATATATATAGACATAAATGTATACATACACCTATATATATTTATACATATTTATCTATATATATCTATATGTCTAGATAGATTTATATTATATATTTAAGTATCTCTACTCTTATTCCTTAACATTACTTATCACTGTTTAATTCAATCCTCATCAATCTTTATATACATTTATATATGTGTATATGTACATATACACCTAGGTATATATATATATATATATATATATATATATATATATATACACATATACCTAAGTATACTACTATTATTTATATATCTCTACTCTTAACCCTTAACTATTACTTATCACTGTTTAATTTAACCCTCATAAATCTTTAACTGTCTTAAAACAATCTTACTCTTATCCAAATTTTTCCTAAGCATCAGCAAAACATTTTTATCAACTGGCATAGCCTGAAAGAATCCAAAATGCCATTATGAGTCATTAGTGTAAAACTTTACTCGAGAATTCATTACAATTGATAAACATCGACTTTGGGAAGTACTATGTACTGAGATGACACAAGATAAGACTTCACGAAACAAAGTTAGATGTCTCATAAATAAATTATTGTAATACAAAATAATATATTAAGGGGACAAGAAAATTGCAAAGAAAGCATGCTGTGACATCTGAATGTAAAAAATATCATACTGATTAAGGATGAACAGGGAAAGATTCAGGGAGGAAATGGCATTTGAGCTGGTATTTGAAGATGGGTACAATTTCAACAGGTTAAAGAGGGAAAGGGGGCACTTACAGCATTGAAAAGGCAAAGGAGAAGAGCGTACAGTAAAGCCAGGATTGGTGAATAGTAAAGTTTGATGGTATGAAAGGGATACATGCATGGATAGGAGTAGAAAAATACAACTGGTATACTATACCATACATACATACACGTTTATATTCCATATACATACACACCATATTCAGGAAGGTTTTGAGTGCCAGATTAAGAAAGATGAAACTTTCTTTGGCAATACAGAACCATTGAAGGAGTTTTAGTTTGGAACTAAACTAGATAAATGACTAGATAAATAATGCTATGATTTTTTCTTCACTTTGAGATACTCTTGGTAGGTGTGGAAACTCCCTCCATAATTCTGAATCTCAACCCATTTATGATTTATTACTAATCCTAGGGATCTGCCTGATGTACACATGAGTTAAGGAAATTGCCCCAGGTCACACGGATAGCAAGGATCAGAGTCAAGATTTGAACTCATCTTCTTGCCTCAAGCCTTGCTATCTGCCTTAATATATTGCCTCTTCTTATAAGGATACAAATAAATACGATTAACAAAACAGTGGTATAGAAGTGCTTCTTAAACTGTGGATTGTGACCCCATATAGGGTTGTGTAACTAAATATAGGGGATGGGGGAAAATTTGGCAAGAGTAAAAGGTTTTCGAATGGACAATGACAAAAAATCAATTCAAAATCTAATGTGCAACGAATCCAAGGTATTTCTGTCAGTGCTTGCCTGTGTTGCATCATGCAACTTCACTGCAGCCTTGGTTCTGAACACACTTTGCACTGCGCATGCTGTCACATCACACAGTGCCAACAAGCACTGCCAGAAACACCTCTGCTCAGATTCAAGACTATTGTTTGTTATGAATGGCAATGTTTTTACTGTACATGCAAATTTTTCTGTTCTTACAGAAATGTAACAGTTTAATTATGAAATATAAGACTTTAATATTTTCCTATACTCATGCCTCAGCATGTATCAAATTGGTATATCTTTGCATTGTAACAGGTTAGAATGTTTGATTTTAAAAGTACTGTTATCTACTTCTTTTACAGAAACATAAGTGTTTAAGCAAGACAAAAGCCCTTTAATGATATTTCTCCACCATCACCATTGTATGTAAATGTGAACAGCAGTTTTTAAATTAAGCACAAACAAATGTAATTTCATAAACTAAAGGTAGTATTTATTTGAGAAATTATTCACAATATTTATATTTTAGGACAAAAATTTTTTGGTTATGGATAATTTGGCTAAATTTATACAGAAGAGGTGAAAATACTGATGACAATGCAGTAGAGCCTTCACTAATAGGTTGTAGTACATTATAATAAAAAGTTCAACATACTGCAATAAGCCAAAGGAATATTTTAAACAACTTTTAAAATCTTCAAATAAAGAAAAACTATGTTTTGAAAAATTTGCTGCTGTCCAGCTTATGAAACTTCTTATTTAATTGCAAAAACTAAAAAGCCCTACATGATATGAGATCTCATGTTACCTGCTGCTATTAAAAAGTCAGAAATAGTTCATGGGAAAAAGTATGGGGATGAAAGTAATAAAATTCCTTTATCTAATGTCACTGTTTCCAAAAGAATTTCTGAAATTAGCAATGACCGATTCCAGCAGCTTGTTACCAGGCTCAAAGGCAGCCCGAAGTTTGCAATCCAGTTAGATGAAACAACTGGTATTTCTAACCCCGCACAGTTGTTACTAAAGTAACAACTATAAGATATATTTATGAAGGAAGCAGACATGAAGAATTATTGTTTTTCTCCTTTTGGAAGGGCACACAAGATGGGAAGATATATATCTTAAAGTCAATGAATTTCTCACTAATGAAGATTTGCAGGGGAAAAATTGCATTGGAATCTGTACAGAAGGTGCTAGAGCAATGATGCGTGAGAATGTTGGATTTGTGGGAAAAGTTAAAGCTGGTAGCAATGATCATGTCACTTTTACTCACTGAATGATACATAGGAGGCACTTGTAGCCAAAACATGTGTGTGTGTGTGTGTTTCTAAAGTCTGGACACATAGGCAAAAAATGAATATTTTCAACAAATGAAATGAATGAAATTGTCGACCACATTTTATTTAATTGGAATATTAACAAATAACATCTTCAATATGATTTCCATCATTTGTGATGCAAAGGTTAATGCGCTTTTGCAACATTCACATGAACTCAATGCAATAACTCCACATTGCCAATTTTCCTATGTGTCGAGACTTTAGGGACACTATATACATACATACATACATATATATATATATATATATACACACACACATACACACGTGTGTATATATATGTGTATATATGTATATATGTGTACATGTATGTATGCATACATATATGCATACGTATATATACATATACATACACACACACATATATCATCAGAGTTAGATGTTATGCTTCACAATACCATCAAAATCATTAACTTCATTAAAAGCCATGCCCTTAACAGTCATTTGTTTTCAAGCCTTTGGACAGATGTGGACTCTGATCACAAAAGCTTATTACTACATTCCAAAGTAAGGTGGTGTAGTAGGAAGGCTGAATTTATAATCTCAAATATAATCATGTATATGTTTGAATGGTTCGAAATCGCAAGGTATGAGAGGTTCTCTAAGGAGAAAACAACAAGAAATTT
>CM053623.1:255469003-255491805 GCA_028646595.1 Phalanger gymnotis
GCAGCTTTTCCCACTAACCTTCTCTGATGTCTTTGCTCTTTGTGGGTTGAGAGGTCTGGTACATGCCACAGCTCAGTATTTCAGGATGCCAGGGCACTTTCCACACGTTTCCTGGTCTGGTAGGTCCACGTCTGGTCTGCTCGCGCCGTGCTCCCTGGGCTCAGCTCCGCTCCCCTCGGCTGGGGGCTGGGAGGTCCCTGTGGGACAGACCTTACCCAGAGACCATCCAGGCTGTCCTGGGCTGGGGCCCTGCTTCCCTCTACCACTTTGTGGGTTCTGCAGCTCTAGAATTGGTTCAGAGCCATTGTTTTATAGGTTTTTGGATGAACTTGGTGGGGAGCTCACGCTAGTCACTGCTTCCCAGCCGCCATCTTGGTTCTACCCCCGTCATGTTTAGCTTTTAAAGCTTTTCATAATCTGGCCTCTTCCTACCTTTCCAATTTTCTTACATATTATTCTCCTCCCCTTATTCTTCAATCCAGTGACACTAGTCTCTCTGCCATTCCTCTCACATGATACTTCATCTGCTGACTTCCAAATGTTTTCACTGGTTGTCCCTCATGCCTGGAATGAGCTCCCTCCTTAACTCTGACTCTTAGCTTCCCTGGCTTCCTTCTAGTCTCAATTAAAATCTTACCTACTGCAAGAAAAGCCTTTTCCTGTCCTACTTAATCCTAGTGACTCCGTTCAGAGATTACAGCCAATTTATCCTGTTTATAGCTTGTTTGTGCATCATCGTTTGCATATTAGACTGTGAGAGCAGCGACAGTTTTTTTTTTACCTTTCTTTGTATCCCTTTAGTATAGACACTTAATAAATGTTAGTTGACTGACAGTCTCAGAAAGTCATCTGTGGGACTGTGAGGGTGTGACTCCTCTGTAGTCAAACAATCACAGTATGTGTCAGAAGATTGAACTTGCTTTGAAAAATCAGTAGACTTTTCTTGACTCCATAGCTGGCCATTATACTAAGCAACAATTTTTGCTTATTTTACATAAAGTGTTTCTTTACTTGTTAGCTAAGTTCCAGACAGTTGTACATCACAAATTTGGTTCAGATGCAGACTGTGGTCTGAAATAGACTCCCTTTCTTAAGAGCTAGGAATTACAAAAATTTCAATTTAACAAGAGCTTTAGAAAATACTTTTAAACTGAGCTTAACAAATATGTAATGTTTTTAAAAGGTAGTTTAGTCACACTTGCATATATGTGGCAAATCATTCTATTCTGGTATTATAATTCATTCCAAAGGAATTGAATGAATAACTATTATGGATAAAGTATTCTGCTAGGTACTAAGACATATAACAAAGAAATATATGGTCCTTTCCCCTTAAAGAACTGGGAAGCAAAAACATAAAAACTTGGAATGCTTAAATAGTCATATAAAACAGTACATTATTAAGTGTCATGAGACTTCAGAAAATAGAAAGAGCAATATGGGCCTGAGCATAGTGGAAGAGCCTGTAGAGAAAGCAATGTTGAGTGAGACATTTCACGACTCTGGGCTTCAATTTCTTCATCTATAAAATTAGGAGGTTAAATAAGATGTTCAACTCTAAAGTTATGCCTTTCTACATTGGAGGTTGGAGAGAATTAATAATAGGTAGAGGGAAGAATAAGTATATACTATTAGGATTGTGTACTGTGGGCGTGGGGTGTTATGAAGAAATCGTTCTGGCTGATTCATGCTGGGGAGTAGAGGGAGGAAAGATTTGCTAGGTAAAATGGGATGAGAATGTGGAAAACCTTCAATGTCAGAGCCAAAGAGTAGCATGATGAAAGTTGTATTTAAGAGAGATTAGTCTTTTGGCAGTGTGTCAGATGGATTGGACAAGAGGGAGAGTGTCAAAGATGACTCCCAAGTTTGGAGCCAGAGTGACTAGGAGAGAATAGTGCTTCCCCTTGGTTTGATTTCATGATGCAAAACAGCCGCTTGAAAACTAGACTTTGTTCCTGGCTTTGTTCTAGCTAAAGAAAGTTAGGAATTTGGTACTTCACAGTAAGATTGCCAGGTTGTGAGAGAGATAGAAACTGAAATTTAGCACCCCTTGCTTTTTCATAAAAGCATAATTTGACTTTGAATATCTAAACTCCTTTCTTCTGAGAAAAGAATAAGCATTTATATAATGTCTACTATGTGCCAGGAATTGTGCTAAGCACTCTTTATACATTTTATCTCATTTGATCCTCACGAAAACCCTAGGTCTTATTATTATCCCCATTTTACATTTGAGGAAATTGAGTCAGACATTGGTTAAGTAATTTGCCCAGGATCACACAGCCAGTAAGTGTCTGAGACCAGATTTAAACTTGGAGCTTACTGAAAAATCTGTAGTGTCCAGGCAGCAGCATCAAGATAGACAATGGGAACCTGACACCAAAGGGAAGAAGTCAGAAAGTTGTACTTTAAGCCATAATTCTTATCTATTATGCACAATGAATTGTGCACAATCCCAACAATATATTCCCTCTGAAAGTAATTTCTACTTTGTTTTCAAAAAGATTTTCTCCTAATACCATGCTATGCAACAACGAAAGAGATATCACACAGAGACATCAAATTTCATGAGAACTATGCCAATAAATCCTGACAGTTTTCAGAGGCATAGAATGAGTTCCACTTTCCTGAGCTCTAGAATGAGGTTGAGAGGAAACACAAATTGGAGTACCTGTCTGATAGTCGCCTAAATAAGACCAGAGGCCAAGATAAGGAAAGGAGGAAAATGACAGTTCCCTTTTTTTCATAAATTTCTTCGATATGATGTCTCCACCATGCCTTAACCACAGGATTTAGGTAGTCCTTATTTTCACTTGGATTACTACTGACACTTCAAACCTTTTCTTTTTTCAAAAAAAGTTTCAAAGTACTTTTCACTTACCTTTTGAGTCTGAATAATTCCCTTTTTTACAATAACATTTTTTCCAAGGAATTGTTACATGAGTAAAAACCAAATAATATTAAAATATTAAGTATTGTTAATGTTCTATATTTTAAACAATTGTTAATGATAAGAGATTATTAATAGCTCAATTCTTGATTTTATCTTAGTTTTAAAATTGGATTGAGCAGTGAATGAATATAGCTAATTTTTTTTTTTAAAATTCACAATGCTTAACTCATCTACCAAGGAATAAAATATAGAATTATGGCAATCATGGCAGTATTGATAGCTATGACTGCAATTCATTTAATACTTTAAAATTTACAAAAGGGTTTTACATGTTACCTCATTTGATCTTGCATTGTTTATAAATATGGCCCTGAACACACAACTTTACTTCTATTTCCACATATATTTATTTTGCATTATCTTGAATAAGTTTCGTATTTCTTCAAAGTAATGTTACACTGTCATCATTAAATGATTATTTGAAAATGATAGACCTCAGCCCTCATGCTATTTTTAAAATAGGTAATTTGCTCAATGAACAAATGAATAGCCATTAACAGCTTCTTAATCTCTCAAAAGATTTTTATTAAGAAGTGGCTGCAGTATTAGGTTGATGAAGTAGTGACTCATTACTTAGATGAAATTGCATTTCAGGAGCCTAAAAAGATGATTGGAGCTAAGTACCTTCACAGATAAAGGGTCATTTTTCACCTCTCAGGCAGAGTTCAAGTCTTCACTGATTTCTTAAGTAAAATTAATTTAGTTATGTGAGCTATGCATCCATTAGTTGATAATTCAGGCTGCATTGATGCCATACATATTTTTTCCTTCTTTGGATACTTAGAAAGTAAGTAGGAACAAAGTCTGACTATGGAAAGTAGTTGGTTCGGTTGCCCTCAGAACATTATTGTAGAAGGGAAATTATTTCATTCACCAAGTTCAGAGTCTGGGTACCACATGAAGTAGAGAGAAGTAGTATGCCCCTGCATTTATCTGGAAGTACAATCTTGTCCTTTCTCCTCTGATAAAAACTAAGTCTATAGAATTTCTCTCTATAGATGCTTATTTCCATCAAGGTCTTTAAGTTCATCAGATTCGTTCATTGTAATAGCTTTAATCTTTAATAGCTTAACACTTAATATGCTGCATGAATTTGTAGGTAGAGAATCAGCCTTAGAGCCAAGAAAATCTAGGTTTGAGTTCTAACAAATACTGTCTCTGTGACTGGCCAAGTCACATGCTGTCTCAGTGCCCCTGAGGAATTCTCTCTAAGATTGTAAATTGCACAGTGGGTGTCCATCTGCATTGGAGCTTCATCATCTGGTATTTCTAATTACAGTGAAATCACAAGCCTGGTCCAAAAATAAATTGCAGCCTCTACATTAATTCTTATAAATTCAAGAGAAAACATTCAATGTCAAAAGACTTATGTTCTAGGGGTTCCCTTTAAAAAATCATAGTATAAATTCTGGAGGAGAAGGTAGGGCTGATCACTTTGCGCAGCCCTCCCTCACTTAAATTCAATTCACTTGCATGTTGTGGCATCGCCTCCTTGATATCATGGTCCTCTTCAAGAATGAAGGACACACAACAACTTTAAAATCAATGTACAAATGATTTTCACTGGCTCACTGGCTGTCACCAGATCTCAAGGCAAAATTCATCTCTCTCTTATTTTAGTTCTCTCCTCTACTTTCTCAGGCCTACAAGGCTCTCATACTTCTTTCCAAGTTCGCTGATCCATCTACCTATCAAAAACTGCCCCCATAAATTATGCCATGCATAATATACAGTCACATTAAGAATGTGGAGGAAAAAGGGCAGCTGGGTGGTACAGTGATTAGAGCACCTGCCCTGGAGTCAGAAGGACCTGAGTTCAAATTTGACCTCAGACACTTGACACTTACTAGCTGTGTGACCCCATTGGTCAAGTCACTTAACCTCAATTGCCTTGCCTCTCTGCTCCAAAAAAAAGAATGTGAAAGAAAGAGTAATAGAATTTGGTATTGGAACACCTGGGTTTGAATCCTAGCTCTGGTACTTTATTAACTCCCTGCTCTAATACTTTTATAGCCTTGATCATATCTCTTTACCTTTATCAAACTTAATCTTCTCATCTTCAAAATGAGGGCACTGCTCTATTTGTGTTTCAAAAATTGTCCCAGTCTCTCTTTCTTTTCCCCTACTCCTTCCAAATCAATGCAAGTGTTGATCAGATTAAAGCAATTTACCAGACAAGAAGCTTGCTTCCAAAATACAAGCTTATAAATCCAAATGAATCTCCAACTAGTCACATATGGAAGTGTAGGGGGTAAAGATATTTTATAGCCAAGGAGGATTTTGGGGGAGTTCTTTGCCTATTCCAGAACGCATCACACTGACATTGCTCTGCCCCTAGGCTCATCTGCCCATGAAATGAAGTGCAAAAATGATGATGATGATGACGACTCACTCTTATATTATACTTTCAAGTTTTGCATCCATGATCTAATTTGAGTATGCATTCTTTACTATTATTGCTCTGCTTCCTATCTTGCTTCCATCTTATACTTTCTCCCACCTTTGAAAGTGTCTCTGCCTCCCACTGGCTCAGTAAAAACAAAGTCAATATTGACAGAGACAGTGTTGATCACACAGAGAAAGTCCTGGACATACAAATGGCCAATCTCCAAATGCAAAGGCTCCATCTTCTCTACTTACATTTCTAATCAATTATTTTCTTTTAAATATATCAAATACATCTTCCATCAAAGCTGTAAGAAAGTGAAGATAGGCTGGATGGTTTAAAATGTCAAAGCTTAAAGTAGAAATAGAATTAGATTTAAAGGAGAAAAGAAGGTTAGGAGGGGAGTAATTTTTCTGAGAAAAGAGGCTGACGTTAGTTTTTTTCTATTTCTGTTCAGCATGCATGATCATTGTCTCCAAAGAAAGCAGTGTGTAGTTCTTTTAAATGATCTGGATTGAGACTTTTTCCTATTCCTCTCTATCCCATAAAGGCACTCTCAAAAATAACTTACTCAATAATATATCAAGATTCCTGGTTTCAGAGCTATCACTTGGCACTTATTGTTTGGGATTCAACCATTCTAGAGCATCTTTATTCCATCAAATTCATGAAAGTTTTAATATATAATTTCTTAGATCCAGCTCTCCTTTCTTGTTTGGGGGAGGGGAAAAGTCATACAATTATAAATTTCTACTATTCTGTGAGGGAGACTACAAAAGATAAGTTAAAGATTTACTCCTAAAATGTGATGTAGAGTACTGAATGGGATGAAAAACAGAAAGGGTTAGTGATTATAACACAGAACACTAGCATTGCCTAATTAAGTAATTAAAGTATTAAATATAAAAGTATTGAATAATAAGAGAGAAACAATGTGGCATAGTAGATGGAAAGATGACCTTAGCCAGGAATATATGGATTCAAGCCCTGCTGCTGATGCAGAATAGCTATATGACCCTGGGCAAATCACTTTCTGTCTTAGTGTCCCAGGGAACTGTAAGACACTAAGTTGGAGAGAAGATGAAAGCCCACATTGGTAGATTCTCATCCTTCCTGTACTGATGAAATCACAAGTCCAACAAAAAGAGGCTAACATAAGCTCAGCCTTAGGGCATTTATGTTTTACATTCTATGAAATGAGATAAAGTAAAGGAATTAAGAAAGGAAACAAGCATTTGTTAAATGCCTTCTATGTGCCAGGCACTATGCTAAGTGCTTTACAAATATTATGCCATTTTGATTGTATGGTAAATAGAATTAAAACACCAGACTTGGAGACAGAAGACCTAGCTTCAGGTCCCAGCTCTACCATTTGTTTGGGTCTCAATTTCTTAGTTTATAAAATGAAGGCATTGGATGACCTCAAGGTCCCCTCCAATGTTACTTTTTTGATTCTATGATTCTGCAGTGTCTTTAAGAGTATAAAGGCAGCTGTGGAGTAGTAGGTAAAGAATTGGGTATATATCTGGAGGACTTAGATTTGAGTCCTCATCATTACCTTTCCATCTTGGCTCTGTGACCATGGACAAGTCACTTAACCCTGCTAAGCTTCAGTTTTTCTATTTATAACATGGGAATAATCATAATTGCATAACCTACCTCATAGATTTATAGTGGATCTTGTATGAGATGGCAGTATAGCAGAGTGCATAGAGAAATAGTTTCAAAGTCGAGGGAATATGTTCCAGTCCTCCCTCTGATACATGTTGCCTGTATAATCCTAAACAAGTCACTCAGCCTCTCAATTACCTACACAACTTTATAACTTTATATAACTTTAACTTTAGTTAAAAGTTGGAATAAAAACCAATTTCTTGCCCTCTCAAACCTGGTATAACAAGATTTATATATCATTTAAATACAATATATCAGGAAATATTATTTAAAATAATTTTGAGTATATTTATTGTGCAGTCACTTTTTTTCTTGATATTGTACCTTTAAACAATGAGGTGCCCCTGTTTTGCACAATGTAACTTAAAGGGGTGGATTTCATCCTTTGTTTTTTGTAACATATAAATCTAATAAATAAAAATTGTGAGAGATTTAAAAAAAGGTTACAAATTGCAGAGAAGGTGTGAATCAAAGGGAGTTTTCTCATTAGGGAATTGCCAATGAAACTGCATATCCAGTCTCTAGCTCTGTCAAAAATATATGTAAAGTGCTCTATAAATTCTAAAACACTATAGAAATGTTTACTGAGATAGAACTGTGTATTGATGATAGTAGGAAAATGCAAATGGATATATAATGAGAGTAGGGAAAGCAACAGCACAGGGATGTCAATATAGAATGTTGGAACCTTTTGGATTCAAGCATTTGCCTGGTAGTCCAGCTATGTCTTGCTCCTAAAATGGCATAAGATTTTTTCTGTCATCCCTCTGCTATTTTCACACCTAGAAACTTAATTTCACTGCTAGCAAAAAGGAAAGATAGAAAAGTTACTGAAAAGTTACTAAGTGTTGAAGGTCTTCACTCAGCTCTATACATGATCCATAGTTCTAATTAAACTAACTTATGGTAAAAAAAAAAATGAGAAAAGACTAGGTTAGGCACAGAATGGCATTCAGGATATTTTTTTTTCCTTCATTCTCAGCCAAGCTGAATGGAAAGAGTTGAGGCAAGTCTTAAAATATTACCTAATTAGCAATGCAGTAGGACTGGCTCCTTTTGCAAAACATGGTAAGACATGTTGAATGATGAGAAACACATTGAATCTCATTGGCCGATCTTTTCCAACAATCTACTCCCTGGTATCCTGAGTCTCCACCATCCTTTTGATCTGACCATTTGCCTGAGTGAGATTAGGTGTGATGGTGACAGTTTGGATAAGGCTTCTGTCTACAAATTCATTTAGTTTAACTGAGTTAAATGAAGACCAGTGATCAGAAATGATAGTCTAACAATCTGAGTGTTACAAATAACTAACTGGACAAGAGCTATGGTTTTTGTAGGAGAGATATTAAGATGCAACCATGAACAAGCACATAAATGGATTTTGAAAGATAGTCTACAAGAATGAAGAAATTCTCGTGGAATGATTCTACAAAATTTGGATTCTTGAGCAAAACTTCTTGTTCACTTTCAGTCTAAAATAAGTGCTTTTGGACAGTTATGTCAAATAGTGTCCATATGATAAACTTCCTAGAAGACATTTCTATATCAGAATTAATTCTAGACTTCAAGCCAATGCTTGCAGCATGCAAAAAAATCCTGGTTATCTTTGTTGCATGTAGTGAGGTCTAGCCTATTATAATGACTGGCTTCTGGAATAACAATTCAATTTTCCCAATTAAATGTATTGCTTATAGGCAAAACAAAGCGAAACAAAAAAAATCATTTTGCTGGATTGCGAAGACCTTAAATAATTCAGATGCTTTCTTTGATACTTTACCTACACCATAGAACTACCATGGAACAACAGAATCAAAGAGGTGCAAAGGACCTCAGAGGTCACCTAGTATCTAAAGTGTGGAAATGAACCAACATAACACCTGTCACAATTAATTATATGATTTGATCAGACCAAATAGATGGGTCTGAGATGCCAATTAACATTAAGTTCCAGAGGGGTAGAATAAAATATGAGACCTACAATGTTGAACCGGCTTTCAGTCCTAAGTACTGAACAAAAAGTATAAAATAATCCTAAGTACTGAACAAAAGACTCCAGTGATGTGTATTTGGTGCTATAATATTCTGTGAGAATCGGATTCTGAGTGGGAAGACTAGGATTTGGGCCTTGATAGGCCATGAAGGCTTATCCTCAGAAAAATCTCCTATGAAGGCTTGTGATCAATACAGTGATAAAGGATGGAATGTGGAAGAGATATGGAATTTCTTGACTCTATGTACATAGCCCCATTCAAAATATGTCAGTCTTCTTGAGGAATAAACAATTAGTGCCTTCTTTCCACTTGACATTTTGTGGCTAAAGACAGATCTAACACTATACTGAAGCACTGATGTGGTAAGAAGGCAGCAATGTGTGGAAGCATTCAAGAGCGGAATCAAAAGGCCTCCATGGGAAACACTGAAATAAATTCAACCCACAGTAAGTAGATAACAAAGTGTTGAATAAATAGGGGTCATCCAGCTATCTTCAAGGAAATGAGACAGTTTGTGATGACAGTTAAGGATCAGGTCATAACCACTAGAAATAATAGATGGTAAGACTAAAGAAGACTTATTGATCAATATAGTGTATGCAAGAAAATGGTAGAATCTGTACAACACATCACTGTAGGCTACACAAGTTATCAGCTGACTAATCCTTAACAAGACATCACCTGGTGGCTAGAATTACATATCAAATGCTTCCTATATTAAATAAACTGATAGAAGACAAAAACTTTACTATAAACATGGATAGACAGTACACATAATGTTCCCTGCAACAAATAAACTATACTGAAACTAGACATTTTAAATATATGTTGCATTGGAAATACTTATAATCTCCAAGCTACATGGAATGAAAAGCCTTTAAAAATAGAAATCTAGGAGAAATCAAATTCATATGGTGAAAAAATCAACTGATTCCTATGATATACCAGGGCTAGGAAATAGAATACAAAAACAACAATGCCTTCCCCAAAGGAATTAACAGTATAACTGGGGAAGACAAAATATACATACATAGATATGATCAAAATACACATGAGGGAATTTTGAAGGGAACTAGTAGTTGGAGGTATCAAGAAAAGTTTCTTGTGGAAGGTGACATGTTAACTGAGCCTTAAATGGAACTAGGGATGGAGGGGGCAAATACAAAGTGTACATTACTCTCATTGTCCTGTTTGTTATTGGAGCTGGCCTAAAGATGCTTTCAGTGAGCCTATAGGAGATGAGCTTATATCTGGATACTTTTATTGTTATAAAAACAAAAAAACTCAATTATTTTATTCACTTGTACAATAGTATGAAAAATGCAAATATAAAAGAATAATAGTAGGATAATGATCTGTCAGGAAAATTTCTAGATGAATTCCATTAAAAACATGAGAAGAATAAAATGAATGATGATAACACTTATCATCATCATTATTATATTATTATATTATTGTATATTATACATATTATATTATTTGTATTATATATAATAATGTACAATTCACAAAGTCTCAACTTAAGTTGCGAATGGGAACTGGGCCTGTGACATCATTGGTTTAGGGAAAACCCAGATGAGGAAACTCTCTCACCCAATGCCGGCTGGCACCTTTTCTGCAACATATAGTCTTAGAGAGCTGTTGAGAGCAATGAGACATTAAAGGACTTATCCAGTGTTTTAGTGCCAGTATATGTCATAAGAGAAATTTGAACCCAGGTCTTCCAGATTTCACTGCCAACTCTCCATGTACTCTGCCAAGCTGTGTCTCTGCATAGCAATATAAGTATTATTATCTTCATTTAATGGATGAAGAAAGAGAAACTCAAAGAGGATATTAGACATGCCTAAATGATTATAAGTGATGGACCAGGACTCAAACCCAGGCCTTCTGAGCCTGAGTTCAGTAATCCCAGAAGAACCACAGTGTCTCAGAATTTGAAGGCCTCTCAATAGCCATCTAGCCCAACCTATAATTGAACAGAAATCTCCCATACAACAAAGTGAATCATCCAACTTGCACTTGAAAACTTCAAGTAAAGTGGAACCAATTACTCTCTCCCCTCTCCCCCTGCCCAAGGTAGTCTTTTTTTGTTTTGGGATAGCTCTAAGTATTAGAAAGTTTTGTTTTTTCTAACATCAAACCAAAAATCCCTCTGAAACTACTATTCATCTCTACTTGTGCCTCTGGGGCCATGCCAAATGACTCTAGTCCCTCTTCCACATGGCAGCCCTTCACACATTCAAAAACAACTCCCTTGTTCCCCCTAAATTTTCTCTTCTCCAGCCTATGGCATAGGTTTTTGTCCTCTCACTGGCTTTTTTGCCCTCCTTTGGACTTATTCCACTTTGTTCATGCCCATCCTACAATGAGATGCCCAGAACTGGACAGAATCCTCCAGCTTTGTTATTACTAGAGTAAAGGAGTCCTATTACCTCCTTCATCCCAGAGGCTTTACCCAACTTAATGAAGACTGAGATTGCACTTATTTGCATTTTTGGTCATTTTGACATTATGATGTAGTACTTCCTAGACTCTTTCCATAGGCTCATCCTATCATCTGATATCTGATATCAGGACACCATCAAAATACACCACACTTAGAATTCTTATAAGGAGAGTCTCTATGAGGTATGTGAAGGCGGAAGGGGCTACAGAAAGCCCCAGTAGCCTGTGATAATTATTTGCACATTTATAATAACATCAATGACAATCTGTTGACAAGCTTAGGTACGGCTAAGTTTTGCAAGACCAACCCCCAGCAAGAACAACAAGAACTTGAATATCTCCACAGAGGAGATGTGGATGGCTTTTAATTGCCTTACTGACAATGTGCTTTTAGTCTCCACAAAGTCTCATCTCAGCATTAGGTTAGAAAAATTGGCTGTAGTCTATCAAGTGCAGTTCATTCACTGGGCTGAGAAAATCTTGTTTGGTTAGATGCTTACAATCTTCTTTGATGTTTTGTGTGTGTGTCAGAGAGAAAGGCACTTTTTCTAGTTTTTAAACAAATGACATAATAGTTGGACCCAGAAGCGGTGAATTACCTAGTTCCTTGAAGAACAACCTGAGATATTTGCTGTCAATTTCCTATAGTAAGATTGTTCTCACACAGGAGTTCTTAACTTTATTGTGTGATGGCCCTTTTGGACAATTCAGTAAAGCCTATCTCAGAATAATATTTTCAACAGTAAAAATACATAGCATTACAAAGGAAACAAATTATATTGAAATAGTCATCAAATTGTGATGAAATACTATTGTGGTATCAGAAATGACAAGTAGGATGCTATCAGAAAAGATTTATATAAATTGATGCAAAATGAAGTGAGTAGAACTAGGAGAACATTGTACATATTAACAACAATATTATATGATGATGCGTTGTGAATGTTTTAGCTATTCTTAGCAATACAGTGATCCAAGACAATTCTGAAGGACTTATAATGAAAAATTCTATCCACTTCCAGACAAAGAACTGGAGTTTGAATCCATATCAAAGCACATTTTTAAAAGAATATATTTTATTTCAATTGGGGAACAAAACAAGCATTTCCATAGCACAACACAACAAAAAGGTGATCGTACATGAAACTGCAAATCTACCACAAAGAGCTTGCTATTCCCTCAAATATACAAAGAAGATATCATGTAATTTTTTCCCTCTTTTTATTCTTCCCTTTCCCTCCCTCCCCCATCCTAGAGATGGCTACCACAAAACAGAAATAGGCATATAAATCTATACATAGGTATATATGTATGTGTGTATATATGTATATGTGTGTGATATATATACATATATATATTAGGTGTGCATATAAAATTATTCTATACATCTATTTATCAAAACTTTCTCTGAATGCAGACAGTGTTTCTATATGTCCTTTATTTTTGATTTATGTATTTATAATAGCCAAAATGACTTAATAAAATTTATTTTTCTCTGGGTTCTTTTGGTCTGTGTTTTCTTTCACAATACAGCTAATATGAAAATGTTTTGCAAGACTTCATACTTATAACCTATATCAAATTACTTGCCTTCTCAAGGAGGGAAGGCCTGGAAGGAAAAAATTTGAAACTCAAAAAATTTTTACATGTAATTAGAAAAAAAAAATTTTTAGAAAAAGAAATAGGTATCAAATTTTTTAAAGTTCATAGATCCTTGATTAAGAACCCCGTAAGTAGGGGCAGAGCCAAGATGGCACTGTGAAAGGAAAGAACCACTGGAGCTCTCTCACAAATTCTGTCACATACATCTAAAAAAGTGAATCTGAGTAGATCTGAGAGAGTTAGATGCTACTATAGACTGAGAGAGTAGGAATGCTGGGCGTGTGCAAGGGCACCAGATCAAACCAACCAGAAATAGCAGAGGAATCCAGCCAGTATACCCATCTGGGAGATCACTGGGTGAGCCCAACACTGGAGCAGGAACAGGCCCAGGGTGGTAGGGCCAGCTATGGTCAAGATCGAGCCTCAAGCTTCTTAGCCCAGGTTGGGAGTCTGTCAGTGCTATGGGAGACACCAGTGCAGAGCCTGTGGTTGCAGGAACACCTAGTCCATAGACCTCCAACCCACGGTCTAAAGGTTTGAAACTCACCTTCTTGAACTTCTGGGAGCCATGATGGCCTGGTAAAAATGGCTCTCATCTCTCCCTTGAATAATCCCAGAAAATACTGCCTTAGGAGAAACAGAGGAGCCAGAAGAGGAGCTTTAGAAGTGAGAGAAGTTGGGGAGAGGGCCTTTCTTGTGGTAGCAGAAGGAAACTAGTGCAGAAAGAGAGGTGGCTCAGCAGCCTTTGCCTCAGCGGAACAAGAGTAACTGAGCCCTAGGGGGTGGAGCTAACAAACGTCAATGCCAGGACCCCAGATGTGGCTTTGCACAGCCAGGGGAAGTTGCAGACACCAGCACAAACAATAGGTGAGACCACCCATGCTGTAGAGTAGTCCTGGGGAAGAGGAGACTCCCTGCAGCCAGACCACATCCTTCCCCGCACCTCGAGAAACCAGAGGCTGTAGAACATAAAGCCAGTGAGCAGGCCCATAGATTTGAACACAAGAAGCTTGGGACAGAGCACCCTGAGCCCCAGAAACAGAGATCCACTTTAGAAACCAGAAGGGGGAAAAAACATGAAGAAACACACTAAAAAGCCAAAGACCATAGATTTGTATCATGGAGACAGGGATGATCAAAATAACAATTCAGAAGAGGACAGCATGGACACTACATCCACATCTGAAACCTCAAAAGGGAAAGTGAACTGGTCTCCAGACCAAAAAGCATTCCTGGAAGAACTCAAGGAAGACTTTAAAAATGAAATTAGGGAGGTAAAAGAAAAAATAGAAAAAATGGCAAAAAAATTCACTGATGAAAACAAATTTTTAAAAAGTAAAATTGGTGAAATGGTTAAGGAGAATCAGAATGTAAATGCAGAAAATGTCTCATTGAAAAGTAAAATCAACCAATTGGAAAAGGAGATTGAGAAGCTAAAGGAAGAAAACAATACATTAAAAATTAGAATTAGGCAAGTAGAAACTAGTGACTCTATAAGACATCAAGAATCAAACAAAATCTAAAGAATGAAAAAATAGGAAAAAAAACCATGAAATATCCGATTGGAAAAACAACTGACCTGGAAAACAGATCTAGGAGAGAGAATCTAAGAATTATTGGTCTACCTGAGAGCCATGATGAAAAAAAGAGCCTGGACAGTATCTTCTAAGAAATCCTTAAGGAAAATTTCCCAGAGGTTCTACATCCAGAGGGTAAAATTGTCATTGAAAGAATCCACCAATCACCCCCAGAAAGAGATCCCAAATTGAAAACTCCGAGAAATATTATAGCCAAATTACAGAACTACCAGGTAACAGAGAAAATACTGCAAGCAGCTAGAAAGAAACAATTCAAATATCATGGAACTACAGTCAGGATCAGCTAGGATCTTTCAGCTTCTACATTAAATGACAGGAGAAATTGGAATATGATATTCCAAAAGGCAAAGGAGATTAGACTGCAACCAAGGATCAACTACCCAGCAAAATTGAGAATAATTTTCCAGGCAAGGAGATGGACATTCAATGAAATAAGGGAATTCCAGACCTTCATGATGAAAAGGGCAGAGCTTAATGCAAAATTTAATCTTCAAATATGAAACTCAAGAGAGACATAAAAAGGTAAATGGTGGAAAAACCCTAGTTAATCAATAAGGCAAATTAGTTACAGCCCTATATAGGATTATTTTGTTTTATATATGTTTTATGCTTATGTCAATCTTGAGAATAGTACAATTATTATGATAATTGAAAGGGATATTCATAGACTGTGGGTGTCAGTACAAAATAACTGATATAATGATAAAAATATAATCAAGAGATATAAAGAGATGGTTCTGGTAGAAGAGGTAAAGAGATAGTAAAAAAGGGTAAATTATATCACATGAAGACACACAAAAACATATTATAGTAGAGAGAAAGAAGGGAGGGAGAAGAGCAGTATTTGAGTGTTACTGTCATTGGATTTTGTTCAAAAAGAGAATAACATATCGTGATAAGTATAGAAATAAAACTTGTCCTACAAGCAGTAGGAGGGGAAAGGGGAAAGAAAAGGGAGGGCGGTGGTCAGAAGGGAGGGAAAAAGTAGCAAGGGGAAAAAGGTAAGATAAGGGAGGGGAATCAAGAGGGAGGGTAACCTGAGGAAGGCTGCAGTCAAAAGCAAAACTCTATTAAGGAGCGGAAGGGAGAAGGGAGAAAGAAAAGCATAAACAAGGGGGAAATAAGATGGAGAAAAAAACATAAAGTAATCATAACTGTGAATGTGAATGGGGTGAACTCTCCCAGAAAATGGAAGTGGATAGCAGAATGAATTAAAAACCATAATCCTACAATATGCTGTTTACAAGAAATGCATTTGAAACAGGGGGATACACACAGGGTAAAGGTAAAAGGCTGGGGGGGGTGGATATATTGTATTTCAGCTAAAGTAGGAAAAGCAAGTGTAGCAATCCTAATCTCAAACAAAGCAAAAGCAAAGATAGATTTAGTTAAAAGAGATAAGGAATGACACTACATCCTGCTAAAAGGCACCATAAATAATGAAGCAATATCATTATTTAACATATATGCACCAAGTGGTATAACATGCAATTTTTTAGAGAAGTTAAGGGAGTTATAGGAAGAAATAGACAGCAAAACTATACTAGCGGGGGACCTCAAAGTCCCCCTCTCTGAACTTGATAAATCTAACTTCAAAATAAACATGAAAGAAGTTAAAGAGGTGAATAGAATTTTAGAAAAGGCAGATATGATAAACCTCTGAAGAAAAGTGAATGGAGATAAAAAGGAATATACTTTTTTCCCAGTGGTACATGGCACATATTCAAAAATTGACCATGAAATAGGGCATGAAAACCTCACAATCCAGTGCAGAAAGGCAGAAGTAGTCAAAACATCCTTTCGAGATCATGATGCAATGAAAATTATTTGTAACAAAGAACTATGGAAAAATAAACTAAAAATTAATTGGGAGCTAAATAATCTAATTCTAACAAATGAGTGGGCCAAAGAACAAATCATAGAAGCAATTAATAACTTCATTCAAGAGAATGAAAATAATGAGACAGCATACCAAAACTTATGGGACACAGCAAGAGCAGTTCTTAGGGTAAGTTTTGTATCTCTAAATGCTTAAAATGAATAAAATAGAGAAAAAGGACATCAATGAATTGGGCATGCAACTGAAAAAGCTAGAAAAAGAACAAATTGAAAACCCCCAATTAAATACCAAATTAGAAATACTGAAAATCAAAGGAGAAATTGGAAACAAGAAAACTATTAAAGTAATAAATAAAACCAAGAGCTGGTTTTATGAAAAAAAAAACAATAAAACTGATAAACATTTGGTCAATTTGATTAAAGAAAAGAAAGAAGAAAAACAAATTACCAGTATCAAAACTGAAAAAGGGTGAATTCACCTCCAATGAAGAGGAAATTAAACCAATAGTTGGGAATTATTTTGCTCAATTGTATGCCCATAAATTTGACAACCTTAGGGAAATGGATGAGGATTTACAAAAATATAAATCTCCCAGGTTAACAGAAGAGGAAGTAAAATACCTAAATAACCCCATTTCAGAAAAAGAAATTGAGCAAGCCATCAATGAACTCCCTAGGAAAAAATCTCCAGGGCCAGATGGTTTTACATGTGAATTCTATCAAACATTTAAGGAACAATTAATTCCTATCCTTTGTAGACTATTTGGGAAAATAGGTGAAAAAGGAGTCCTACCAAATTCTTTTTATGACACAAATATGGTACTAATACCGAAACCAGGAAGAGTCAAAACAGAGAAAGAAAATTGTAGACCAATTTCCCTAATGAATCTTGATGCAAAAATTTTAAATAAAATATTAGCAAAAAGATTGCCGATACTTATCATGACAAAAATACACTAGGACCAGGTAGGATTTATTCCAGGAATGCAAGGCTGGTTCAATATTAGGAAAACTATTAGCATAATTGACCATATCAACAACAAAACTAGGAGAAACCATATGATCATCTCAACAGATGCAGAAAAAGCCTTTGACAAAACACACCACCCATTCCTATTAAAAACACTAGAAAGCATAGGAATAAATGAAGCCTTCCTTAAAATTATAAATAGCATCTACCTAAAACCATCAACAAGCATTATTTGTATTGGGGATAAGCTAGATGTATTCCCAATAAGATCAGGGGTGAAACAAGGACATCCATTATCACTCTTATTATTCAATTTGGTACTAGAAATGTTAGCTTTAGCAATAAGAGAAAAAAAGAAAATGAAGGAATTAGGATAGGCAAAGGAGAAGCTAAATTATCACTTTTTGCAGATGATATCATGATTTACTTAGAGAATCCTAGAAAATCAAGTAAAAAACTACTTGAGATAATAAACAACTTTAGCAAAGTTGCAGGATATAAAATAAATCCATATAAATCCTCAGCATTCCTATATATTAATAACAAAGCCCAACAGCAAAAGATAGAAAGAGAAATTCCATTGAAAGTTACTGTAGACACTATAAAATATTTGGGAGTCTACTTGCCAACACAAACCCAGGGCCTATATGAACATAATTATGAAACACTTTCCACACAAATAAAGTCATATCCAAATAAATGGAAAAACATCAGTTGCTCATGGTTAGGCTGAGCTAACATAATAAAAATGACAATTTTACCTAAATTAATTTACTTATTCAGTGCCATAACAATCAAACTACCAAAAATTATTTTACAGAGCTGGATAAAATAATAACAAAATTCATCTGGAAGAACAAGAGGTCCAGAATATCTAGGGAATTAATGAAAAGAAATACTAGGAAGGTGGCCTAGCCATACAGAGATATTAAACTGTACTATAAAGCAGCAGTCATCAAAACTACTTGGTACTGGCTAAGGAACAGAGCGGTGGATCAGTGGAATAGATTAGGTACACAAGATGCAGTAGGCAATGACTATAGCAATCTACTCTTTGATAAACCCCAAGAGGCCAGCTTCTGGGCTAAGAATTCACTATTTCACAAAAAAGTGCTGGGAAAATTGGAACATAGTAGGGCAGAAACTGGGCATAGACCAATATCTTACACCACATACCAAAATAAAGTCAAAATGAGTTCATGATTTAGGAATAAAGTTTGATACTATAAGCAATTTTAGGGGAACAAGGAACAGTTTACCTACCAGATTTATAGGAAAGGAAAGAATTTATGACCAAACAAGAGACAGATAGCATTACAAAATGCAAAATGGATAATTTTGATTATGTTAAATTTAAAAGTTTTTGTATAAAAAAAGCCAGTGCAACCACAATTAGGAGGGAAGCAGAAAATTGGGAGAAAAATCTTTACAACTAGTGTCTCTGATAAAGGCCTCATTTCTAAAATATAGAACTGAACTGAATGTATAGGAATATGTCATTCCCTAAAAGATATGAACAGTCAGTTTTCAGAGGAAGAAATTAAAGATATCCATAGGCATATAAGAAAAAATACTCTAAATCACTACTGATTAGAGAAATGCAAATCAAAACAACTCTTATGTACCACAACTCTCCTGTCAGATTGGCTAACATGAGAAAACAGGAAAATGATAAATGCTGGAAAGGATGTGGGAAAACTGGAATACTGTTACATTGCTGGTGGAATTGTGAACTGAGCCAGCCATTCTGGAGAGCAATTCGGAATTACGCCCAAAGAGCAATAAAATGTGCATACTCTTTGACCCAGAAATTCCACTTCTAGGGCTGTATCCCAAAGAGATCACACAAATGGGAAAGAGACCCATATGTACAAAAATATTTATAGCAGCTTTTTTGTGAGCAAAGAATTGCAAACCAAGGGAATGCCCATCAATTGGGGAATGGATGAACAAGTTGTGGCATATGAATGTAATGGAATACTATTGTGCTATAAGAAACGGGGAAGATGTGGACTTCATAATAACCTTGAAAAACCTACATGATATAATGCTGAGTGAGCAGAGCAGAACCAGAACATTATACACCAACCAGAGATAGATTGATTCTATGATGACTAACCTTGATAAACTTGGCTTTTCTCAGCAATACAAGGTTCAAATATGATTCCAAAGGACTCATGATGGAGAGAACTATCTACATCCAGAGAAAGATCTATGGAGTCCAAAAGCGGACTGAGTCAAAGCATTTGCTCTCTTTTTTTTTCTTTTGTTTTTTTTTTTTTTTGGTTTTGTTTCTTCTTTCTCATGATTCACTCCATTGGTCATAATTCTTCTTTACAATTTGCCTATTGTATAAATAAGTTTAATGAGAAGTTATATCAGATATATAGAAGATATATCAGATTCTGTGCCATCTTTGGGAGGAGGGGCAGGGAAGAAAATCTGGAGTTCAAAATCATGCGGAACTGAGTGTTGTAAACTAAAAATAAAAATCTTAATTTAAAAAGAAAAAACATAATTAAAAAGAACCCTATAAGTAATAGTACAAATGATTTGGACTCTGATTCCTCAGGTTGTTAATAGGTTCTTTCCTAGGTAACTGGGAGGATGAGAGGAAATTTTTCTGGAAGGAAAATGAGAATGTCATGTATTCACAACACAGCTCCTGACAATGTCTTGTGGATCCAGCTTTAGACAAATCATTCCCTCTAAAAACCAAAGATAGAGTGGCTGTCATGTCCCACTCTGGAAAAAAAAATAGTGTTTTGTTGGAAATGGTGATGAACTCTCATTTAATTGATAGGTCTGAGATCCTCTCAAGATCTTGCTTACCTGTCTTTCTGGATCCTGACCTGGTCATAGCTCATTCTAGCTACTGTCTTCCTACTGTGTGCAGAACTTTCAAATTCTTCATCTTTTGCACCTCTCAATTCCACTCACCTCAGAGCTCAAGAAATATTATTAAGTGCCTCTCACGTGCAAGGATTTGGAGTTAGGAATTGTTATTCATTGTTCAGTTGTGTCCAGCTCTTCATGATCCCGTGGAGTCCATGTCCATGGGGTTTTCTTTGACAAAAATATTAGAGTGGTTTGCCATTTTTTTCTCCAGTGGATTAAGGCCAACAGAGTTTAAGTGACTTGCCCACAGTCACTGAGCTAGTGTCTGAGGCCAGATTTAAACTTAAGTCTTCCTGATTCCAGTGCCAGAATTCTATCCACTGAACCATCTAGGAGTTTGGGATACTTGGGCTTAAATCATCCAGCTAATTAATTTTGCATCTGCAACTCTGCTTGGCTTAACATAATGCTCCACCCCATCATAAGCTGACCACCTGAAATCTCATCCCCAAACAGTTTAATTAGATTTTGATGCTCACCACCTTCTCAATTCACCCTTAGGAAGCCTCTCCCTTTTGACCGAAGGGCTGGAAAGCAGAGCCTTAAACTCCTCCCAAAGTCTTCATTTATAGAGGGCTCACAAAATTCCAGATAACTCCATTTTCCATCGGCCCCTCTGCTTGCCTTCCCCTGATGGCTCCTGGCCCCTTTTCAGCTTCCTTTTCTGTGCTGTCTTCCTCCACTAGATTGTAAGCTCCCTGAGGGCAATTTCTGACTCTCTTTTTCTTATTGTACCCCCCAACCCTTAGCACAGTGTCTGGCACCTAGTAGGATTACTGAATTGAATTGAATAATTGTGTAACACTGGTTACAGATTAATTGCTGACCTGCCTTGCTAGGAGTTTCCTCACTAGGATTTCCCTGCACTAATAAAATCGAAGGTCACAGATTCAAATGTGCAAGACAACATCTTTCTTCCACTTACTGTCAAAAGTGTTTAGCTCAGCACCTACCTACTATGTGCCTGTCATGTGCTTGCTTCCCTTCCTTTTCTTCTTTATCAGTCTTATCAAGGCTTTTATACTCTGATCACATTATGTTTGTTTCTACTATGATTCAAGGTCCAATTCCCTCCCCCTTGCAAAGAACATCTGGTCCTAACTACTAGGCAAGGGCCAGCCATTAACCTCTATTGAGCTGATACTATCTGAGAGGACTTTATGATCATTGTGATTTTAAACAATTCATAATGGATACAACGATTTCAGCAAAGAGCCTTGCAAAAGAATAGTGAAGAATTTAGCTTTACTCATTATCGATACACTTCAGTTAAATTTGACATCCATCCTATATTGACTGAGATTGATGAGCACTATCCTAAATAACAGTATTTAAGGCATCTTGTCATTGGCTCTCTAAATATGCTACATCTCTAGGATTTTACTATCATGTAATTAATCAATATCAGTTGATGATAGAGTATGTGAACAACTATGCCAGTTCCTGGATATTTTGTTGATGGATTTTTAATAGCATTCAGCAAGTCACACAACCACTCAGAGTCTCTGTTTCTGCAGGAAAATGGAGGTAATATGGTGGTACTTCTTGCAGGATCTACAGAATACATCCTAGAATCTGAAAACAGAGCAGCAGTAGTAGTCTGATTAGGAAATGGCATATCTGGATGGGTCTCAAAGTATTATAGAGCAGGTATTTCTTTTATTGTTGTAATACTCTTGGCAGGAGCTTTCTTCTTGAACGATATGGATAGTATTATCAGAAGTGGTTCCTTCAATTACTGTGGCTTACAATGAAGCATGCTTATGGCCTAGCTGCAGGGGTGGGGATTCTGTGGCCGCAAGGACACATAAGGATTTCCAGGTCCTTAAGTATGGCCTTTTGACTGAGACCAAGTTTTACAGAACAAATCCTTTTATTAAGGGGATTTGTTCTGTGAAGATTGAATTCTGTCACAGGGCCACACTTGAGGACCTTGAGGGCAACATGTGGCCCTGGAGGGCCTTAATTTGTATTACTCTAAATATCCATTTTCCCATTGTTTGAGATAATAACATAATTTGTTTTTGCAATGGAGTAAACTTTGAATCATGCTTCATCACCTATGCAATTGTCCAAATTCTGGGGCCAAAATAAATTATGCAATATAAGTTCTGCAACATAAGCACAAACATTCTCATCTAACTATTGATTTTACTGGTAAATTCTTAATCTTTGAACAATGAAGGGTGATGGTGGTGATTTTGTACTTTCTTTCCTTTTTAAAAATTTTTTTTATTATTTAATATATTTAGTTTTCAGTGTTGATTTTCACAGGAGTTTGAATTACAAATTTCTCCCCATTTCTACCCTCCCCTCCCATGCCAAGATGGCATATATTCTGGTTGTCCTGTTCCCCAGTCAGCCTTCCGTTCCATCACCCCACTCCCCTCCCATCCTCTTTTCCCTTTCTTTCTTGTAGGGCAAGATAAATTACTATGCC
>CM053623.1:255492305-255507991 GCA_028646595.1 Phalanger gymnotis
GGTCATTACAGCATAATTCTCAGCTCTCATTTCTGCAATCCTGTGAACTAGTCATGATAAAAAAAGTGAGTTGAGACACAATAAATGAGCATTTTTAGAGCTCCGTTGTTACTGCTGCAAAATTTAAAAGAACCAGAAGGCTTCTGATACATAAGGATGGATGCTTTGCAGAGAATTTAAGCAGAGATATGGACCAAAAGAATACATGAGGGAAAAGAGTTAGAGGAGCTTCCATCTAAACCAGTGGTGAGAGTGCCCACTCTAGCAAGATCTTAGATTCATAATAAGTATTAGTCACATCAATAAAAAAATAAAAATTTGTTTTAAATTTATTGACTATGGCCCATACTGAAAACATTCAGTATAAAGTTTCCTTGAGAAGACTAGGTTCCTGCAAAGAGAATTTCATAGATTCATAGATTTAGAAGGGCCCTTAGAGATCATTTAGTTCAATCCCCCCATTAGTTCAATCCCACAAACACATGCGCATGCGCGCGCGCACACACAAACACACACCATTAGCATCACAACCCCTGCTCAGGACAACTAGGTGGCACAGTAGATAGAATATTAGTCCTTTAGTCAGGACGACCTGAGTTTGAATGTGGCCTCATACATTTACTAATTGTGTAACTCTGACCAAGTCACTTAATCTCTCTCTGCCTCAAAATTGTGATAGTAATAACACCCACCTCCTGGAGTTGAGGACCAAATGAGATAATATTTGTGAAGTACTTCATGAAACTTAAAATGCTATATAAATTCTAGCCATTATTATTCTTATATCTGCTCAGTAGAATATAAGCTCCTTGAAGACAGACTGTTTTTTTTCCAAAATATCCACAGTACCTAGCAAAGTGCCTTGTGCATGTAAGCATTAATTAATATTTGCTGAACCGAATTAAATGGAACCTCTTAATTATATGTTTTTAAAGAAATAATGTAATCATGACTTTTTTGGTGACCATAATGCCAGTCCCTTACTTGGCAGGTTTAGGAGGAGATAGCCAAGTGAGGACACTAAGTAAAACTCAGAAGAAAAGCAGCTCTTGCCTGCCTCTCCATGATCTTTTTTCTCTATCTCCAATTTCCTTTTTTCTTCTATCCATGAGTCTCAACATTTTCTCTATTAGTGCTACATTGGGAAGATGTAGAGAAAGAGTTGGGAATCAGGCTCCATGTGTTCCATAGCATATAGTTCTTTCAATGTTCAACAGAGGCTTTTTTTGATTATCAAGGAAGTAACCTTTCATACACTATTTAACTCATATTACAAATGGTTCTGATTTGTAGTAAGCTACGGCTGTGGAATGCATTAAGTCTCCATGTTGAATGTTTTGCAGTCCTGTCGAATTTTTTTTCCCATTGTAGAAGACATGTTTATGTGCTAAGATGTGGGAGATTTGAGTCAGGGGTTGTGAGGGCACATACTCCCAACTCTTCTCCTGCCCATTGCTGAAGAATTTGTTCTTTTTACCCCCTTGTGATGACTAGGTTCTTTCCCAAGAAAATATTGTGTTACTTTTTGGAGTTTACTTGTCACACTTGCTGTGTCAATGAATATGAATCACTCCTCCTCCTCCCTCATTTTAAAAAGCCTTTCTATGTCATCAGTTATGGACTATGTCTTAGGGAGATATTTATAGGAAAGGCCATGGGAAAAAAGACATCTTCCTAAAAACAGTCAAAATGTTTTATCTGGCTTTGTGAGACAGAGTTTCCCCTTTTATAATTTTAAGAAATGTGAGTGGTCACATTTTCTGCCAATAATTTTTAACATTTTTAGAAAGGTGACTTTTCTAGAAAAAGAACAAACATTGTCTATACTTGGAGGAGTTAGAACCACATGCTGTGAGTGAGGTATTCCTGACCCCAGCACTACGTCCTTGTTTCACTGTGGGAAAGACATTTAATGCCTGTCGGAAATAAAATATGACTCCAACATATGTAATAAAATTATTTAAAGACCTAGAAGGAAGCATGAACAAAGCATAATACATGAAGTAACTAAGTTGATGATTATTATTGCCATATCATTTAAACAGCAGTGCACCAGACTAGATAGAGTGTTTGACCTGAAGCCAGGAAGACCTGTTCAAATTTCCCCTCTACAATGACTAGATATGTGGCTGTGAACAAGTCACTTAGCCTCTCTCAGACTTAGGCAACTCTCTAAGACTATAAATTACTGATGACTTGTGACCATGACATGATCAGTTCCGGTAGGAGGATTTCCCACACCAAGAGTTCCTATTCTGAAGAAATTTGAACTAAAATCACCTATTACCTGATAACTTATAGCTTTGGAAATATAAGTTTGGTTAAGTGCCAAAGCCAGGGAGAAGATGAGTGGGTACTGTTTAACGAACATTATACTTTAAAACAGTGGTTATTAACCTTTTTGTGTAGTCTTTGGCAATCTGATAAAGTTCCCCAGGATAATGTTTTCAAATGCATAAAATAAATATACAGAATCACAAAGGAAACAAATTATATTGAAATAGTTAATTTTTAAGAAGCCACATAATTTCATAGATCCCAGGTTAAGAACTTCTCCAGTAAGGCCATGTAGATCCCATCAGAGAACTTCAGACTTTTAAAAAAATTTTAGAATGGATAATAACACAAAAAGGTATAGTTTCTCTCTCAGATGATGCAAATGCTTTTAAGAGCAAATGCCATGAAATATGTGTTTGCCTCCTTGTCACAGTTCAGAGGATTACATTGGCTGCATTTTGAAATTAGTTACTTCTGTAAGAAATATACCCAGCTATCCATTTAATGCTGTCATTATTGTGGTGAAAATGAAGCTATGGGTGCTATAGGCTCAGCTGATAGCTTTCTGCAAAGGCCATGCGAAGTTCCCTTTTCTCAGTTGTACTTTCTGTCTCCTATAGAAAGATGACCCAGTGTTGTGAGTCAGGCAACTAAAACAAACAGACAGTGACTAAGTTCTTTTCAGATTAATTAGCTGGAAACCTGGTAGCCTGCAGGGTTATTTATTATGTGCTAAATGCAAAATCTTTACCCTACTTTGAAGCAAAGGCTGATGAGGCATACTTCTAATTCCATGCATATGGCTAACTGCAGAAAAAAAAATGAAGTAACTTTCTAAAGGACTTGGAAATGATTGAAAAATAATTCTTATAATTCATAGAGGGAAAAAATCAAAACCGTTCACAATTTATGGCGCTACTGATTTATTGATATATAGGGTATCCCAAAAGTCTTAGTGCAGTTTTAAACTACTAAAATTTAAGATTGCGGTAAGATTTTGGTGACACCCTGTATATGTATGGATAGGTTGACCATGGGGGATGTGCAGAGGAATGGGAAATACCAACCTATGATTTTCTCAGTGGGGAAATTCCCTCCACTGTTGTTGATCAGCAACATATCTGTAATTTATAGTCTTAGAGGCACCAAAAAGTCAAATGAGTTTCCAACAGTCACATAGCCAACATATGTCAGAAGCAAGACTTGAACCCAGGTCTTTCTGACCCCAAAACCAACCCCCATTCGCTACACTAGGCTCTGTGTGTATGAGTGTATATATGTGCACATGGATATGTATATTCATGTATTTATAATTTTAAATGAATTGAAAAGAATTAATGGTACAGTATATAAAGAGCTAGTCTCAGAGTCAGAAAGGTTTAAGTCCCATACCTGGCACATATTGACTGCATGAAACTGAGCAAATCATTTAATCTGTCAGTTTTCCAAGTTGCAGAGTAGGTGCAGAGTAGAAGGAATTTCCTTTTTAGGAGTTCATTATGCCAACGGAATCAGGTTTAATTAACACACACGGTTATAAAATTCAAGAAAAAATGTATGTACAATTCGAGAATGCCAACCTACCCAAGTAACTAAATATGTAGATTTGGGAATCCTCTATTTAGAAATACTAGTTTAATCCATGGGAGTGGATGAGATCAACAATAGATATTTAGAAGCTGAGGATCTTTTCTTGACATTTCTTAATTTCTTAAAATCATCTCCCATCTCCTTTTATATTTCTTATATCTTTCATTTATTTTTAACATCAGTGACTCATGGAAATGTTGCTCAATAAGACTTCCATATAGAGTAATAATAAAAGACTGAACATAAGCTTCAGTGATTCAATACATAAGAAACAAAGAGGTAGATTTTTAGTGTGTATTGTTATGAAGGCAAGTCATCTTTCTAGGAAGGGCACATCTAATTTGTCTGGCCAAATTTCACAGAGAGGTAGTACAGTGTAGTGGATAGAGTTGGATTTAATACCTGTAATTATCTTTTCTCTGCCATTCTTGGCTAGATGACGAAGTCAGTTAACCTCTTGGCGTGCTTGTTTTCCTAAGACTCTCTAAGTTACAGAGAAGTTGTTAACCTGCATTGGTAGAAGTTTCCCTCACCTGGCAGCCCCTAAACCAATGAAGTCACAGTTCAAGTCCCCATCTCTTTCTAGCTTCATACTCTAGGATCTGTGATTTTTATCAGCGGGGTGCATCCTTCATTGACATCAATGGCAGCCTCTTCATGACTCGGGAATTAGTTTCATGACTTGTTATGGCCAAAATAGACTTTACCTAGTGACAGATCTGGTGATTAGCCATTCTGAACTTAGCCAAACTGATAGTCTAGAGACAGACCTTTAGTCTCTTGTGTAGTTTCTATCTAAAGCTTTTACAACTTGGTGGGACCTGGCAGAGCTTGTGGTCTCCTGGAATAGCATTTGATAAGCCAGGTTTACCTCCATGCTATCATGAGCCATTGGAATAGAATTTTTATGAATATCTTAGGTTCATAATTAAGTCAAAAGCTAGACTAGCTTCAACATAAACCAACTGTAATTCTTAATGATGTAACATATTTTTTACATGTGATACATTATAAAAAACTACCTAAGAACATAATTTCCATATTGCAGAAGCAAATAGGCACAACGACTGAAAGTAAAAGTAAACAATGAAAATGATAATAACTTCAACAAGAATTTCATGAGCAGTCACTGTGTGGTCAACACTCTGTTAGGTATGGTGAGGTCCCTAAGAGTAAAAAACATGTACCATGTCCTCAATAAGCTTATGTTCTTATGAAGGAAATAAGCCATACATGTATGAAACATTTAGATCATAGTAAGTTCTCCACCCAAATCCTGCTCAGAGTGACTGGGGACTCAAAGCACATTGTGATTCATTGCTTGAGATTTCTTATACGACAAACTTTCTGGATGCATCCTGTGGTGTGACATAACACCAAAAAGACTTTATTTAAATGATGTGGCAAACCCCAAGTTGCCCCTCGTTCCCTCACTCTATGATGGCAAGCAATGGGAGGAGGAGAAGGGTGAGAACAGTGCAGCACCTGTTAAAAGAAGGAGCAGCTTCCGATGGCAACTAGGTGGTTCAGTGAATAATGCACTATGCCTGGAGTCAGCAAGGTCTGAGTTCAAATCTGGTTTTAGACACTAGTTGTGTGACCCTAGGTAAGTCACTTTACAACTGTCTGCTTCAGTTGCCTCAACTGTAAAATGGGGATAATAATAGTATCTATCTTCCAGAGTTGTTGTGAGGATTAAATGTGATCACATTTGTAAATGTACCAAATAAATAAAGTACTTAACACGGTGCCTGAATATCATAGGCAAATGAGTGTTTATTCCCTTCCCACCCTTCTTCTAGCTTCACTGTGCCTTCCAAGTGGCAAAATGTGATTCTAGAAAGGGATGGGGATGGAGAACATCCTTCTCTACTTAAGTGTCATGGCTATCTGTAATGTTAATGGGATATAAGATCTTGCCCACCCTGCCTCTCCTGAGAGATGAAAGAAAATTGTTAAGGGATGAATTAACATTGAGTGTGAAGGGCAACTTTTGAGATCTCAGGTTGAACATTAATCTCTTTTGTGAGTTCATGACAGCATTCAGAGTTGGTGGAGAATTAATAACAGACAATTAGAGATTATGATAGCTTTTCATGCTGCTAGTCTTAGAAATAGGAGCTTGCTTAGGGGATGCTTGCTTGTAGGAAGGCTTTCACACCTGCTGGTACTAACATAATTAGGCCCTGAGTCATGGGAGTTGTGATGCCTTCTGGCTCTGAGCCTATTAGCCAGGAGTGAGAGTGTGAGTGAGTGTGAGTGAGTGTGTGTGTGTGTGAGAGAGAAAGAGAGAGAGAGAGTGTGTGTGTGTGTACACTCTGAGGTGAAGAAGGATCTTTTGATTTCCTGGTTGAGACTCTGAGTAGCCATATGTTCAGAACCTTCTGACTGCTCAGATGTAAAAGCTCTCTCGATCCAGTAATGTATATAAAATGTATACCAACATTGCTTTGTTCAGGTACTTAGAGCCCTGTCTGTTGATCTTCGTGCTTGTATTTTCTCTGACATTCAGGGTGCTGACTTTTCCCCTGAACTAGTGAATGTAACTAAAGAAGATTGTTGATCCCTTTAAAAGCTATTTTTCCTTTAAAAGCAGATTAAAGAACCCATGCTAGCAGGCCATCCTGGGTATGCTAGGGTGCTTGCTGCTACACTATCCCACCCACACAGATGCTGAGGTGGCAACTAGGAGAGCTAGGGTGTCAGTCCCTCACAGCCTCCACTTCTTCTGTGTGCCTTTGTACATAAATGATCTTGTGAATTTGAAAGTTCTGAAAATCCTAGAATGCCTGAGAGTGTGTCTGGAATGGGAAGGTTTCTGCATCAGAGAAGCTGGTCAGTGACAGGAGAGTTGGCCCAAACCTGGCCCATTTTACCAGAAGACAGTTGTGGTTGGACAGTACAGTTTTATGATGAAATGTGAAATGTTTAATTAGTATTGCAAAGCTGCTTTGTGAGATGATAAGGCTTAAATAGTAACCTCCCAAACAATTGTAATGGTAGTATAAGTTGTTGAATTCAATTGTCATCATTCCATTACACTCAGCATTCCTTTTGTGAGTAGGAATAAATTACCTGTCCTATACCTGATTGAATACTGAGTACCTTTCTTAGTCCTCCTTTTTGGGGACTAGTCATTACTCAAGCCGTAAATAATTCCTCTAAAGCACTGTAACAGATATTCATTGTGGAGACTAATCCCCTTAAAAGCGGTCAGGATCCTCCCAAGACTAAAAACTGGGTACGAGACAGGGAGGGACAAGTGTCCCCAGCCCTGTGGGTTCAGCCAAGCAGGCTCTTAATGCCAGACAAGAGAAACACAGAATCTGGCAACATCTATCAATCTTGAAAGGCTTCCAGTACAGGCTGTTCAGGAACACCCTTGTGAAATTTGGAGAAGCTTATCAGCATCTTGAGTAGATCAAACATGGAGGATCTGTGGAAATGCCTGGACAAGGGTCACACAGGACACATAGAAAGGTTTTAATTTGTATCAATGGAAAGAGTTCCCATACTGAGGAAACGATGGATCCATCAGTTTCCGTTTCAGTCAGATCATAGTTAGAACAAGAAGGGATTTTAAAGGCTATCAATCAATCAGTAAACATTTAAGTACCTACTATGTGCCATCTCGTCCAGTGCTCTCATTTTATATATGAAGACGCTGAAGCCTAAAAGTAAAATGGTTTTCCCAAGGCTACATAAGTAGTAAATTTTGAACTTGGGCCCTCGCCTTACAATTTCTTCTTCTTTCCACTGCACCACACTGCCTCTCCAGAGAGATGAAAGAGGATTGTTAAGGGATGAATGAACATTGAGTGTGAAGGTGTGTCGGTAAGGCAAAATGGGCTCCTTAGCACCTGAGGAGTTTGGCTTTTGTTTACTTTGAGTGAAAGTACTTTCAGCTGTTAAGTGCTAAGCCCTAGGCCCAAAGCCCTATCAGGTGTGAAACCTGTGTGGGTGTAGATTGATGACTTAAGAGGGGCCAACTCGAGAACCAATGGTCTCTGGTCATTCAAGCGGGGCTTGAGGATGCCAGAGGCTTGGCTGCAAGGAGAGGAGAACCAAGAGACAGCTACAGCTGAAGCTGAAAAAAAAAAAGCTGAAGCTGAAGCAGGAAGCTGCAGAAGCAGAGCCAACCCATCTGTGGACCCAGGAGTACGAGCAAGGACTTGAGGCCAGTGAATATGTGGTTTAATGTTATCATGCTTCTCTGTGGCCTCCTGGTTACTCTTGTGAGGCGGGCTTATTGGGCCTGGAAGCTTATGATCACAATATTGGAATGGGGAGGATGGTTCGTGGTTCTGTCACTGTGGGGCCTAAATAAATGTTTTGATGTCTTCTACTTGGAGAATTTCTTATATCTAACGATTCTGAACTGTTCAGATATAAGTATGATCCTCTTTGAGATCATAAATTTGGCCTTCCTACTACAGAAGGGCAACTTTTGAGATCTCAGGTTGAGCATTACTCTCTTTTGTGAGTTCATGACAGCATTCAGAGTTGGTGGAGAATTAATAACAGACAATTACAGATTATGATAGCTTTTCATGCTGCTAGTGTTAGAAATAGCAATTGAAGTCATGTTAAAAATTAAGTGTACAGTCTGGACTGTGTTATAAAGGCCCTGAAGAAAAATCTCTTTTAACATAAGATTGACAGCTTTGAAAATCAGACCAAGAACGTGCAGCTAAAGTGTACTGGAAACCCCAAGATACTGCAATCCAAGAGAATGGTTTTCATTTCTTTTAGTTAAATTACTTCAGAGACCATTTTTCTGGTGATTATCTAATGAGTCATTGAAGTCACTCATTTTAATGGTACGTTAATTTAAATTTCAGATGAATAGTTTACCCATTTGTTATTATGAAATCACTTTATACTTATTCAAAAACTTTTCAAAATTATTTAAAAGGTTCTGCATTGTATGAATCGTAGATTTGTAAATGGAAGCTCTGTGAAAGAAATCAGTTTGTGAGTTCAAGTCTTTCTGGAAAGATATTAAGTAGTCAGTTGTTTGGTGTTTAATATTTAACAACCATTCTTTGCATGGTCTATCAAATACATGATGAAAGGTAATATGAGTAAGACCTACCAAAGAAAAGCGAATAGCAAATAGGGATTCTCACCAATTTTTTCTGAAGCAAAACTACACCATGACCTTTTTCATCTTGCTACAGTTTTATAGGGGAAAATAGATCAGGGATCTTCAGGCGCAAGAGTTCTTAGAAAAGAAAATTAACCAGTGTTTTCCAATTAATTAGGCTGGAGGAATCCCAGAAGGATTGTTAAATCTGAACATGTACGAAGAAAGTTTTGTTCTGATTTTGGCTCCAAGGAGGAGTTTTATACGAGCCCAAACATTTTGACACCGATACAGAAGAAAAGGAATTAAACAGTTTTCTACCCTTGATTTCAAGGAAAAGGAACAGGATTTCCTATAATTAAAGAATATTGAGAAAGGTACTAGATTATACTTAGTGATTAATTTTATAAACTTTATTCAACAGAATGCTTGCTCATCTGTTCAATATTTATTATGTTTAGCTAAGTTAATACTAAATTGCATCAAAAGGTAGCACGGTACAATGAATAAAGTTGACCTGGGCATCAGAAAGGGCTGGATTCAAGTCCTATCTCTGGCACGTATTGGCTGTGTGACTCTGGACAAGTCATATAACCTCTAAGTAATTTAGGAAATCCTCAAAGACAACAACTGACAGAAAAGGTGCTGATCTGCCTTGGTGTGTACAACTTCTCTCTGGGAGCTCCCTATACTGATGAAATCAAGTTCTGGCTTTCCATATCTCTATACATGCATACGTGCCTACCTACAGATGAAATTATACATAACTATATACCTTGTGCATACATATATATGTAAAATAAAATGTAGTACTTTAAAGTGGATTTAAGATATCCATACTATGAGATGCCTTTTCCTGGGTAACCCTTCCTATTAAAAACAGATGGGGTCCTAGATATGAGTCTACTGAGTCTAGTTTGGAGTCTGTTAGACCTTATTTCCTGATAAGCACGATTCAGCCCTTCCCCTCTCCCAGCCACATCCTAATACCTTCAGACACACTGAGATCAGCAGGTCCACTGGAAACTCATAATCTCCTTAGAACAAACAAGATGAGACCTAGCCTTCCCTGGTCCTATGTCCAAAGTGGTCACTGGGAAACGTATTCAATTTCTCTGTCTGTTTCTGTATCTCTCTCACTGTCTCTGTCTCTCTCTCTGAGTCTCGGGGTCTCTCTCTCTCTCTCAAAAACAATGACAAAAAATGAAACAGGAACTAACCTGCCTTCAAAGAACTGACGTTTTGTTCGAGTGGAAGGGGTTCAACATGTACCTAGATAGGTAAATACAAGATATATGCATAGTAAATACAAAGTAGTTTTGGAGTTCTATTGGGTATAGCAGGGAGAAGACCAATAACTGTATGAATCAGAAAAAAGCCTTATATGGTACGTAGTGCTTGAAGTAAGCATTGAAGAGAGCTGGGGTCTGCAAAGAGTCATAGTAATTTCTTTCCTTTCTCTTTTTGAAAAAAATTGCTATCATATCCTTTCTGTAATAGTTTCCAAACTAAGATTTTCATTAGGCAGCAACTAGAGATTATTTAAGGAACAAGATGATCCTAGTGTCAGGAAGTATTTCACACAATAACAAATGAGGCAATAAAAATGTAGTTTTGTTGGAGTTCACATTGGGTACAGCCAACACTTTGTCAGAGATATGTTTTACCAGATTGAGGTTTTGAGGGCTCTCTTTTTCAGGTCCATGAAGGCAAAGGTAATTGAAAGTGGGAGGTGGTTCTCCTTACCAGGCATTTCTGTTCAGAAGTACCCTGGTACTTCTGAGCATCTTTCATAAATTTCCTTGTCAAAACATGACCTAGCACAGACACAGAGAGATCTGTGGCAAAACTATGGGTCACATTTAAAGGAAGCAACATGGGCAGGGCAAGGGACTATGTCATCAAAAAGATATACGAGTATATTCTACAGGTTAACTAATATAAAGTAGTCACCACAATGAGGAGGCCAAAAAACCCAGAAACTCCATCCTAAAAAACACTTGAACTCCTTTTAAAAGCAGAGCTGTGGTAGTCAGGGACAATAATCAATTTAAAATAGAAACTTATTTGAAAAAAAATCTCTTGGAGGTGAATGGTGAAGTGTTATGACTAATAATAACTCATGAAACATCAAAGAACAGTAGAAGGAAAAAATAAATCTTGAGAAAGTTTGGCAAAAGACCCAATTAAGTGAAATCATTCCAAGAACATTTGAAGATGAAATTGGAAGAACATTCACCTCCAGAGAGAGAACTGATGAACTCTGAATGAATATTGCAGCATATTTTTCCTACCTTACTTTTCTTAGGTTTGTGGGTCTGTATTTTCTTTTGCAAAATAGCTAATGTGGAAATATGTTTTGCATGACTTCAAATGTATATCAATATAAAATCATTTGTCTCCCCAAGGAGGGGAGAGGAACAAGAAAGAGGGACAGTTTGGAAGTCAAAATTTTTTCAAGTGAATGTTAAAAATTTTTAACACTCATTTTTTAAAAGTTTGATATCTAATTAGAAAACATTCATATATGTATGTATATTGGAAGCACAGAAGATGGAAAATATAACAAAATTATCAGCATTTTAATAATAAATTACTTTCATTATAAGCGATATTAGACCCACCAAACTATTACAACTAAATACCTGCTATAATATATTAAGTAGCAGGCTCCACAGTGTCTTCCACATGGATAATTGAATTGCATCAGAATTACTGCATAGGCTCATAGAGACTGGGCTCATTGGCTAGTCCCTTGTCACATGCAGAGAAATTGAATAGTGAAAATAGGCAGATGAATCATCAATTATTGTTTTATTCTCAATCACCTTTCTTCAGTTACAATGCTCTACAATACAATACACTACAATACAATACAAAACAATACAATAGCATTGTTTTCCATTATTTTAGAGTCTTCTCTTTCAGCCATTCTGAGAAACCGTCCTTAAAGCTTTCAAAATTATGTGCCTCCAAAATGAAATTCCTCTTTCTACACTTGGTCTGGTTCACTAGCTTTTTATATCTTTGTCTTATTTTATTTAATTGCTCCTGGATGGACACATCTCTCTAAAACTCTGAGCTTCAGAGAAAGTGCATTGGTGGAAGCAGTTTCATCTTCTGAGAGTTTCTTACAACACTGAAATCACAGATACTATCTTCATTCCTATTCCTAGTATTAAAATAAAAGTTTCAAAAGTAATGAAATGTATTTAATCACACAGTGCTCATAAGACATCATTACTTAGTAAGAGCAAATGGATTTTCATACATTAATAAACATTTTTTATAAAATATTTTTCTCATTCTTTTTTATTTCTATTTTATTTCTATTTATAATATACATAATTATAACAGTATTGCATAATTTATAGATAAGTAAATATGCATATTAGGGAATACACTCAAACACATTTTACTGGTAATTTAGTGACCTCTATTTTAGATTACAATGTGAGGACAGGTAAATAGCTTATTGAGTTAATCTATTAATACAGAAGCTTTGAACTGAAAATGGCTCAGAATGAGCGAGGCCCAGAAATGAATAGGGAAGCAGAGAATAGACTGAATTTTACTTGGAAAATTCTGTTATACTTTCTAAAGTCTCTATCTTCTTCCTGACCAAAAGTAAGAAGTCTCACAATTTTTAACATCAGTATTCTTTCAATAATTCTTTATGATCAGGAATAACAAAACACCACAATATCCAGAATGTCAAAATACAAGGTAACTGAAAAGGAAATGGAACTGAATGAGTTGTGTCTGGAAAGGGCAGACCATGTAACGATGAAAGAAGTTTCAAAAAGCAGAAAAGGAAAAGAGGTTTTGCAGCTGCTGTATAGGAAGAGACACTGACATTTAATTTATTGTCACAAAATCCTTGGGAGTGAATAGTTGGCTTGATTTGGTACATACTGCATAGATATGGCTGGCTTGATGAGCTTATTCAAATTGAAGTAATTGTTTATTAACAACCCTTTTAAGGGTGGTGGTAACTTGCAAGAATTTGTAAATTGTATGGGAGAGATGAGAATTTATTATCAAATGAGATGTTATTTGTAAAACACTTATTATAGTGCCTGGCCCATAGTAGGCATTTAATAAATGTTTTTTCCTCCCCTTATTATTTGCCTTATTGCTATGTAAATGGTTATGTTTAAGATCTTTAAAAAAAAAAAAAGGAAGAGAAAAAGAAAAAAAAAGTTTTGTTAAGGATATCATCCAGGAAATATATGTTTGGAAAATGAGGAGAGGTCCTATAGCAAGAGTAGGACAGTCAAATAGAGAAACAGAAAGGTGACGTGATGCGATATGATATGTTGGGCCAGGGTGGGGTGAGGGCATGAGAGTGGGCGAGCACTTTAGACTCAAAAGACATCATTTAGAATATTGGCTCTGACACTTCTTAGACATGTGCTTGTCATTTAGCCCAGTTATTTCATCACTCTGAGGCTCAGTTTCTTTTTTTTTTAATTATGTAATCCTTTTCTAATTTACTATTTTTTTAACATTCTTTTAAAAAAATGTTTCAAATTCTTTCCCTCCTATACCCACTGAGAAGTCAAGCAATATGATATCAATTATGCATGTGAAATTATACTAAGAATATTTCCATATTAACCATGTCATGAAAAAAGCAAGAAAAATAAGGGAAGTGAAAAAATTATGCTTTAATTTGCACTCGGAGTTCATCAGTTCTCTCTCTGAAGGTGGAGAGCATTTTTTTCAACATGAGTCCTATGAGACTATTTTTGGATCCTTGTATTGATCAGCATAACCAAGTCTTTCACAGTTGATCATCATTTACAATATTACTGTTACTGTGTACAATCACCTCCTGGTTCACTTTGCATCAATTCACATAGATAGTCCCAGGTTTTTCTGAAACCATCTTCCTGATCATTTCTTACAGAGGCTGTTTCTTCTTCTAAAAATAAGAATGGCAAATTGTAAACCAACAAGGATTGTAGAAGAGATTATGATGATAGTGATGATAATGATATTAGAAATGGTGATGATTTTTTGAACATATCTTTCAGGCATGGGTTAAGAGTTCCAAGGTCCTACTTTTCAAAGAAATTTCGTTAATGATCCTCTAATGATTCTTTTGAAAAACAATACTGATGGATAATTATTTTTCACATGGCTGGTAAAAATTTGTTTATAGTGTATAATCTTTCTGACGTAGTGTTGTAGACTACTTTTAATATATTAATTGCAAAGTTTCACATCCATATTCGTTAGGGATAATGGCCTATTGTTTTCTTTCTCAGCTTTGCGGCTACCTATTTTAAACCTGAAGGCTACATTTGTGTCATAGAAAAAAAGAATAGTTTTGGAATTGTTATTAGAAAATTCAACAAAATTCACTTGTAATCCATGTGGTCTGGAAGCTCATTTTATTTTATTTTTCTCCTTTAGGAGTTCATTTGTTCAATTTCTTTTTTTCTGCATTTGAATTATTTAAACACTGTTTCTTCTTTTGTTAATCTGGGTATTTTAAATTTTTGGCAGTACTCAGTTGTTTCTTCCAAGTTGTCAGTTTTATTACCGTGTTATTAGACAGAATTGTTTCTGATCATTTCCCTTTTTCCCTGTTAAATTACTATGATTTTTTTCCAGTTTTTGTATGATTTGGCTTTCCTCTCTTAAGAAAATCATATTAGCTGTTTATCTACCTTGTTAGATTCTTTTTTAAAAAAAGCAGCTCTTAGTTTTACTTATAAATTTAGTAGGATTTTTGCTTTCAATTTTATTAATCTCTTTTTTTACTTTCAGAATTTCTAATTCATTATGTAGTTAGGAATTTTTTGTTTGCTATTCAAGTTTTTTTTAATTGTATACCTAAATCATAGAGCTGTTCTTTCTCTTTTTGTTAATGAACATATTTAGGTGTATTCATTTCTCTTTTAGAACTTCTTTGTTTGTAAGATATAATATTGGGTATGTTATTATTGTTATTATGATGAAATTTTCTACTATTTCCATAACTTATTCTTTTACTCATCAGTTCTTCAGAATTATGTTGTTTGGTCTATAATAAATTTTAAATTATTTCATCTTAACTATTATTAAATATATAAATTGAATTTCATTGAATGATAATTTATTATTGTTAAATTATAATTTTCTTAAATATAATTTTGTTGCATTACGATCAACAAATGATGCGCTAATATTTCTGTTTGTCTACATTTTTTGATGAGGTCTTTAGGCCCAATTCTTAATCAATTTTTTGCAAAGATACAACTTAGGAATATGTAAATTCCTTTCAGTAATCATTAGAGATCTATCATCAATAGTTTTTCAAAGTTCTAGACAGGTACTTAGCTTATTTCTTGACTACCTTTTTGTTAGATTTTTTTCTAGGTCTGAAGAGTACTTTAAGTTCCCCCGCTATTATAGCTTTACAATACCTTTTTCTCTCCATTTTGCACGACTTCTTCTATTTGGTATCTTGCTAATAGGCATATAAGTATTAATATTGATATTCATTTGTTAGCTATCACGCCTTTAATTATAATTTCTTTGTTTATCTCTTTTTATCTTGTTTATGTCTAATATAACTATCTGAAATCATGACTTTTACTTGTGATTTTTTTTAGTTCAGCTAAAATGTAACAGATTTTGTTCCAGCCTCTCGTTGTAACTTTTAAAATTTTGACTGAATCTTTGTTTCAAACATGTTCTTACTTTTTAAAAAGATTTATTGATGTTTTGTTTTTGAACATTA
>CM053623.1:255517520-255538974 GCA_028646595.1 Phalanger gymnotis
CTCTCTCTCTCTCTCTCTCTCTCTCTCTCTCTCTCTCTCCCCCCTCCCTCCCTCCCCCTCTCCCTCTCTCCTTCCCTCCCAACCTCCCCCACCTCTCAAAACCTTAAACCCAGTTCACTCTGAAGTTCATAGATTGTACCACAATAGGTCCCTGGCCAAGTTCCACTTAATGGCTATTATTTTGGGCCCTCCTGGCTTAGAATGAATGTCAATGGTAACTGTTTCTCTTTTGAACAGCCACCCTGAGAGTCTTCCCCTCCTAGCTTGATTTTTTTCTTTTTTTCTAATTTAAAGGGCCATCTCTTGACTCACATCTTAAAGAGGCCTATTCACTGAATGGGCGCTACCTCACTCTAAGTGAGTACATGAAAACGCCTTAGCCTAAAAGGGCCAGGGTCTCCCATTGCATCCTGGGCCATCTCTAGTCATCCTGATGAATATCACTGGACCTGAGATGGCTCTGGAGGACAAAGTGAGGCTGGTGACCTTGCACAGCCCTCCCTCACTCAAAGTCAACTGTAAGTCATGTCATCATTTCCCTGATGTCATGGTCTTCTTCAAAAACAAAGGACAAACACAACAACAACAATTCAGCACCTTTGATGGGCCTGGCATTATGCTAGGCACTGGAGACACAAATACAAGGAATAAAACAACCCCTACCCCTAAGGAGCTTACGTTCTTCCAGTAGGGGTACCAAGTATACAGGGATGAGGATAAGAATAGAATTGTTAGTTCTGTAATACAACAGATGGATCAAGACAACTCTCTTTGTCAAAGCAGGTCCTCTGAAACTTTTGGCTCTAGAGAGTCACCTTGAGCAGTGACAGGTTTCCAGAAAATGTACGATTCAGGACTTGAAGTAGGACTCTACTTAGCTCCAAAGTCAATTCTCTATCCACCATACCATACTGCTCTGGAATCACATATCAGAATAATGATAAACAGAAAAAACACATAAATAAATACAAGGTAACTGGGAGGAAAGTTCAATCGCAGTTGGAGGAATGAGGAAGGCCTTCATATAAAAGCTAGCATTGAGCTAAACTTTGAAAGAAACTAGTCTACACTATAACTCTAAGAAGGAAGTGTTTTCTATGAATGGGGGACAGCCCTTGCAAAGACACAGAGACAGGAGATGAATGTTGTGCCATGTGTGAGGTATAGAGAAAATGCCAGTTTGGCTGAATTGTACAGTGAGGGAAAGGAAGTCATAGCAAAGAAACTGGAATGATTGTGGCGCAGCCAGATTTAGTATAGGACATAAAAAGCTAAGTAATGCAGTTTATATTTTGTTCAAGAGGCAAAGGGAGATACTAGACTTTATGGAATAGAGGAATAGCCAGGTAGTCAGAATATCCTAAAGGAAAGATAGCTCAAGTATCATGATTTACTTTTGTAATATTTAACAATCTACCAGAAGACCTCCAGCAAATCAGGTAGCTTCTCTATGGAAGAATTACAGGCCTTGCATAATGACAAGGAAAGGATTGCAATCCGTACATCTGAGTTGGGAATGACCATATGGATGAGATCACAGATAGATTGATGCATTTGGCATTAACAAATATATAGAGAGAATTTGAATGAAGAACGGATAGAAAAGAGAGAGGTACTATAATAGAAAAAACCTTGATATTTAAAAAAATTTTCAGTGCATGTAAAGTGTCAAGAAATTTTATTTCTAGTACTAAGCTGTTGGTAAACTTGGAAAAAGTTATTTTATTTCTTTGTTCTTCAGTTTCCTCCATCTGTAAAGGATAAAGGAACCTGCTTCTCCCAACTTTACAGTGATGTAAGAATCTAAATGAGATGCTTAAAGCAAATGTCACACCTTAGGGGCTTTGTGTATATTCTATCTTTCAGGTTAGCAGTCATCTTCAATGAAGTAAGAAAAAGGCAAAGGACTTTAGAGCTGAACAACGTATTTTTTTAAATTATCCATTCTTGTTCTAAGGATCTAGTCAATGAGCAAAATATTTTCAAATTGGGTTATCATTTTCAAATCTGTTAGCCAAACTGTTCATAGTAGCACTCACTGCAGTAGCCAAAGAACTAAAAACAAAATGGTCAGCCATATATTGGTGAATGTCTGAAATAGGTAAGATAGTTCCACTAGAAACAACAAATATATGCAATTCAAGGACCCAGAAAGACAAAGTGATGTAGAGTGAAGAAAGCAAAGTGACAAGCAAATACATCCAAGAACTATAATACTGTAAATAACACTTAAAAGCAGTTGAATTCTCATGAATTATCATGCACAATACCCATCATGAATAACAAGAAATACACTTTGCTCTCCTCACTGTAGAGGTAGAAGTCATGGATGTGTAATAAGGCATACCCTATCAGACATAGTTGCTGTATCTGTTGGGTACACTTAAATGTCCTTTTTTTCATCAGGGAAAGGTTCAGTGGTATAGATGGGGTGGTACAATTAACAAGAAATTCCTGATGTAAAAATAAAAGTAAATAATAGATAGCTATGCACATATATGTGCATAATCATACATATGTATACATGTTATACGCATGTGTATATGTATGTGTATACTCACATATATTAGAAATTGGATTAGACTGCCAAAATAACAATTTACTAGACATAAAAGACATGACATTCTTCCTGACTCATCTCTTCAAAATCTTCTCTACTATGCCAGCAGTGTCAAACTCAAAGTAGAAACGAACCATGTAATACAGATCTCTGCAAGCCACACAATGACTTAGAAAACTGTATGTTTGTGTGTGTGTGTATATATATATATTACTTTAAAATCAGATAGCACCTATATTTTAATCAGCTTAGGGCTAGACTCTGGAGCATTGTGGGTACGTGGAGGGAGAAGAATGTAGACACCTTTATTCTACACCTTTGAAGCTTACTCCACCCCTGAACTACTTCTCACATTGGAAGTACCCTCTGCCACATGACTTCTCCCTCTAATTGGCAGGTTCTTCACAGGAACTCCATTTTAAGATGGAGTCCCAGGTCAATTACAACTTCATTCCTGTCCAAGATGCATTGCTGAGGCAGCTCCACTGGACTTTCTCTCCCATGCCCTGAACTCTGCCTCCTACCACTTTCCTACCCTACCTTCCCCATTTTTAGCTCTCTTTTATGTGTTCTCTTTCTCTATTACAATGTAAGTTGGGTTAGGGCAAGGACTGTCTTTTTATACTTTTCTGCACTTAGCACAGTGCCTAAGACATATTAAGAACTTAATAAATGTTTATTGACTTGACATAGTAGGTCTTTTCCCTGAGAACCCAATAAATGTTAAGTGAAAATGATTTTTGGCATTTCTAAAAGTGCGAAAAACCATTAAAAATAAATCCTTCTTTTCAGAGAAGTATTTATCAGTTCCACTTAGAAAATAGTTCATTACAATCACTTCGGTGTAATTTACTTTGTATGGTCCTTTTCCTTTCCATATTATAGTTTTTAGTCCTAGAATTGTGGTGAAAGTCCAAACTAAGTATGTACAACAAAATGGCCACAGACTCAACATTGAGTCAACACCTAGCATATATTCTGAGCTTCTTGAGGCCTGGCATAAATTTTGAGCTTCAAGAGTTAAAATTGACTTTAGATAGGTTATTTTTTAGCCCCAGAGTAATAGAAAGAGGAGCTGGCCTGAAACCGTAGGTGGTAGAGCTCTGTAAGGACTTCATGCACCTTCTACAGCTGGCAGGTCAATGAGGAAGAGGAGATGTGGAAGATGATTCAGTAAGGGGAAGGACTGAAATGGGTTGTTTGCCAAAGGGAGATAAAAGAAATTACAAAGGGGAAGATAAGGGAAGGGAATGGAGAAAATGATTTCCCAGGATGGGGGAAGGAGAAAATAGGGATCTGGGATATGGAGAAAAGGAACACAAGGAATATGTAATGATGGCATTAAGCTTTGGATGGAATTTATTTTGAAATTTAAGGACTTTAATTTCACTACTAAAAACCTTAATATTTTGCTTAAGAAAAGTTGTAGTTGGCAAACTATCATCAATACTAATTAAATATGACTTTTCTCCAGTTTAATGTCTCTGTTGGGTTAGTTTTCTGGTAAAAGAATAAAATACAAGGAAACTTAATTATAAAAGCCTGTAGAAATTAAGTAAAAATGGCTTCTTTATTTAAATTTTGATAAAATGCATGGGAAATTCCACATAGTCAAGTCTAATTACTCCAGCTTTCCTTCTTAAATTGGAAAGAAAAAAAGAACAAGAATTTCTCTACATGTTAATGATAGATGGCCCCATAAATAGGCTTTTTGTATGTAATTTATAAGAGTGATCAACTCAGGACAAAAACCAAGCCTGAAATAAAAAAAAAATGCCTGTGTTGGGAGTGATCAGGGCAACAGCCCAGATTCCCCACTAAGCTAGATTCAGCAAATGACAATAGCCCTTTTTCCTAACTTGGCTCGTGCTTTTGAGCCAAGTTAGGAAAACAGCACTATTCTGACTTTAAAAATAAAATAAAAATTAGTTGCCCAAGAAATTTGGGCTCAAGCTTCTGTGCAACTTTCTGGATCCCTATTCTTTTTCACTCAATACATAATAATAGAATCATATGCATATAGATCATTATTAGAATCAAATCAGCATATTTAGTAGAATCACTATCATTGGTGGCAGTTTATAAAACACTCTTATTAGGCAAGAAAACAGACAAGGACCATGTTGGATTAGCAATTTCTTAGGCCAACAGTCACCATTAAGACAAAGGACAATATTCTCTAAATACTCATTGTGAAGTAAGACTAGATGCTGTAAAAGAAATCGGACACATGTTCCTAAGCCCTCAAGGACCTCGAAGTTTACATGTGCCACTGTAAAGAAGTAGCTAAAATAAAATCTTGTCTCCCCCACTGGTTTTATGGATGAGCCCAGGCATTCACAAATTCCCCTGTTTATCTGCAAAATCCTAGGCAGTCTTGAGGATAATTATAGTCCTAATAACCATTGCTCATACTAATTTGGCATGTAATAATCCCAGCAGAAACAAAAATGCTTTTGATTTCTTAAAAGTTCATTTGCTTTCTTATTTAAATCTTCTCTCAGAATTATTTTTATTTGGTTCATAAAGGTTTAAAGGTCAACCTTAAGTTCATTAAGTTTTATAGTGGTTACCAAGATAAGTGTATTCATTGAAATTCCATTTGCTATGTACAACAAATCCCTTGGGTTTAAAGAGTCACTTCCTTAAATTGGAGGCATAGTGGGGCTAATTTTAAATTAGATGATAGAGGAAAATATGCTTTGGAGTTTAAAATACTATGTAATATAAAGTCACGGTGATGGCTCAAAATATGGTGCCTGAATAAGCAAGCATACTATTTGAATATTTTAAAAAAACAATCATGAATCTGTGCCTATTTTAAAAGATCAATAACTTTATTGTGTCTCATTCTCTTGAAGGAGTTTGAATGATATTGTGCATACTATCCACTGTATTGGGGGAAAACATTAGTACTCCTAATGTTGAGTCTTAACATCTCTTCATTTACAAAGGACACTACGTTGGTGTGTGGTGTCCTACAGAGCCATCAGATAGCTCTATCTCCCTCTGCTGGCTAAATAACGATTCCTATTTCCTTGTCTTTGAACTTTATGATTCCAGAAACTCAAAGGTAAACCAAAGAGGTTTATTGCCTTGAGGTTAATTTCATCTGAATCAGGCTCTCTCAGATAGGCTGGACCCCATCGGGGGAAAGAATTTTATTTTCATCTAAGTAATAAATTATTTCCATAAAATAAAAATGTTTCATTTTATTACAGAAGAAAGTAAGGTTTGTCTTAATTCAGGATGCCGCATATAACGTGTACTAGCTTGTTGAATATTTCAATTATGATCACCCTCAGGATGAAAAATATAATGATAATTAACCTGTAAAAATTTGAATCACCATTTTTTAATTTTGGAGAATGCCTGGATATTTAAAAAAAAATAAATGTTTATCTTATTGTTAAATAGCTCATTAGTGTACTACTACTCCAGAGTCAGAGAAGTCAAAGCCTGATTTTTGGTATTTTAAATGGTATTACAAGCTGCCTTTAGGTTCATGGGGTTAAACAGGTAAATGCTTTCACATGTAGGTCCTTCCTAAAAATGAGGACAATAATGATGAGCTAGCCACTTTTCCAGAGGTGGAAAGAAACTAGTTAGAATACCTAATCTCTGGAGACATATCCCCTCCATTAAGTGGAACCTTCTGACTCTATCGAAGGTCCTGAAAGCCAGCAGCTGGATTCTGTCATTCCTGACTGGGGCGGGCTTGTTAGTGTAGTGTGACCCCTGGAACACTCACACAGATAATACTGGCACCTCTTTCTGCTCTAATCTACTACCAGTCTGAGCAATTCTGCAGGAGATAGGGGCATTAAGGCCAGAGTATTCCAAACAACATTTAGCCATGGTAGCAGAAGATTGTGACAGCCCAAGACTGATTCTACCAGGCAAATACTTTTCTTCCCCAGGGGAAGAAAAGTTTTTTTTTCTTTAGTACAGTGGAGACCCAATGTTCAGTTTTAAACCTTACCACAATGGAAAGCCTAACCCACCCTCAGCTGAACCTGGGAGAAATCTCAGCTCTAGGTCAAGGATTCTTAAACACTTGTGTTTCATGTACCCCTTCGGCAATCTGATGAAACCTACGAATTCTTCAGAATATTACTTTTTAATTCAAAATTGAAGGGAATGTTACATTTCACTTAGATATTAGTTAAAATAAAGATACAATTTTTTTTCTAGCCAAATTCATGAAGTATGGTTTATAACCATTTCTTGAACTCCATGTTAAGAGCCCCTAGTTTAGGTGAACCTTTGCCAAAACTCCTTAAGTTCTAACAAGCTATATTTAAACATCACCCAAAAAATTAAAAATTGAAGATCTCATTCAAATTTCTGGATAGTTTGATGACATCATGCCAAACTTCTGGATGTCAGGAAATATCCTGGTAACTGACTCCTTTCTCAGTGCATATATAGATACCAATAGAATACAGACACAGCTACAACTGGGTTTCTGGAGATGGGAACACCTTATCATAATTACACACTCCAGTTCATACTAGGACTGGATGTAGCTTATGACTCTCACATGAACTTAACTCATTTTCTTGGAAATCTCTATTTGTGGTTTTAGCCAACACTGAGCACACAGCCATAAGGTAAGGTAAAGTCATTTGGATGTCTTACAGATATTTTTCTTAACTGTATCTTATTTGGGGTCAGAGGACTTGGGCAAGTCACTTAATTTTCCTGAAACTCAGTTTCTTCCTCTGTCTATATGGGGACTGGGATGGTTGGACTACATATGTGGTCTCTGGAATCTCTCCTAGCTTTAGAGTTAGTATCCCAAAGTAGATTCTTTTGTACATTCATATTTATTTTTTAGATTTTGTGGGTGGCAAGAACTATGTAAGAATCACTTTCACACTTGTATTGCTTGTTTGCTTAAGAGTCATAAAAGTGAGCTTTATCTAATAACTTGATTTAGATTTAAAGTTCTGCTAACAGGACTTCTTGGAAGAAAGCTATCCATCCGGTAATCTACAATGTCTGGTACTCTTAAAATAAAATCATACAATATTCAAAGGTCATTCTTTCCTGTGGAAAGGCATTGTGTTCTGGGAAAGACTGATTATCATTTTGGTTATGCTTGAAAAAAGCATGACTTAGCTTCTATTTTAAAATCTTATTGGTATTTAGGAGCAGAGTACTTATAAAGCAGAGCTGGTACACACTAAAAACCTTTGAGATGTACAAAAATTTTAATTGATTATAACTATTATAAAAACGGCTTTTGGAAATCATGCCCTTCATAGACGTTATGAAGTGGGTGTGAGGACAGAGGAAGAGGCTGAGGAACAGTGAATGCCATTTTTTGATAGCAGTGATCTAAAGAGCATAAGAGAAATTGCTTGTTAACAATAATAACAATGATAAATAAGACATTTCTCCAACAGATAGTTGATCAAAGGATCCAAATAAACAGCTCTCCAAAGAAGAATCACAAACTCTTACCAGCCATATGAAAGATCATTAATAATGAGAGAAGCATAAATCCAAATAACAGTGTGGTTTCACCTTTTACTGTCATAGGTGAAAAAAAAGAAAGGAATAGTCAAGTGTTAGAGGTAGTAGAAAAAAATACATTAATACACTGCAGTAGACTTTTACTCTGGAAAGCAACTTAAAATTACGCTAAAAATTAAAAAAATTGCTAAAATTACTATATCCTTTGACCCAGTATCCCACTAGTAGACATAAATCTCCTCCTCATTCTCCATCAGCCACCCTGCTTGGTTTAGATTCCAGGAATATCTTGTTTGCCCCAGTATAGGGTGATCACCTGAAATCTCTTCACCATGCAAATTGACCTTCCCAGCTGCCTCAGTAGCCTCTGTACTTGGATTGAAGGGCTGGAAAGTAGTGTAATACACTCCTCCCAAAGACTTCCTTTATAAAGGGCTCAAAACTTTTTAGGTAACTCTGCATTTTCTTCCAAAGGCTTAAGTCAAGTGCCACCCGGTTGGACCATGTGGTGCATTTTCCCATTAGACCATAAGCTCCTTAAGGGCAGCACTATCTTTCTTTTTTCTATTTGCATTCTCAGCACTTAACATAGTACCTGACACAGAGTAGGTGCTTAATAAATGTTTATTGAATTGAATATAGCCCTGGTTAATTAAAAAACAGAAAGAAAGGTCCAATATACAATATACAGTAAAATATTTGAAACAGCTCTTTCATTGGGAGAGGTAGGAAAGCAGACATATATCAACTGGAAAACAGCTCAAGATATTGCATTATGAAATTAATAGAATATTATTATGATATAAGATACAATGAATTTTAGAAATTCAGAAAAGCATAGGAAAATCAATGTAAACTGGTGCAAAGTGAATCAAACAGAATCAGAAAACCATTGACACAACTCCATTGAAGTACATGGCAAAAAATTTTTAAAAAAGGAAAAGGAACACTGTATAATTATAATGACTTACCCCAAAAGAAAAAAAAAGAGATAATGTACCTCCTTTCTTTACAGAGAATGGAGACTATGAGTGGAACATTGCATATGCTCTCAGATTCAGTCGATGTATTGATTAGTTTTGATGTACTGTTCTTTCCTTCTTTTTAAAAAATTCTTTGTTATGAGGGATGACTTTCTATATGGGGGAAGGAAGGATTCTTAGGAAATGAAGGTGATAAAAACCAAAAGATATCAATATATATTATTAAAATAGTAATGATGACCAACAGTTCTTCTGGAGTATGACATTAAATCGAATGTTTCTCTAGAGAAAATATATTTTCTACATTTCAATAAAAACACATTTTTTGTGACTTGGGCTAAAATTCCCTGTATTGTTCATTCCAACTTAGAGATTTTAAGATTCTTGACTGTTATATTGGTGGGAAGAGGTTAACAGCTGAAGGCACTGTGTCAGAAAGATTTGGCTCATTCTCCTTGGCCTCAAACTTCAGAACTAGGAATAATGGATAGAAGTTGCAAAGAGGCAGATTTCAACTTTATGTAAGAAAAACTTTCTTATAATTAGAGTTGTCTATGAGGAAGCTAATTAACTCCTTGGGACCACTAGAGTCAAAAATGTTACCTCACTGAAGCTGAGATAGTACTGGACTGAGAGAACTGAGTTCGAATTCCACCTGGGATACTTAGTGCTTTTGTGACCCTGGACAAATCACAATCCTTCTGAGACTCGATTTCCTTAACAAGAAAGTGGAACTAATGATAGCACCTACCTCACAGGGTGGTTGTAAGGTTTAAAGGAGATAGGATATACATATAGAAATTGCTTTGCAAACTTCATAGAGTGCTATATCAGTTTCTACTTTTATTACTTAGTTTAACAAGGGGATTCTTTCCTTTAAAATTTTGATACAGAGAGGCTTGAATAAAACAACATGACATGAGCAGTTTAATCTTCATTGAGCACTAGCCAATTTACGCTGTGCTCTTTCTATGTGCGATTTCTATACCTTAGACAAAGGTTATTATTCATGAATCCTACCCCCCCCCATTTAGTGCCACTAGAGGCCTTAATGTAGGTGTTCAGGAGCTTGTTGGGTGTTTTTCCCTTTATCTCAGTTGCTCTCTTTTGTACCTTTGCTTTGCTTTTCATGGAGCTTGTTATGCTGAATATTTATGGAATTCAGTAAGCTTAGAGACCCCAGACTAGGCAAGAATTCTACCCCTTTCCCTACAGGCCTAGACCCTAAGCAGAGAATGGCCTCCCTATGGATCTTGCAAAAAGCTCTGCTAACCACTGTTTCACCCTTCACTCCTCTATAGCAAATACTCAGAACACAATAAAATTTAGCTTATCTCTTTAACTGGAGACAAAACCCATTATAAAAGTACTAACAGCAAATAAACAAGGTCTTAAAAGAGCAGGAAATTCTGAATGAGTAAGCCATGGCCATTCATCAGGCAGAAATGAGGCAGGAGGAAGAGGGTTGGTGTGGGTTAATAGAGAGAAGATAAATTCACCAGGTCTCAGAAGAAACACGAGGCAAGCACATTCAGGTAAACAGCAAGTTCCAACTAGTAAGATCACTCCTTAAGCACATTAGTGACCCAGCAAGGCTCCAACTGCTTACAATTATACTTAATCAAGTGTGGCAGTGTCTTTAACTTACAATCCGTTTCCATTCCTGGGGTGCAACCTCTGTGCTCCTCTCTTTGGAGTGCCAGCATTCTTGGGCTCTTCTTCATGGCTTCCACTTTTCATGGTATCTCATTTTTACATTGAGGAGACCACAGTTCCATTGAAGCTCCAACATATTCATGATAAGCCAATTGGTAAAAACAGAGAAGTAACAATATGGTTAAGATCTCATGATAACAAACAGTACCAGTCCTCAGAAAAATTTCAAAGTAGATAAAAGTTTATCTCAGGCCTATTCTTGGTTAGAATTTTCTTCTCTTAAGCAGAACTTTCACTTAGTAGAGGTTAAGTGACTTGCCCAGGGAAGTCACACAGCCAAGTTAGTGTCTGAGGCTGGATTTAATACTTACTAGCTCTGTGACCCTGGGCAAGTCACTTAACCTGTCTGCCTCAGTTTCCTCAAGTGCAAAAAGGGGATAATAATAACACCTGACTCCAAAGGGTATTATGAGAATCAAATAATACACACATATAATATAAAATAATAGTTATTGTTCAGTCATTTCAACTGTGTCTCACTTTTCACGACTCCATTTGGAGTTTTCTTGGCAAAGATACTGGAGTTGTTTGCCCTTTCCTTCTTCAGCTCATTTTACAAATGAAGAAACTGAGGTAAACAGGGTTAGGTGACTTGCCCAGGATCACACAACTAACAAGTGTATGAGGTCAAATTTGAACTCAGGTCTTCCTAACTCCAGGCCCAGATCATTATCTGCTACACTACCCAGTTGCCTCACATAGTAGGTACTTAATAAATTCTTGTTTCCTTTCTTCCTCCCTTCCTCCCTCTCTTTTTCCTTCTTTTGTCCTTTTTTTCCTTTTTCTTCCTTCCTTCCTTCCCTTAAAATTCCCTATCTCCATTCCCTTTCTACCTGTTGAATTCCTACAATTTTTGAAAGTCAAACTTAAATGCCATTTCATGAAGCTTTCCCTCATTCCCCAAATCAGTAATGACCTAGCCTTCTCAGAATTGATGTATGGCTCTTCTTGGCTTTTTCGTCCAAGATCTTTTCAACCCAGGAACTTATACTTCAATCAGTACCCTCTACCCCTGGGACCCCTCCATCCATCTGATTGGAGATGACAGAGAGCTCACCCAGCCCACCCCCAGAACGTCTATTTAAGAAGGGTACCCAGGTCAGCCATCTCCATTTCCCACCAGACTATACTCCTTTGGACTTCCCCATTATGCCCCCTCCCCTGCTTTTCCTTTTCCTTTTGTATATTTTCTCCCCCCATTAGATTGTAAGCTCCTTGAGGGGAGGAACTATCTTTGGCCTTTCTTTATATTCCAGGCTAGGGAAAGGGAAAGTATTTTCATAGAAATGTCAGAACAAGGGCAATTTCTAGTTGAATTGTGGGGGCATGGAACTGGATGGTAAAGAATAGAGATAGAAACTCACAGACATGGTGACAATGGGGGAAGAATCCCCTCCCCCATTGGCAGTCAGCACCAGGCTTTGCAGTTCCCAGACTGAGAGATTTTAGACAGCCACAGATGAGAAGCTGACTCCTGGCAAGGCTGTGGACTCAGACAGCAAGAATTGACTGTAAGTGGGAAATGAGATCTGAAGAAGAAAGAAGTGTGGTTTTTGATGACCAACTTACTACTTCATCCTGTGAGAGTGAAAGCAGACTGCCATACCTGTTTGTAGTTGACTGTTAGACTCCTCCACTTCCCATGGGTGGAGTAGGAAGTTTCATCAAGTAAATAAGTTTCCTGGCTGTCTTGCTATCTCTCTCATGTATCAGGAGACTGAAAGGAAGGTAAAATGGCATCCAACTTGGGAGTAGCGTTGGACCACATGGCATTGGAGGTGGGAAGTGCTTAGAATGCCAAATTTTATCAAACAGTAGCTAATAACGCCACTCATTTTCTTGATTGTAGCATGCTTTTGCTGAGTCATTGAACTACTACTAAACTATGACTTTGAAGTACGCATCTAGAAATGACTGGACCTAGAATAGGAGTTCTTAATCTCAGATCCTTGGACCGGTCCATGAATATACTTTAGGGTGGAACTGGATAGAAAAAAATGGGGCAGCTAGGTGGTACAATGAGTAGAGCACTGTCCCTGGAGTCAGGAGACCTGAGTTCAAATTTGACCTCAGACACTTGACACACTTGCTAGCTGTGTGACCTTGGGCAAGTCACTTAACCCCAATTGCCCTGCCTCCCCCCCAAAAAAAACCCCTGTATTTTCACTAACTTCTAACTGGAATTTAGTTTCTGTTTTCATTATGAATGTAGGCAATAAAACATTATTCTAAGAAGAGGTATTTATTTGGCTTCACCAGGTTAAGAACCTCTGACCTTGAAAGGAAGAAAAGTGGCTATTGGAAAGTGTGGAGCCATAGACGTCATGTCATGATTGACGCATACTGCCAGATAAGTAGCCCAGGATGTTAAGGAGGTGTGCATCTTCACCCCAAATGACTCAACTCTAAGAGCTTGATTTTTTAGGTAAACATCCCTTACCTCCCTTTCATGTACCCCATGGTACAGCAAACAAGGCTCTTCACTGTTTCTCAAACAATCAATCAATCAACCAGCATTTATTTAGCACCTACTATGTGTTAGGCATTTTGTTAGGTCCTAATTGATGGGGTTGATGGAACAATGGGACCCCTAAAAAAGGGCCCTTTAACTTTCCTACAAACTTTAGTAGCCCAGATCCCTGGTGCTCACCTGAGCCATCTGGTTCATCCTAATACAATCCTTTCAACTATCCTTTCATTGTGGTCCCAACCCTCTGGACCACTCTACTCCTTAAATCCATCCATATCTTCCCACATTCTTTTCCTGTATAAAAATATCAGTCCCATCCTCATCAAAGGTGCAGATTTTTAAAATCTGGCCCACTTGTATTGGCATTACAAATAACACAGATTCACTTAGAATCTGGCCTGCTTCTATTTGTGACACAATAAACCCCAATGCTTGGACTAAAAGAAGTCATGAGTGGCCGAATTCTTTTCAGGCAGATCCCCATCCTTGCATTTTGAGATCCCTAGCACTGTGGTCTAGGGGTGCTACGAACCCTGAACTGCAAGGGTACAGGGTGGGAGTCTGCCTTGAAAGAGTTCAATCACTCAAGCTTTCTTTCAGTACAAGTAGCAGTTTATTATGACACCAGTTGGGTAGGTGAGATTTCTGGTGAGTCTGGGCATTTGATAAGGACAAGACTGATACTTTTATAGGGAAAAAGACTGTGGGAAGATCTGGATGGGATCTAGGACTGGCAAGTAGCTTGGGGTGGTCTGGAGGTGACAGAATAATCGGCTGGGGTGGGGCAGGGACCACAATGGAAGGACAGTTGTGAGGATTATACTGGTATGGGCTGGAAGGTTCAGATGAATGCCAGGGATCTGGGTTCCTGAAATTTGTGGGAATGTTCAAGGACCCTTTTTTAGGGGTCCCATTGCTCAATCTGCCCCGTTATTGATGATCCAAATACAAAGAGTAGAACAATTTCTACCCCCAAGGAAAGGTTCACATCATTCTGCCTAAAATACCCTCCACATCTCTTTTAAAAAATTCTGCCCATCCTTAAGGTTCACTTCAGATACTATCTCCTCTATGAAGCCTTTCATGATATTCATAGCTGAATGTGAGTTCTCTCTCCTCTGAGCTCACATAGCACTTTATACTTTTCACTACATTTTCACATGTTCAGTCACGTTCAGTCATTTTTCAGTCGTGTCCAACTCCTTGTGACCCCATTTGGAGTTTTCCTGGCAAAGATAATGGAGTAATTGGTCATTTCCTTCGCCACTTATTTTACAAATGAGGCAACTAGGCCAAACAGGGTTAAGAACTGACCCAGAGTCACATAGCTAATAATATGTGTCTGAGGCCAGATTTGAACTCAGGAAGAGGAGTCTTTCTGACTCCAGGTCCTAGTTCCCTCTTGTGCAGTTTCATAGTCTATTTTTTATTCCAATTACTCAGTTGCTGTAAATATAAAATAAGATAATGAACATAAAATATTTTGTAAGACATAAACCATTATGTAAATCTAAGTTATTATTATTATTATTCGAATTTTTAAAAATAAACTTGTGATTTTATCAGTGAGGAGGAACTCTCTCTCCCAATGCAGATCACCTTCTTTGCAATTTGTAGTCTTAGAGAGTTGGATAGGGGACTGAGAGGTTATGTCTTGCCCAGGGTAACACAGCCAATATGTAGCAGAGATAGAATTTGAATCCAGATCTTCCAGTCTCTGAGGCCTATTCTCCATCCACTATGCAACATGACTCTGAATACTGTCATTATTAATATTAATTCCTTAGCTTTTTAATACTTCTACTACAGGGGGCCCTCTCCAGTCATCTTGATACCAAGATGGCTCTCTAGAGGAGAAAGTGAGGCTGGTGACATTGCATAGTCTTTCCTCACTTAAATCCAATTTATGTGCAAGTCATGGCATCATCTCCCTGATGTCATTGTCTTGCTTGAGAATGAAGTACAAACAATACTACTATTACAACTGATAATGGCAAAAATTGCATTTATATAGTGCTTTAAACTTTGCAAAGCATTTTGTATACATTAGCTCATTTGAGCCTCTTAACAAATTACATCAATAAGCATTTACTTTTTAAGAGCTAATTATGTGTTAAGCTCTGGAAAAAGAAATTAAAGCAGAAAGACATTGCCTAAACTTAAGAACTTTACATTCTAATGGAGAAAGACAATAGGGACATGGATAAAGAAAGACAAAGACAAAGATAAAAGAGACATAGAAAGAGGTTGGGGGAAGATGAAGATACCTGGCAAGGGGACATGGTAAAGCAAGTCTTGGGGATAAATCGGGAATACAGCCTGGAAAGAAAGACATTGGTGGCCTGGGCATCCTCCGTAACATGGAGATTCTAGGAGGAACCAGCCAATTCAGAACCACCCGGTCATACTACAGTGAATGGCCACAGCAAGGGAAATGCTTCCACTGTATGAAGCCCAGAACTTGAGTGAGTGTCCAGAGTAGAGTGGTCTCTGGAATTGTAGATTCAATTCAATACAATTACATTGTAGATAAGATCAAAATGCAGCCTGAAGAAGAATGAAGACCTTTCCCCTTCATTCCCATTCTCCTCCCCTTTTATATGTTCAGAGAGAGTGTGTGCTAAGTTCTTCTGATTCTACTTTGTTTATTTTGTGTTATTTCAATAGATCTAGCCACATTTCTTTGTAGTCATCTTACACTATTTTAAATGCTCTTTAGTACTATATTGCATTAATTTTCAATATATCAAGGACTTGTAATTTTTTCAGTCATGTTAACATCCCCCTGACATGTCAATCACAATGGTCTGTAATTTATAGTCTTAGAATGTTACACAAGGCTTAATCATAGACATTAAATTATTTGCCCATGGTCACATAGATGATTTTTAGAGACAAGATTAAAGTGCTCTATGTGCTACACCATGTAGCCTCTCCTGCATTAAAATGCCATGATTTATTTTTTCATTTCCCTATAATTAGATATTTTAGTTATATCCAACTTATGTTCAATAATGCTGTTATTAAAAAATCTTCAAACACAAAGCTTTTTATTTGCTGCCTTTGTTAACATACTCAAGTATGTTTTCTTATTTCTTTAAGATCTCTCAAAATTGTTTACTCTTTAAAATTTTATCATTCTTTAAGATTTATTTTATTCTTATGAGACTATCACGGGGTTTTCTATGTAAAAGAAATCCAATTAACTATTGTTGAATGAATGAATGATTGAAAAATGAACAAATGTAAAAATGACAAAATTTTATAATTTTACCTAACCTTCAGCAAGGAATTTACTCCAAATTAAACTATGTATAAAAATTATTTTTATCTACATGATTATGACAGTAGATGAAGGCTTCAAAGAGATAATTCTGTACTGAACCTACTAAATCACTTTTAATTTTCTTCCTGTTATTTACACATTTAAGTGATAAGGTGGCTAATATTAAAGTAGCTGATTTTTATATCCATTTTTAACTTTCATTTTTATAATATATAGCTAGCTATATTAATCCTGATAGAGTTCTGTGGGTTTTATCCTCTGACAAAATTTGTTAATTTCAGATAATTCTTTGACCTCCCTCTTCCTTCCAAATGAATGAAGCAAACATTTAGCACATAACAACTAGAAAGGCATATGTTTGGAATATTAGAACTGTCAATGGTCACCGTTTTCTACCATAGTGGACAACTTTCAGTTATGAGGTTCACCACCATCTAACTGCAGAAATAAGACATGGTTTCTTTACATAGTTTGACTTTTCATTAGGACCTCCAGTTTTGTAGCTTGTGAAGTCTCCAGCTTGATCATTTGACATGGGTTTCCAACGAAATACTTGAAAATCCATGCTATCTCCCTTTCACTTAATGAATCATAATCTTGCCTCAAAAGAGTTATTAGTGAACAGGGTAACTTGGAGGAAGGTAGATACTCTCAAAGAAAGCCAATTATGAGTATGTATGTTCAGCTTATCAATTCAGTCAATTCTGAGCAACTGGTGGCAAATGTGCTTAATAAATTAGGGAAGCCTCTGTATTAAACATCTTTCGTTTTTTTTCTGCTTCCAACTCTGCATTTCATTTTCTTTCATAGCAAAGGCCAAAGAAATCCAAAAGAGCCCATTGAATTTATCCTATACATTCCTAAGCTACCAAATCTGTGGACTCTGTACCTTGGCACTGTTAAGAGTCAGGATATGTGCCCAGGATGAACTTTCACAACCACCCACCCCTCATGTGTGAGAAGATCAGAATGAATTTGAAGCTCTAGAATCAGAAATCCTTAATTATGGTGCTCATCCGTGCATGGAAGTGGTAGATTTTAACTGGTAAGCCTTCAAAAGCTATATAAATGTCATGTTACAAAGGAACAACAGGAGCAGTGTTTCAGTCATTGCATATGTTTGCATGTGTGTGTGCTGCTGAGTGTGTTTCCCTGTCGTTATAGCTCTGAATATCATTGAGTACAGCTCCTTGAAAGGGCTGGGTATGCTTCCTGGAAAACTCTACCTAGACATACAATATACTTAACCCATTCATTAGAACAGGAAGAAAATACCAACTCTAAGAGAAAAATACTAGTATAAGACTAGGGGCATGCTGGAGGAACTAGTCTAGAGACAGTTGTTAAATTTTCACCAAACATTTACAACTTAGAAACTGACATATGCTACAAATTAGATCTTAATTTGATGCTTTCCTGATTGTCCAGACTTAAGAAAGTGATGAAGAAAATGTTAAAAATGCAGATCAAACTTTAAAGTTTGTGAGGAGTACATTTCCCCCCCAAGAGCTGGTTGTTAAATATTTGCCAGCACACTACTGGAGAGGACACTAGCAGTTTTTTGTTTTTTAAATCTACTGAATCTGAATAAGCCAATTCATACTGATGTTTAGAAGACCTAGCTAGCGTGATTAGATTTTCACAAGTCAAAATTGCTGCCAACTTGGAGCAGGGGGGAGTTTCACTTACTTTTAGGGAGAGAAAGATGAGGTAGCTTGGATAAATTAAGAAGTGTGGACATGTAAGTGGACATATTAAGATGCTTAGTGGTAAGTCTTATGACTTACTATATTTAATTTTTTAAGTTTCCCCAATTACACATTAAAGTAATTTTTAACATTAAAAAAAGTTTTGAGTCCAAATTCTGTTCCTTCCCCCTCCCTGAGATGGTAAGCAACCTGATACAGTTTACATATGTGCAATCATGTAAAACATTTCCATAACAGTCATTTTGTACCAGAAGACTTGAATAATAAAAAAGAAAGTGAAAAATAGTATGCTTCAGTCTACATTCAGACAGTATCAGTTCTTTCTCTGGAAGCTTCATTATGAGTCCTTTGGGATTGTCTAGTATTGCTGAAAACAGCTAAGTGATCCCCAATTCTTCATCATATAATATTTCTGTTACTGTGTTCAACATTCTGCTGATTCTGCTCACTTCACTTTGCATCAGTTTATGTAAGTAAGTCTTTCCAGGCTTTTCTGAAATCATCCTGCTCGCCATTTCTTATAGCATAATAATATTCCATAACAACCATATACCACAACTTCTTTAGCCTTTCCCCAATTAATGGGGATTTCCAGTTCTTAGCCACCACAAAAAGAGATGCTACAAATATTTTTGTACACAGAGGTCCTTAATAAGACTTACCATTTTAAAAGGTTTTCTTAACTATCTGATGTTTTTCTTCAGTCCATTTAGCCTCTGTTGTATTGAGAGTGGGTTACAATGAAGAAAGTTAAATGCAAAGAACAATTTTCTCTTTGTTCCTAATATGGCCAACGCTGAGAAAACTTGGAAATCTGCTTTGTCTTTTCTGTAAGATTTCCTTTTCTTAGCCAAAAGGGCCTAAATTATTTTCAAATAAGTAAGTGATCCTTGCACACTTTTCTGACCCTCTCAATGTTCCCTCTTTCCCTATATAATCAAGTCCCAGCCTCAAATGACTAAATGACTTCATATGTTCGAACCTGGAGTAGCCAAGAAAATTAGTTTTTGGCAAGAAAATAAAAACTGCCTTTTGATGAAGGGTAAATAACAATTTTTTTTAAAATTTGTTTTTTACAATTAAGAGTCTACTTTGATTGGCTTTCTGATCTATATGTGAGAAAGTTAACAACTGACAGATAGAATATGGGTTTAAATACATGTTTATGTTGCTTATTTCATAGCTTGGGTAAGGGTCTATCTCCTACATATTAAGAAAAAATGACGATATGGCATGTCAACATAGTGGGAAATATGCCAATAAAATTTGGGAGCTTGGAATCTTTTGACCCTAGTGAGGTTTATGGCTAATTCCAGTTTTGTCAGAGGGAGTTCTATTGCAAAACCTGGCACACACTTTCAAGTTGGCCAGTTATTGATTATTTCTCTTCAATTGACTCCTAGATTTGAATAAATTGGAATATTTAAAAACACAGTTTTCAGAATGTGAAACTATGAACTAGAACCACTAAAATTTTATCTATAGCTCACTCCAGCACAAATTAGTGGTGATTATGTTTCAGCAATTGTCCCCAAGATGCCAATGCTGGAACAGGTTATAGAAGGGGGCTGTGGAGCACTCCTTGCTTATATTTACAGTTAGGATCAATGTTTATATTATCCTATATTTACAACTGGAAGGGACTTTAGAGGTCATCTTGTCCAAAGACTTGATTTTACAAAGGGGAAACTGAGACTTGGAGAATGTGACTTGCCCCTGACCACACAGCAGAGCCAAGACTAAAACTGAGGTGCTCTGACTCCTAATCCAGGACATTTTACACTGTACCTTGTTGCCTTTCTGCACATAAAAGATGACTTAGCTGCATCCTAATATTGATATTGGGGAGCAAGCTTGGGAAATATGAGTGGCAAAGGTTGAGTTCTTTGACCTATTAGTGTTGCCTACTGCATGTTGTAACCAGGGTGTAGTTTTGCTGTGTTAGCAGTCTGTGGCTTAAACAGTAAGTATCCATAAGCCAGGCAATGCTTTTATTTGCATTATAATTTAGTTTTCTGAGCCCAATTTTTCTCTAAAGCCATTAACCATCCCATAGAGATTCAAGAGAAGACCTTTTTCTAGCCTCTCTTCACAGTACTGAGATGACCTTTGCTTCTCAAAGGCAGTGCCAATAAGGTACAAGCCATACCTATATATGAAATCTGGAAAGTTTAAATCTCTAGATCTAAAGGTATGGACATTTTCAACATTTTAAAAAATACATAATTTAAATTGTTTTCCAAAAGCATTACAGATCATTCACAGCTTTACCAAAAATTCAGTAGACTGCCTATCTTCCTTTTAACCTCTCTACAGTTGACTATTCATATGTGTTGTTATCTTTGCCAATTTGCACAGTATAAAGTGAAACCTTAGATTTTTTTTAAATTTAAATTTGCAATTTTCATATTATTGGCAATTTTAGACATTCATATGGTTATTAATGGTTTGCAGTTCTTCTTTTGAGAACTGTTTGTTCATACTCTTTCACAACTTATCTACAGGATATTGGTTATATATGTGTGGGTATACATATGTTAGTTGTCTACATATCTTGGATACTAGATCCTCATCTGATAAATTTGATTAAAAGATATTTTGTTATACTATCACTTCTCTTCTCAACCTTGAGGCATTAATTATGTTTGTGCAGAAGCTTTTCATTTTCATATAATCAAAGTTCTATCTCTTGTGTGGTTAATATTACACATCCTGCCCATGGTTATGAAAGATATATGATCTGTTTTTCTTATAATTTTTATGGTATGAATTTGTTCCAATTTAGAATGTGTTGCGGAATGTGTTGTAAAGTGTGGGTCTGAGATTAACTTTTGCCAGACTACTTTCAAGTTTTCCCAGAACTTTTTTTTTATCAGAGAGTTCTTTCCAAAGAAATTTATGTTTTCTTATTTACTGAACACTGAGTTATTGAATTCCATGGTTTCTGATTCTCACTTGTCCACCATTTGCCTCAGTTTTCTCATCTTAAGATGAGGATAATGATAGCAACTACCTCCCAGTGTTGTTGTGAAGATAAATTGAAATATTGTTTTTTGTTACTTTTGAACATCTGTTTTACTAAAACCTTGAGTTCCAAATTCTCTCCCCTCTTCCCTTCCCCTCCACCCTCCCTAGGAAGTCAAGCAATTCAACATAGGCCACATGTGTATCCTTATGTATAACCCTTCCACAATACTCATGTTGTGAAAGACTAATTATATTTTGCTTCTTCCTAACCTCTCCCCCTTT
>CM053623.1:255539474-255557059 GCA_028646595.1 Phalanger gymnotis
GTCCTGCTTCCCTCTGCCCCTTTGTGGGTTCTGTAGTTCTAGAATTGGTTCAGAGCCATTTTTTCATAGGTTTTTGGAGGGACTTGGTGGGGAGCTCACGCCAGTTACTGCTTTCCAGTCGCCATCTTGGCTCCGCCCCCAAATTGAAATATTTTTGTAAAGCACTAAGCATAATGCCTACTGGCAAATAGCAGGTGCTAAACAAATGTTAGCTGTTGTTTATTTAAGTTGTTGTATTAAATTCTAGACTATTCGATTGATCTATTTATCTATTTTTTAATCAAAACCAAATTATTTTGGTGATTGCTACTTTGTAGTATAGTTTAAGATCAGGAAGTTCTATTTCCCCTTCATCTTTACCTTTTTTTATTATTCCTCTTGATCCTTATGTTTTGTTTCTCCAAATGAATTTTGTTCTTATTTTACTGTTTTATGCAAAGTACTAATTTTATAGTTTGTAATAATATTAAACTTTTGCCAGATGTTGCTTTGATAGTATTATCATTTTATTATATTGGAATGTCCTAGTATGGCCACATATTCCTCTAGCTATATAAGTTTTTCTTTAAGGAGCAAACTATAATTGAAATTGTGTATTTAGTGTGCTTTGGTAAACTGATTGCCAAGTATTTTATGTATTTTGTAAATATTTTGAATGGCATTCTCCTTTCTGTTGTTGACTCTTGGGTTGTTATTGTAATGAAATGGTATTCATTGGAGTGGGGGTATTCTGTAGCCTACAACTTTGCTGAAGCTACTAATTATATTAATTAGTATTTTTGCTGATTCCCTAAGATTTTCTAAACCACTGTCATAAGCAGAGTTAGTTTTATCTACTTTACCTATCTTTATGCCTTTAATTACCTTTTCTTTTCTATTTACTGTTGCTAGCATTTCTAGAACTATATCAAATAAAAATGGGATGAATGGGCATCCTTGATTTATTCTTCTACTTATTTGGAAAGTTTCTAGTATAGCCACATTGCATGTCATGCTTGCTTTTGGTTTTAGGTAGATACTTTTATAATATTAAAATAGTCCTTCTGTGCCTATGCTTTTTTAGGTTTTTTTTTTTAGCAAAATAGTTTGTGTTTTGTCAAAGGCTTTTCCCACATATTTCATAATAATCATGACATTTTAGATGTTTTTGTTTTTAATATATTGTGTTGATTGTTTTGTCAATGTCAAACTACCCAAGTATCCCTGATGTAAATCCAACTTGATAATAATAAATGCTTTCATGAATGAATTGCTGTAGTCTATTTCATAGGCCTTTATTTGTACTTTTAGGAAGAAATCTCTTAATTGTTCTTCTGTTGGTATTTTGCTGTTTGTTGTTGTTATAGTTGCTTTTAACCTTGTAGGTGTCTTTTTCTTTCTAGTTTATTTTTCCTAGGGTAACTTATTTCACTAGCTTTCCTTGATTGCTGCATTTGTTTACCTTTAATTGTATTTCTATTGTCTGGTGTTGTACAAAACAAATAATTTGCTCACTTCTGGTTTTCTTTCTAGGAATTCTTAAGATGCTTCTCTTTTATTGAATGTCCATCTTTTTCATTGTTGGATAAGCTCAGGTTGTAGGGTATAATACTTTGGTTGCATCCCATACTCCTGTGCTTTTTTGGAATGTAATATTCCATTCCCTTCTGTAGGTAATGGTTGGTACAGAATAATATTGTTATTTGAATTAGCCTTCTGTGCTTTTAGTTTGTCAGTTTGTTACCTTGTTAGGGTTCTTAGTGTCTTAAACTTTGGTTTAGAGACATATGTAATCATTTTGCTTCTTTCACATAATTCTTATTTTGGAAAGGTTTTAGAAGTCATGAGGATTAGAGAAAATGTCTTGTCTTCCATCTTGTTGTCATATGAGCTAAAATTTTCCAAGTCTCTTGACTTTTAAAGATATATCTCATAGACTTTCTCAGGTAAGGGAATCCACTTCTATGATGCAGTTACAGGAGTATAAAAGAAAAGAAAGTTATACCAGAGAGACAAAATATGCATTTGCTTCACCATTTCCGGGGCCAGCTAAATGACAAAGAGAGTCTTGCTAGTAGTTGTCCATGTCTCACACAGACAGAGGAAGTGAGGAATTACCTCATTCCTTTTCTGTATAATACATTTCTTTCCTGGGATCCTGTTGCTCCTGTGAGCAACAAACTCACAAGAGGAAGAAGTTCTGTGATGTGATGAAGTTTTTCTGGGACCAAAAATGCATGTGGCTCTAAAAACTGCCCCGATCAAGGTCAAATGATCATGCTTTGGCTTTGAAAGAGACCTTAGAGATTATCACATCCAACCCTCTCATTTTGCAAATGAAGAAACTGAGGCCCAGAGTGGTTAAGTGATTTGCCCAAGATCACAGCTGGTAGTTTTAAGAGGCATAATTCAAATCCAGGGATTCCTGACTCTAAGTCCAGTGCTCTATCTCCTATAACTGGAGGAAAAAGTGAGGCTGTTTACTTTGTACAACCCTTCCTTACCTATATCCAATTCACTTGCATGTCATGGCATCACCTCCTTGATGTCATGGTCCTCTCCAAGAACGAAGGTGAACAACAACAACAATCCACAGTACCAAACTGCTGCTTAGCTTTATCCCAAAGCCACACACGGGCCGTCCCTGGCTCCAAGACCATTATCTCCTCTAACCAAACACCTAAAATGGTTCAAAGTAAGGCTTTCCTGAGTATAAAAGCCAGGGTATTTCCACTCACCTATCTTTTGTTAATGCCAGTTCCTATTAGGCAAAAGAACAGACATTAAGCAGAGCCAGGAGGATCATGCTTCCAAGATACAGACAAAAAGAGTAAGCCCTGAATAATGGAGAGTTGTCGTTGGCACCTTAATTGGTCTTTGTAGCTTTATGGAACAGATGGGATTTCTGAGAGATCTGTTTAAGGATAACTGAAGTGTGGCATATATTATCTTAACTGGTATATTCCAAATTAAGGGAGAGACCTGAGAAAAATAACTAAGTAAAGGAGGTAAAAAAAAAAAGTGTTTATTGTTAGCCATTATTTATGGTCCTTTCTAGATAGCTGTCACTTCATTTGGCTACTTCTGTGCAAATCAAATTAAATTAACTTAACTAGCAAAAAAAAGCATATCACTGTAATCAAGATGTAGGGCTTCTACTCCATGCTATTCATCTGCTAACCACATTGTCAAATGTTGGGATAATTGCCTTAAAGCACATCCTTAACCCTTTCTGTTTTAGCTGGTTGATCTATTATTAGAAGTATACTCCCTAAACTGAATGATGGCTCTATTTGTCTCAGCTTTCCCATCACTCCTTAGAGAGATGAAGGATATTATCTTTACCTTTAAAGAAAACAAAACTAATGAATGGTTTGTTTTAAATAAAGACAAAGCATTCACCTTGCTCAATCTCTAAGAACAGAAGATAAAACTTTTATTCGATATGCAGAAAATATTTTTTAGTTTCATAGTGTGGCTCATTAGGGAGGAAGAAAATAAGTATGGGAGGAAATGGCCTGGGATACACTCAGAAAGACAAGAGATAGAGACAGGCAAATTCGTTAGGATCTGAGGTAAGTGTTACTAAGAGATAAACCATTCACTGGGACTATGGTCATTAAACCAATGAGCATGACCCCTGGCTTAATTTGCCAACAGTGTCAGTTCTTAACTTGTTCTTAAAAATGGAATAGAGTAAGAACTAATATGGTGCAGTGAAGAGACAGCTGCCCTCAAAGTCTAGGATACCATGAAAAAAGTGGGATACCCAGTTCTGACACATCTGATCTGTGTATGCTCAGGAAAGTCACCAAACTTAACTTCTGTTTCCTCTAAGATTAGATTAGAGGTATCAAATTTGCTGCCAGGTTTAAATGCCATTGGGAGATGTTTAGCAAAAATAAGTAAAAGTATAATACAACATAGATAATGTTAATATGTGGTTTTCAAAGTCAATATGATGTTCCCAGATTAAAATTTCATTGGGAAATGTTTAGCAAAAATAAGTAAAAGTACAATACATCATAAACAATGTTAATAGGTGGTTTTATAAGTTGATATTCTGCTGGCAGGGATCCTTATATAAGATTGAGTTGCCCTATTTCTATTTGAGTTTTATACCAGTGTCCTAGATATCTCTTTAAGATTATAAATTTTTACAAAAGGTGCTGACTTGCCTCACTTGGGAGTTCCCGATACCAATTAAATCAGAGGTCCAATTCCTTTCCCTGTTACTATGAATGGTATTCCATTACAGAAGAGCCATTACTCTGTATGGCAAGGTTGTGGCTACAGCAATATCAGCCATAGAAAACCAATCTACTTAGAGACATTTATAGCAAGTCCAAGGGCAGAAACATACATTCTCCACCTGTACTTCTCATGCTTCAATTGAAGTCATTATTAAAGGTTATTACAACACTAAAGTGTATCTTGCAGTAATTATTTCATTTCAGAAAGAAGTTCAGTGCACTTTTTATGAAAGAAGTGTGATGGGAATATATATGTATACGTATATACATATATATATACGTATACGTATGTATGTATAGCAAAGGAATGGGAAAAGCAAACCTCAAGTTTGACCTACTTTAAAATTGTTCTCCCCTGTTTTATCACTCCAGTCTCTGAAAATTCTCCCTGTTCGCAAAGGGCAGAACCAAGTGTAAGTTACATAAAACTCTCTCCCTTCCTACCTCAAACAGAGCTGAGCAAAAGTAGAAAGGGCTGTTGTGAAGTGGTGATTTTCCCATCACTGAAGGCCTTACAGCAGAGACTTCTGTTACTTCTATTAATAGAAGTAGGAGAGAGGATTCCTGTTCAGGTATGCATTGGATTAGATGACTTCTGAGGTCTCTTACAGTTCTAAAATCCTATAATTCTATGATTATGGACTGTAGTAACTACAACATTTTGTTACAATAAATCCTATACTTTGAGTGGGGAGGGCATATTTTTGTTTTCAAGCAACAGTCTTCAATTACACTGAATCATCCCCATACTCTCTGTCCTGGTCTTGTCTTATAATCAGTGGCCCTAATTTCTGAAGCGGCACATGAATTAGACAGTCAAAGGTTTCATCCTTGATAAGGGAAGAGAGACTACCCATTTCAATAACTCTAAGGCAAAACAGATTTCTCTAGGAAGAATTATAGTTCTTCGAAGAGACAGAATGAAGACTCATACCGAACTCTGTGAGTTTAGGGCCCAAATCAATAAGAAAAGCAAAAGAAGACTATCATGCTACAAAAGCCTTATCAAAATGACACACTTCTGCAATCAGTGTGAATATCTGAGGGTATTTTACATATGTAAAATATAGGCCTGTGCAGGACATGTGGCTACATACACATACACATCTACACAAACACATTCTATATTAGGTGTGAGAAAGAAGTAATGAATTCCTTTACTGAATACAGGGATTTATCCAACTGCTAGAAGATAAGAAAAGCTTCTGACAACACACCTCCAAGAGAAGAAAATCATACACACCCCGCATGCAGACCTCCTGCCCTCAATCCCTACGTGCCTGGGAGGCTGTAAATGATGGGGCATTGACTAGAGCAAGAAAAAAAGATCGTTAAAAATCCACTATGATTTTTAGGTATATGTTTGGCAGGTTTTCAAAAAGAATAAAAATATACCACTATATAAGAGCCATGAGAGCTGTTCCCATCTACTAGATAAAAAAAAACCATATTTTCTTATAGTTAAGGAGAAAAATTGGTACAGTATTTATGTGGTGGTTAGTTTTCTTATCTTGTCCTTCTTCTCCCTAAAAAAACGTTTTTTCTCTAATTTGTTGAAGTTAGGATGAATTCTAGCAGTACTATACAGTTGGTATTGTTCATCCTTCATTTTTGAAGACCAATGACATTACAACATTGGAGTCAGGGTAAGGTGTGTTTGCTTGTGGCCAATCAGACCAATACAAGTTCAGAAGGTACTACCATAGGTTGGGCACAAATGGTCCATTAGAACATTTAGAGTGGAAGTGGCTCTGAATTTGTGCAGCTCATTTTTTCTTTGTGCTTCTGCAATTCTACTTTGCTCATGAAGTACGGCGCCTTCTTTGACATGGGCAGTCCATGCTGGTTGGTCCTGTGCTAGCATTTCCCAAGTTTCACAGTCAGTACTAAAGGTCCTCAGAGATACCTTACAAGTTTCCTTATACTGCTTCTTCCAACCATCATGTAAGCCCTTACCATGAATGTGTTCTCCATAAAATATCCTTTTGGGTAAGCATGCATTTGGCATTCAAACTACATGAGTTAAACCTGTAACAGTGTTGGATGTCCCAAAAATTCTAGTGCAGTAAGGAACATAAAGAATAAAATGAACATAGGCAAGCCTACAATAAAGGTTGGGTGTTCACACGATTAGAGGCGAGCTCTTTGAAGGAAGAGACCATGTTTTCTTTGTCCTCAGCAATTTAGGCCCTATGCTATGCCTAAGACAGACTCTTAAGAACCATTTTAAGGGACTTGCAGATAAAAAGCTGGGAAAAGACTCAACCATACAGAATTATAGCCTTTAGGACTAGAAGGGCCCTAAGTGATCATCTATTACAATGCCCTCATTTTACAGATGAGAAAACAAAGACTTGCAGAAATTAAGTAACTTTCCCAAGAGTATACAAGTAATAAGCAGCAGATCTGGTCTTCAAACCTAGGTCTTCTAACTCCATGATCAGTTGTCCTTCCACCACACCATTTCCTGTGTGCCTAGAATTTTCTTGCCTTTCCGAAGAGAATAAGGTCCCACTTGTCTTTATTGTTCATTGAATATAAGAAAGGCACTAAATTCATTTGAGCAAAATGTTTTCTTAAAAGTCTCTCCTTAAACAATGTGTCTTAAATGGCCCTCTTTTAGGAAGTTCTTAGTATTCTGGAGCTTGATGCAAACAACACAATGTTTTTCACAGACAGGAGCATCTAAAGGACCTTAAAAACCATAACATTTGAGATAACTTCATTTGGTTACCCTCTGACTATAAGCATCATATGTAATAAAAAGGAGGGAAAGATTTCTCACCACAGGTACTTGCTGCTGTCATGGTAGCTATTCAATAAGGAACAAAATGGAAAGGGGGAAAGTGTGATTCCTTGCAGATGATGATGTCCTTTATGTGGTCCTATTTGGAGATTACATGTTTGATTGCATCAAGCATCATAATATTGCAAAATCTCCTAAATGAGATTCATAACTCTTCAAGTGTTAGGCATCTCTATCCACACAGGAAAAACCAAGTGGATAAAAGAAGTCTCTCATCTAGGTTATGATATATAAACAACAAATAGACCTGGTCTATCAATATGTATTTCTTGGACAAACATGGCAGACAGATAATAGACCAGGATCCATGATGACTAGGGAAATAACAGACTGGAACACATCTGGAAAATCGTATAATGTGTATTTTTTAACATCCTCAAGCTTTTCCCTGAAACAAAGACTCATCTTTTACAAACCTGATGTTCTTCTGGTGATGGCATGATACTGCAAATTATAGAATGCCACAGTATCCAAAGAATTCGGGTTACAAAGAGCAATGGAGAGGTATGTGGTGGCTCTGAGTAGGCTGCAGTCCTAGAAAACTGAAATAAAATAGATCGTATGACTTGGATAACTGGGAAAGGAGGTGGGTCAGAAAGAAAAGAACAACCAATGAGCAAGCCATGTGCTCCAAAGATACTTGCATAATATCAAGAGATCTGGAGAAGAGCTCCCCAGAATGTTGGGTAATGCCTATGAAGGTAAATCCCGTGCAGGATTTATGAGAGGACTTGTACTAGACTTTGACAGGACAAAGAAGTATATATGTATTATGATCTACACCATTGAAGGGAGTACAAATATCAGTGAGAGCAGAGATCCATCAAAGGATCAAAGAAAGCGTGTAGCTAATAATCTTTGTATATTAATACACACCATAAAATAATAGCTGGTATTTACAGACTGCATTTAGGTTTACAAAGCACTTTACAAACATCTTGTTTGATTCTTTCAACAACCCTAAGAAGCAGGTGTTATTATTACTCCCATTTGACAGATGAGAATATTGAGGCAGACCAGAGGTTAAAGTGACTTACCCAGGGTCACATAGATAATAAGTGTCTGAGAATGGATTTGAGTTCATAACTTCCTGACTCCAGGTCCATACCATACCACCTAGCTGTCCCTTTCATCATTTCACATGACACAGCAATATTCCATTGCTTTCATATAACATAATCTGTTCCATCATTTTCCAATTGATAGACCCCCTACTTTATTATCTAGTCCTTTATTAAAACAAAAAGTGAAGCTAAAATATTTTGTGTACATGTTGGTTCTTTTCCTTTGTCAAGAATCTTTGGAGTATTTGCCTTTTATTATTTATGATTTGGAGAGTTTTTCAAGTGGTTTATAGTTTGCATTTGTACTTTCATTTCTGTCTTTGTACTACCTTTGACCATTCATTCTTTGGACTTTGGTAAAATTAATAGAAAGATTTTTAAAAACCACCTAAGGCTACAAATAGAATACTAGGGGGGAAAGACAACTAGATACAGTAGATGTTTGGCAGGTAATGAATTTTAAATTAAAGGAATATACATATTTTTCAACATTGTATGGCACCTTTATAAAAATCAGTCCTGTGGTTGGTCATAAACCAATGGAGAAGAAAGAAATGTTGAATACATCCCTTATAGATCATAAGGCAATAAGAATTGTAATCAGTAAGGGAAATATAAAAGAGTTGGTTAAAAAACAAAGTATAGAAATAATAAATAATTATGTCTTAAAATTATAGCAGTGAGATAAAATGTGCAAATTTAGGGAATGCAGTTAGGAGAAAATGACACCTTAGGAGAAAACCCTTGCCTCTGAACATTTATATTAATGAAAGCAATATTGAAAAGATCAATGGATTGAGCAAGCAACTAAAAAAAGAAGCTCAAAAACAAAGAATTGAATAATCCTCAATCAATCTATCAACAACATTTGTTAAGTACTTAATATGTGCCCAGTACTGGCAACCAAATGCAACCAAAGGAATGATTTGTAAAAATTGTTAGCAAAAATAGATTGAGGATATACAGGGGTTGAGGGGGCAGGGAAGCTAGGATATTTTTTAATGACAAATCAATTCCCAGAGGGCAGAAAAAAGATCTTTGATCCCAGTGGATTTAAAAAGTGAATTCTCTCCAACATTTAAAGAATGAATAATTCCTATTTTGAATAAACTGCTTGCAGAAGAAAAAAATAATCTTCCAAAGTCCTTCTCTGGGTCATTTATGGCCCTTATGCCAAAATCAATTAAAAATTAAAAATCAGAGAAGCATAATAACCAGAGAGATAAAACTACAGATCAATGTTGTTGATGAACATGATGCAAAAATAGCAGACAGCAAAGAGGCCACATTAAAATACATTAAAATTATTAACTGTGAAAAAATTGGGCTTATACTAGAAATGAAGGAAAGAAAAATATAAACAATCATATTAATAACAAAATGACAGTAATGTAATAAATAGCTAGCATTTTATAGTGCTTAAAAGTTTGCAAAAAGTTTTAGATGTTAACTCATTTGATTTTCATAACAACTCTGTAGGTGCTATTTTTATCCTCATTTTAAAAATGGAAAACATTCTCAGAAAGGTTAAGTGATTTACCCAGGGTCATTTGGCTAACTAAAGCAGTAATCAAACTCGGGTCTTCCTGACTTAAAACTCAACATGTTATCCGCTGTGGCTCTGTCATAGTCAGATGTAAGAAAATGCTTTTGGCGAAATACAGAACTCATTTGTTTAAATGGCTTTTTTTAAAAGGACCTCTTCTTAAAATTTAAGTTTCTATCTAAAACTAAAAGCTGGCATAATTTTGATGGAGAAATACTGGAGGATTTCCTAATAAGATAGGATGATGTCCTCTGTCTCCACTATTATGTGCAAGGTGCTGAAAGTGTTAGAACAATAAGGCCATTGTTAACATATGTAAACTTTTGAAGGCTTTGGGTAAATAAAACATGCAACAAGATTCAGCAGGTAACATATGAAACAGAAAAACACTTTCATTCAGTGTTTCTGATAAAAGTCTAATATTCAAAATCTTTAGGGAAATAAACGAAATTTATATGCAATTAGATGGGAAAAATATAGTAGGACTGGTGGATTCACAGCTGGTGGGTCTGCTGTAAAAATATTTAGAATTATGCAATAAATATTACTGAATTGCTCATGTCTTGAACCAAAAGTCTAATACCAGGACCTCATTTGGTTATTGAAATCAAGAAAAGATTTATCTTTACATAAATGTTCGCAGCAGTGTTTTTCTTGATCACAAAAAGCTAGTGCCAGGATTATGACTTAACAAATTTTGGTATCTGAAAGTAATGGAATATCACTGCTCTCTAAATAATTATTAATGTAAAGAATACAATGAAATATAGGAAGACTTATATGAAGTGATATAGTGAGGAAAGCAAGGCCAAAACAGAATTAGAGACAATTGACCTAGCAATATAAACAGAGTCAATATTGAGTCACAACAAAATTCTTATTGAAGAAAACATTGGTCATAGATCATTATCAACATAATAATTAGCACAGCCCTTTTAAGATTTGCAAAGGGCTTTATATATGTTACATCATTTGGTCCTCACAACAACCCTAGGAGATTGATGTTATTATCCTCATTTTACAAATGAGGAAACTGAGACTGAAAGGGTTAAATGACTTACTCAGCTAATAAGTATCTGAGGCAAGATTTGAACTCAGGTCTTCCAGGATCCAAGATCAGCATTCTAGCCACGTAATTGACTGACCACAAATTTTAGAGCTGGAAAAGTCTTAGAGGTCATTGAGTTCAACCTCGTCATTTTATAGATGAAGAAACTGAAACACAGAGAGGTTAAGTGACTTGCTCAGCAACACACAGCTAAGTTGATATCAATAGCGTACTATCAAAGTTAAAAGACTCTTCATTCTGTTAATAATCAATAACAAACTGTCCTTTAATATAATGTAATTTGTAAATGGGTATGTTAGGGAGTACTTTTTTGCATCAAGACAAAAACATAAATAATTTTTCTAATCAAATATAATTCAGCAAGTATTTATTAAATACCTACTATGTGCAAAACACTAGAGACACAAAAGTGTTCCCTGCCCTCAAGGAATTTGCATTTCACCAACATGCTATAATATCATTTTGTTTATATCCTTTGATATACTCATCTCATTATTAGAACTAAATCCAGGAACATTAATGACAGGAACAAATGATGGTGTATGAATCTTATCAAATATTATTGCATTAGAATTGATAAACGTGAAGAACATAAAGAAATATGGGAAGGCTGATCTGACATGGAAGGAAGGAGAATGGAATGGAAGAATCAGAACAAATATAAAATATAACTACGTAAGTTTGCATAAAAATATATTTTCAAAGTGAACTAACAAAAATTTACCATTTTATGGACAGTGGATTTTAGAGTACGATTTGTATATCAGGGGATTGTTTATGGTTGCTAAGTTTACAATAAGGTAAAAATGTGAAAGAAATTAAATTTGGAGAAGACTGCACTCCTATTAAACTTAGACAGCCCTATTGAACTCACATCCATACACACGAAAATAAATGGAGTATACTATGCATTTCTTCAAAATTGTGACCTGTCTTTGTGACAGAATTGCTTCCTGTGGATCATTAAGACAAATCGAAATGAATAAATCCTAAATGTTTTCACATCATGATTTGGTGTATTAGGCCACAGCCTATGCTAATCTACCTTAAACAATAAAATAAGGAATAATACTAGTAAAATTTGAAAACTTCTTAATAAAACTAATAAAAGAAAACTAGCAATTTTTAATAGACCTAACAGGAACTAGCAAAAGGTAACTCAAATATTTCAGTACTTAAGGCAGGGGCAGCCAAAGCACTACCTTTTTTGCCAGCCTTGATTCTGGCCCCAAATCTGAAATTAAATTTAATAATCTTTTAAAAGAAATAAAAGTTTGGCAGAAGTTTATTTCTTGTTTAACATAATTATATAGGATACCAGATGAAAAATTTTCCCTCTATGCCAATCCTGAAATGTTAGAAATGGAGTTCTACATGATGTAATTTTTAACAGGACTATCCAAAATCTTTATCTAGGATGCTAGGTTTATGTTCTCTTAATAACTTCCTGTTTGGAGAGTCTTGAACTATTTCATGTGAATGATCAGAATGCTGATCTGTAAGGTTTCGATTCTGAAAAACTGGCACAGCATATTTAATCTATAAAACTTTTTGACAGTTTCAGCATCAGTTAAGTGAAAGATAATATTTTCTGTGGATTTTAGTGATCTTTATATTGCTTTTTAATAATTTTTTTTAAATGGAGCTTTCTGAGAGAGAGATAAAAAAGAGGCCATTAAACAGGGGAATATTTTGGGCATATAATTTCATAATGGGAAAAGTTCCCCTTTATTAAACTTGCCATCATATAAATATATGTAGATATATTCATATCATTTATATTGGCATATTATAAATATAAATATATCATAAATATTAATAGCACCTTAATATATCTGAAGCCATTTCCTTCTTCAATACTAGTTTCTCTGTTATGGGAAAATAAATAAAAGATAGCATGTCACATCCAGTATCCCAAGCTACCTAGGACATATGCTCCAACCTCTTGCTAGTGGACATGCATGACATAGTAACTTCTGAATGGTCACTTAGTATCTTTGACTAGAGGCCAGAACACACAATCCACAGAAAGGGGCCAGTTCTCTTATCCATCTCACAAAGCCAGAGCACATACATGACCTCTGTCCCAACAGAATCACAGAATTTCAGAGTCAGAAGGAACCTCAGCAGCCATCTAGCTCCTCCTATACCTGAAGAAGAACCGTCTCTATAATAGATTCTGCAAGTGGTCATCTACCATTTGCCTGAAGGCTCACTTCCTATCGAAAGAGTCACTAGAATTTTGGATAGCTCCAACAGTCAGGCAGTTCTTCCTGACATCAAGATTAAATTTGTTACTTTGCAACTCCACACATTGTTCCTTCTACAGTCAAATAGGAAAAGCGTAATCCCTCTTCTTTAAGATAGACCTTCAAATATTTGAAGACAACTCTTCTCTTCCTCCTGAATCTTTTTTTCTAGGCTAAATACTATCGTTTCTTCAACCAGTCCTCATGAAGCAAAAAATAAGAGGGAACTCACTTATGGTGGTCCTCAAATAAAATAACCAATTTTCCTATGCAATATTAGATTTTGGCTTGAAATGTTGGCCATAGTTTCCTTACATAACCTTGAAATCCTTTCAGAGGCAGGCTCCCTCCATTCCAAACTTCCCAGTCTCTTTTGACTACTGTTCTCTCATGTCACTTTCATTCTGTTCCCTACCCACAATTCAGGGTCCTCATTGCTTCAGAGCTGTAGTTGACCTTTCCAGTGTCCATCCACAGTCTGGTCTTGTCCCAGGTACCATGGTGTCCTCCTTCAGGATTTCTCAGGGATTTTCTCAGTAAACCTCCCAGGATTTCTCCCATAACTTCATATTTAGCAATCTCAGCCATTATGTAAATACTAAATTACACAAAATAACCTTCAAGGAAAGTATAGGACATGTGTATGGGCAATAAAGGCAGTCTGTGATAAGTGTTATATGAGTCATAGGGCTCTTTTCAGAGAGTAGAGAGCAAAAAGGTTGCACAGAACAGCTAGGCGCAATTGTGGAGGTCCTTGAATGCCAGGCTAAGTATGTCTGGCATTACCTAAACAAAATATCAAATGATTGCATATTTCCATTTGCATCCAGATGTTTGGCATCAAGTCAGCCTATGACTAGGAGTTTTAAGATAAAAATCAGAAAAGGTTAAACTTATACTAAAGATCAAGAAAAATCTGAATTGGATTTTGGAGCTGTCTTTCAAGGGGAAAGGGGGCATTCTCAGCACTATCCTTTGAGACTTACTATCAAAAGAGAACAGAACTAAAAACATAAATTTTAAAGAATTGTCAAAACAACCCCAACTAGTCCAAAAGATATGAGAAGTCTTTTCTGGATCTGATTTTTGTAATTTTATGAGTATTAATGTTTTTAATTATTTTTGACAAGATTGCATATCCTTCACCTTCCCAAACCTAAATCATGCCATCTTTGCGTTGGCTATTTCTGGGTGAAGGTTTTAAAGTGAAGCAGGAACAGCAAATTGTAGGCCACTGGATGTACTTTGAGGTCCAGAAAACTTTATTTATTAGTGCATGAGCTTAAAACTATAAGCTGGGAAGCCCTGTGTTCAATCATAAATTAGGTAGTCATGAATTTGTAGGAAGTCTTGAGTTCAATCATAAATTTGGGCGTCATGAATTTGGCATTGGTTTCAATCTTTCCAAATTGCATCCTCCTCAATTTCATCATGACGTCACTGTGGCCTCCGGGCTGTAATCCTTACATAGGCTAGACTCCAACTGCAAATACGAGGAGTTTTTCAGTTTCTACACTGTACTACCAATGGAGCTAATAATTTGGCAGGATTAATGGAGAAAGAGAAAGAGAAAGAAAGAGGAAGAGAAAGAGAAAGAGGAAGAGAAAGAGAAACAAGAGGAGAGGAGAGGAGAGGAGAGGAGAGGAGAGGAGAGGAGAAGAGAGGAGAGGAGAGGAGGAGAAAAAAAGGAATGGAAGGGAAGGGAAAACATTTATTGAACTAAGATTTTAAAGCCATTTAAACATGAAAAGGTCCCAGCCCACACTTAAGTGAAATCTTTTTTCTTTGTCTCCAATAAAGCATGAGTCACAGTCTGTCTGTCACCATAACTCTGAATTACCAGGTTTGGGTAGGCTTTTTGCAAGCTTTAATGCTCTTTAAATCCAGTTTCTCTTGTCTTTTGTAAAATGGACTAATCTCCACATCATCATGGAAATAAGTCACATAAATGAAAAAACATAAATTACACGAGTACTCACTAACTCATTTGGTTTATTTGGAAATGAATGCCTGGGGCTTCAAAGAGAAGTCTTTACTATAACTCCCATTCATCAGTCAATATCCATTGGTTAATTTCACTTGCCAGGGAAATGACAAATGAGTTAACAAAGTGAAAAGGGCCAATGTGATTTTCAGCTACGTCTGCAAAGGGCTTGAAGCAAGGAGTTCATGGTCTGGAGCAGTGATTTCCAATTCTGGTTCTGCCACACTCCTAGGGTCTTCTCCAATTTTATTGAAAGGAATAAGGCAATGTTTTTTAAAAAAACTAATTTTAATTTTAATTCATTTTGATTTAAAGTATATGTGATATAAAACAAACAAACAAAAGGTCACAATCCCAATGAAGTAAAGTCTCATTAATACAAACAAAATAGTAGGATGGAAGAACTGGATTTGGAGTTAATAGTCCTCAATTCTGGTCCCAATGCTCCCACTAACTTGATATTTGACCTTGGGCAAGGCAGTTAATATCTCAGAGCTTCTGTTTCCTCATCTCTAAAATGACAGACATTAGCCGGGATGAGTCCAGCTTTTTTTTTTTGAGCTGTAACTTTCCTAAAAGTGCATGATAGTCTATACAATTTAAATGAAAATAAACTAAGTGAAATCCTCTTCTACTTCCAACATCCTCCAAGTTTAAGTCACATTCCCTTTGGGCTTTGGTTTCCTTATGTATAAGAAGAGGGGTTTGCATTAGAGCAAGATTTCTTAACATTTTTGTGTCATAGACCCCTTCTCAGAATAATGTTTTAAGTACATAAAATATATAGGATTATGAAGAAATCCAATTATGGTGACATAAATTATCAAAATAGCTTCAAAAACAATTTCGCATACCTCAGGTTAAGCGTTCCATAACAGGATGTTGTTTGAAAATATGTAGGGATAGCAACTGGAACTATAATTTCATTGGTATAGGGAACTCTGAGATGAAAAAATTCCTTCTACCAATGCAGGTATGCCCACTTTCACCTCTATGACATACCTAAATATGTAACTATAAAAAAATCAAAGTTTTCCTTTAATTTCAGAGTCATCATTATTAGAAATAGCTATAGCATCTCCAAAAGGATGACAAGAATAAACTTGTGCATTAAGTAATCAAAGCTTGACAAAATTGGATGTTTTGAGAACTGCCTAACATTCTGCATTGCAAGAATGTGAACAATGAGCATGACTATGATCCCAATGGTATAATAAGCAAAGAATATATGTTAGCTAGCAAAATAAAATCCTGACTGTGCTCAACGGTTAGTCTTCTGGTGAAGAACTAAATTAATCACCTGGTGTTTCCCTTTACCTTTCTATCACTTAGTGCCACTGAGCCACTTTTGGAAGGAGTAAAAAAAATCTGCCTATTGATGTTTAAACTGCCTCACAGAGAAGCTTATTTTTCCCCCCACACCACTTTCTCCCTTCTAAAGTGATATATTTTGAAACATGGTATCTCATTATACAAGCATAGACAAAACCGTTTTTCCTTTTTTTAAAAAAAGCAACAAAGTATTGTGATCAATTGGCTAACCTTGGAACTGGGCAAAATTTTCAACTGTTTTCAATCATTTTATTTTGGATGTACCAGTGACAAGTGAGTGTAGACACACCCTAAGGGATAATCTGGATAGCGAATTCTGAATCCTTGTTGATGTACAGGAAGTAGAATAGAAATGTCACATCAAAATGTAAAACAGAACAGAATACGATATTACAGCAGACCACGCAAGTGGCTCAGCTGAAAACGGCCTGTCTGGGAATTTTCTGTTATCCAGATGGGTCAATTTGATACATGCATTTATATACATCTCACTAGAGTCCATGAAAGTCCCTGAAAACTGGAATGTATCACAAACTGACAGCTTAGAAAAAGGCAAAACACCAAAGACCAAGTACAATGTGAAGAAACTTGGAATGTGTATTAAAAACAACTTGAATAGTTTGGGTGTTATTTGGATCCAAATTAAATATATGATCACAGGTAGAGGTCATTATGGAGTCAGTGTAGACAGAGCATGAGACTTGGAGTCAAGATGTGAATTCAAATTCCATTTTAGGTGCTTGTTAGCTTTGTAACTCTCACAGCAAGTCATTAAGCCTATTTAGCCCTCCTTTCTTTTTTTTATTATTTACTATATTTAGTTTTCACCATTGATTTTCATAGGAGTTTGAAGTACAAATTTTCTCCCCATTTCTACCCTCCCCCCCACTCCAAGAGGGAGTATGTTCTGGGTGCCCTGTTCCCCAGTCAGCCTTGCCTTCTGTCACCCCACTACCCTCCATCCCTTTTTCCCTTTCTTTCTTGTAGGGCAACATAAACTTCTATGCCCCATTGCCTGTGTATCTTATTTTCTAGCTGCGTGCAAAAACTATGTTTTGCTTTTGTTTTTGAACATCTATTTGTTAAAACCTTGAGTTCCAACTTCTCTCCCCTCTTCCCTTCCCACCCACCCTCCCTAAGAATTCAAGCAATTCAACATGGGCCAAATGCGTATCATTACATATAACCCTTCCACAACACTCATGTTGCGAAAGACTAACTACATTTTGTTTCTTCTTAACCTATCCCCCTTTATTGAATTTTCTCCCTCGACCCTGTCCCTTTTCTTTTTTCTTTAATTTAT
>CM053623.1:255557559-255583563 GCA_028646595.1 Phalanger gymnotis
TCTATGTTCCAAGCCTGGGGGGTTGCGCCAGCTCTGCCACACCAGCACTCCTCCTTCCCCAAGAACCCTCAACCTGGACTGGACTTAGATCTTCAGCAGGCTCTGCACTCCTGCTCTGATCTGCCACTTAATTCCTCTCACCTAGTGGGCCTGAGGCCAGAAGCAACTGCAGCTGTAGTTCTAAAGCTGCCCCACCTCCACTGCCCTTGGGGTGGTGGCCCAACCACAAACTCTATCCCAGTCCCCAGCAGCTTCTCCCACTAACCTACTCTGTTGTCCTTGGTGTTTGTGGGTTGAGAAGTCTGGTGACTGCTGCAGCTCACTGATTCAGGGTGCTAGGGCACGCTCCGCCCAGCTCCCCGTCTGGTCGGTCCATGCTGCCCACGCTGGGTTCTACTCCACTCAGCTCCAATCCCCTCTGCTCCCGTGAGGGATAGACCTTACCTAGAGACCATCCAGGCTGTCCTGAGCTAGAGCCCTGCTTCCCTATGCTATTTTTTGGGTTCTGCAGGTCTGGAATAGGTTCAGAGGCATTTTTATAGGTTTTTGGAGGGAGTTGGCAGGGAGCTCACAGTAGTCCCTGCTTTCAGCTGCCAGCTTGGCTCCACCCCCCCAAGTCTAGAGAACTTTAAGTGACTTCCAAAGTAGAGCAAGATTTTGCATTTTAAGCCCGTGCACTTTGCCTCCAAATCCTGGGCTCTTTCCATTTTGTTGCACAGACATTATGTATAAGCTTCTTAAAGCAAAAGGGGGATATTTAATCCCCAGATTGCTAATTCCAGTTCTTCTAAAGATCTGTGATTTCGTCAATGTGGGTACCCTCTCTACTAATGCAAATTGTAGCTCCTTTACTCCTTGTTAGTGTTCATGAGTTGTCATGGCTAAAATAGCTTCCATGAGTTTGGGGAAAAGGTTAAATTTTAAGGAGGAATGGAAAGAAGTTTCTATTCAAAGTCTCTGTCAAATAAAATTGCTGCATCTCAGATATCTGAAGCATGGAGGAAAAGAATAACTCCTTTCACTATTGCAGCCCTCCTGATAGCCTGTGTTTGGGCCATTATAGCAAAAAGGCAACTATAGGCATGGGGATGAATCCTGGATTTTAAATGAGAGGACCTTCCCTAGAGTCCTAGCTCTCTCCCTTTGTTGTACTGACTCTTTGTTAGCCCATTTGGAGAGGTTTGCCATTGTCTTCTCCAGTTCACTTTAAAGATGAGGAAACTGAGGCAAACAGAGTTAAATGACTGTGCCACTAACACAGCTAAGTTAGTGTCTGAGGTCAGATTTGAACTCATGAAGATGAGTCTTCCTGATTCCAGGCCCAGCATTCTATCCACTGTGCCACCTAGCTGCCCCCATACAGCTGCCCCTTAGTGATGCCTATGTGATACTGGTTAAATCAATCAAACTCTTTGGGCTTTCATTTCCTCATCTTGAAATGAGGATAATGGGACCAATTGCACTGCCTATCTCACAAGTCGTTGTGGGGAATGCATTTCTTAAATGAAACGTCTTAAAGACACATACAAGTGAGTTATTGACATTATAAGGCTCGGTCTTCTTTTTTCTCAGAAAGATGAAGAAAAATATGTTATTTCTTTACTTCCTTATAGAATTAAAGGATTTAGAGGTGGAAAAGACCCTAGAGATCATCTGGCTGACTTCGCTTTTACAAATGAGGAAACTGAGGCCCAAGGGAAAGGAGAAGTGACTTGGTCGCCTTCATCAAGATATTTCCTTACCAGAGAAAACAAAACCATATTTTGATTATACAAAAAGGGTTGAGCATGAGGGTTGGCAGAAGAACTTTTCCACCTTTAACTACTCCATTTCTCCAGGATTCCTTGTAAAATTCTAGCTCTCCTCTTCTGTCTACCTTTTCATCTATCTCTTCTAGTCTTTTAACACCTAAAGCTGGCAAAAGTGTTGCCCCTGAAAATGTCCAAGTTGTGTCTAGTGTGAGCAGACAGTTGTCAAACTAGAACCAAGGACCGATATGAGAATGATTGATAATTATTATTTTATACATATGATGAAAATATCCCCCAGCATCATCCTTATTATCATGGCTATTGAGAATGACACTGAAGTAGTAACTTGAATTTTTACCTTGCTTCAATATTTATAATACTCTTGCTTTATACCCATTTTACAGATGTAGGGGGAAAATTCAAGGAAGCTAAATGATGTGTACAGGAGGGTCAGACATGACTAAAAATGACTACACAACTTGTGAATTCAAGACTAGTATGATTTTCCCCACAGCATGCTAAAAGTAATCATCAATCATTGAATTAATTTGTTTACCATGCTTTGAAACTCACTACCCTTGTCTTTAATGGCTTTCAGGACTACAAAGGAGCTTGTATACTCAGAATATAGGTAATAAACTTCCCTTTGCCCCTCATGTTGGATGTTTTGCTTATCACTGACAAAACATAAGTGAGCACCCATAACAGAAGTCTGAAGGAGTGAAGGTTCAACCTCCCTGAAGCCAGGATGCTAGAGGGACATCCGCTTCTAAAGAGAAAGGAATAGAATCGGGAAGAATTGTGAAGGGTTTGGTCTTCTCTCAGCACCATCTTTACATTACTCTCCAGGTACTCTTTGGGCTGGTCGAACTCTCCTTCTTGCTATATTCTTCACATACCAACTTCCATCTCCTATCTCTGGGTTGTTTCACTCTCTCTTCACCCCCACCTCTTTAAATCCCTACACATTCATTTCCTACAAACCTCAGTCTAAACACTGAGCCTACAGAAGGCTTTTCCTAGCACCTCCAGCTGTTAGTTTTTCCTCCCTGAACATTGCCTTATATTATTCTACATATGAAGACAGCTGGGTGGCAGAGTGGGCCTAGAGTCAGGAAAGTACAAATTCAAATCTGATCTTAGGCACTTACTAGCTGTGTGACCTTGGGCAAGTCACTTACCCTATTTGCCTCCCTTTCCTCATCTGTAAAATGGGCTGGAGAAGTAAATGGCAAACCATTCCAATATCTTTTTCAAGAAAACCTCAAAAAGGTAGAAGAATTGGGCATGAGTGAAATGACTGAACAATAATAATAACTTATACATGCTGTAAATTATTATTTGTGCACATACTGTCTACCCAATAGAATAGAAGCTTGACAGTAAGACTATTTCACATTTGTCTTTGTCTTCCCAATACCTAGCAAAGTGCCTGGCACATTGTAGCCATTAAATAAACGCTTATTGATTAAGTAATTAATCAGTCCTTCCAAAGATCTCTGATTTCATCTGTGTTTATTTAACATGCAACTACGTTGATGTGCAGAGATGCAGTGTTAAGAACCAGCCTGCTCAGCCATTTTTGGCAATATAGAAGGTTATCCATGGATTTTGGATTTCAACTTAACTGTTTAGAAAGGGAGGTATAATAATTTACCTTTACCTCAAAGCTATCTTTGGAGCAATAAGGAGTCAGGGTATGGATCTTGGGCATGCTAACTAGGAATGGAAATGCATTGTGGGACAATGACAAGAATCTATGTTGCCCAAAAACTGACCAGTGCTAGGGATTCAGGGGGCAGGATTGACCAGGGCTGTAACGTCTGGAGGGAGAAAGTATACTCCAGAACAAGCTGTTGTCCCTGAAAATGGATTCAGATAGGGAGGCTTTCATTTGATGCATGTCTCTGTGGGGAGTGGGGAAGAGAAAAAACAATTCATGATGTTATTGCACCTAAAATTTTGATATCCTAGAGCAAAAATTTTCTTGATTTACCCTAATTATTGTTCTCCTCATGTCATTTATTTTCAACCAGAACAAGAGACCTCAAGAAAGTGGGAACCAAACTACTCATGTTAACAAGATTGGGGGGAACATCTTGATTCAAAACTATCTCCTTCCTTGGAAACAAGAAGACCACCTCCACTGATTTCATATTGGGCAGACCTTGGAATTGATAAATTGCGAGGAGAGTAGACCTAGATCCTATCGTGGGACCTTACTTTAACAGAAGTAGTGGCCAAACTTGAAGACCCAGAGAAATTTTCTAGAGAAATACACCTTTGCCTTTACTTGACTCCACCTAGCAGATAAGAGAGAAGAGGCTGCTTAGCTATGCTTTCAGTTTCCCTTCTTTCTGAGGAAATGGAACAGCGAAGAGCCGCTTAGCTTCTCACCATCTTTTTAGGAAGTGGCAGATAAGAAGCTACCCTTCAATGGAGGCTTGTCATTGTGTTTGTCCTTTGTTCTCAAAGAGGACCATGACATCAGAGAAATAATGACATGACTTGCAGTTGACTTTGATTTGAATGAGGGAGGGCTGTGCAAGGTCACCAGAGTCACTTTCTCCTCCAGAGCCATCTGGGTCAAGTGGCCTGATATTCACCAGGATGACTGGAGATGGCCCAGGATGCATTGGGAGACCCTGGCTAAGGTGTTTTCAGGTTCTCACTTTGAGTGAGGTAATACCCATTCAGTGAATAGGCCTCTTTAAGAAGTTAATCAAGGGAGGGCCCCTTTAATCAAAACTCACACAAAAAAAATCAAGCTGGGAAGGGAAGACCTCAGGATATTTATATTACATTACATGGGTATTGATTTGAAAGTTCTTGGGATCCATAACATCAGTGGAGGGACAGTACAGTAGAAAGCATGCTGGCTTTGAAGGCAGAGAACCTAGGTTTGAATACTAGCTCTTCTATTTTCCTCCTGTGTGACCTTGAGCAAGGCCCTCAGTTCTCCAACTGTAAAATCAGGGAGCTCCATTAAATTGCCTCTAAGGTCCCTTCTCCTTCTAAATCTATGATCTTATGATTCTATATTCTGATGACTATTTTGATGGGGAAAAGGGGAATTAGCAATCTCTCTCTCTCTCTCTCTCTCTCTCTCTCTCTCTCTCTCTCTCTCTCTCTCCCTGTTTCTCTTTCTCTCTCTCTCTTCCCCTCCCAACCTCCCCACCCTTTACCCTCTAGCAAGTGAGTACACATGAATTTATGTTAACAAAGGCTTCAATGGGCCTAGGAATAGTAATATATTGCAATTCCTCTATAAGAAATGGTTGTCTCCAGAGAATGTTAGTGGGTAGAACTGCTAGAACAGAGTGAAAGGAGTGCGCAGTCAGCCCCAGCCCCGGGGGCATGGAAGTGGTGCGGCTCTGAGGCTGCTTCCAGCTGCAATTGCTTCTGGCCCCAGGCCCACCAGGTGGGAGGAATTAAGTGGCAGATCAGAGCAGGATTGCAGAGCCTGCTTGGATCTGAGTCACGGTCTGAGTTGGCAGTTCTTGGTGGAGGAGTGCTGGTGTGGCAGAACTTGCTGTGTAGAAGTAGCTCTGAAAACAGCAGCACAAGGCCCCTAAAGCTTGGGATGAAGTACTCTCTACTCTACAAGCAGTCATAACTTTACAAAAAGCTCAAGGGTCAGACAGTGAAAATAGACTCAGATTCAGACTCAGAATTTGGAATCTTTCTTTGGTGACAAAGAAGACCAAAACATAAAGCCAGAAGAAGTCAACAAAGTCAAAGAGCCTACATCAAAAGCCTCCAAGAAAAATATGAATTGATCTCAGGCCAAGGAAGAGCTCAAAAAGGATTTGGAAAAAACAAGTAAGAGAAGCAGAGGAAAAATTGGGAAGAGAAATGAGAGTGATGCAAGCAAATGATGAAAAACGAGTCAATGACTTTCTAAAGGAGACTCAAAAAAAGACTAAAGAAAATAACACCTTAAAAATAGACTAAGTCAAATGGCAAAAGGACTCCAAAAAGCCAATTAGGAGAAGAATGCCTTGAAAGGCAGAATTAGCCAAATGGAAAAGGAGGTCCAAAAGACCACTGAAGAAAATACTACCTTAAAAATTATAAAACAGAACCAAGGGAATTAAAAAGTGGAAGACAATGTGAAATATCTCATTGGAAAAACCACTGACCTGGAAAATAGATCCAGGAGAAGTAATTTAAAAATTACTGGACTACCTGAAAGTAATGATCAAAAAAGAGCCTAGACATCATCTTTAAAGAAATTATCAAGGAGAACTGCCCTGGTATTCTAGAGCCAGAGAATAAAATAGAAATTGAAAGAATCCACTGATTGCCTCCTGAAAAATATCCCAAAACAAAAACTCCTAGGAATATTTTTGCCAAATTCCAGAGCTCCCAGATCAAGGAGAAAATACTGCAAGCATCCAGAAAGAAACAATTTGAGTATTGTGGAAAATCAATCAGAATAACACAAGATCTTGCAGCTTCTAAGTTAAGGGATCAAAGGGCTTGGAATATGATATTCCAGAGATGAATGGAGCTAGGATTAAACCAAGAATCACCTACCCAGCAAAACTGAGTATCATGCTCCAAGGCAAAATATGGATTTTCAATAAAATAGAGGACTTTCAAGCTTTCTCAGTGAAAAGACCAGAGCTGAATAGAAAATTTGACTTTTAAACACAAGAATCAAGAAAAGCATGAAAAGGTAAACAAGAAAGAGAAATCATAAGGGACTTACTAAAGTTGAACTGTTTTGTTTACATTCTTACATGGAATGATGATGTGTGTAATTCATGAGACCTCAGTATTAGGGTAGCTGAAGGGAATATATACATATATATGCATATATATAGATATATATTGAGAGAGGCAAAAAGGGAGAGATAGAATGGGGTAAATTATCTCACATAAAAGTGGCAAGAAAAAGCAGTTCTGTAGGAAGGGAAGAGGAGGCAGGTGAGGAGGAATGAGTGAATCTTGCTCTCATCGGATTTGACTTGAGGAGGGAATACCATACACACTCAATTGGGTATCTTACCCCACATGAAAGTAGGAGGAAGGGGATAAAAAGGGGGAACAATAGAAGGGAGGGCAGATGGGGGAAGAAGTAATCAAAAGCAAACACTTTTGAAAAGGGAGACAGTCAAGGGAGAAAATTGAATAAAGGGGGACAGGATAGGAGGGAGGGAAATATAGTCTTTCACAACATTATTTATGGGAGAGTTTTGCAGAATGATACATGTGTGGCCTGTGTTGAAATGCTTGCCTTCTTAGAGAGAGTGGGTGGGGAGGGAGGAGGGGAGAGAATTTGGAACTCAAAGTTTTAAAAGCAGATGCTGAAAAAAAGGTTGTGCTTGGATGCAATGGCGAAATAAGATACAGGCAACGGGGCATAGAAATCTATCTTGCCCTACAAGAAAGTAAGGTGAAAAAGGGTGGTAGAAGGGAGGGCTGACTGGGGAACAGGGCAATCAGAATATATGCCATCTTGGAGTGGGGGGAAGGGGAGAAAAGGGGGAGAAAATTTGCAACTCAAAATCTTGTGGAAATCAATGCTGACAACTAAAAATATTAAATAAAAAAATCTAAGAAAAAAACAAATGGTTGTCTCATAGCTTTTTAAGACTATTGCTAAGGATTCTATTTTCTTTGTATAATGAGGCAGTGTGAGTTTTAATGCCACCTCAAATGATTTAAATTCTCTGAATCTGTTTTTTTCATTGTAAAATGGGGAAAATAATAGTATTTATCTCACAAGATTGTTATGAGTTCCAAAGGAAATAATGTATGTAAAGTACTCTTCAAACCTCTATAGAAATGTCAGTTATTATCATCATCACTGTCATTTCCCTGGCTGGTCTATTCGTTTGATAAGCCTCTGTTAAATCTCCTTCTCACTCTAGATAAAGTGCCTGGTTCTTTTGTGGAATTCAGTCTTTTGGGTTCTCACTTGGCTAAGCTGAAGAGGACCCTAACTATAAAAAATACTAACCCTTAACACATGCAGGATGTTGAAGTCTCATTAGTAGGATTTAGATATCGAATTTAGTGAATGACGTCTCCTCCTCTTCCCATCCTGCAACAGTTTCTTGGCAGAAGAATGACAATAATGATTTCCTAAAAATCCTTGTCATAACATATTTGGTAGAGAAAACTGGGTAGTCTCATTAATAGCAAGCTTACCCAAGTGTGCAAATTTAAGCAAATCATTTTATCCTTAAAAAAAACCCCTTAAGTTCACAATGTACCAAGTAAGTACCGTTCCACTTTTGCTCATGTGTTTTTTTAATGTTTTTATGTCTTTTTGTATTTTTATACCACAGTCATTTCCTGATAGACTCCCTGATTGAACCAGGTCTAACAGGCTTATGAAAGCTGGTTGTTAAATTTTCAATGTGAGCATTTATACCACATTTTACCACTCAGAAATAATACTACAAAATCTGGTCTTGATTTATGGTCTTGTGTTTTCTAGACTTAAGAAAATAATAATGCAGATTAAACCTAAAAGTGTGTACATACTTTTTTTTTTCCTGGAGAGCTGGTTGTTAAACATTTATCAGCACACTCATGTATTGCTTTATAAGCATTATTTGAGCAAAGAAGTACAGTAGAGTGCTCAGGTAATTGAGTCACCACCAGATTAGAAACCTGGTAGCTACAGGCTAACAATAATAACAACAATAATCATAACTGAGATTTATTTGGAGCTTTAAGGTTTGCAAAGTCATTTACATTCATTATCTCATTTGGCCTGAATGAAAAGAATATATGCAATATTCCACACCCATTGTCACTCACCTCAACAAATAAGGGATTAAGTTTCATTTTTTTTTCATCTCTTCTTCAGGTCATTTTATTGTAATTATTTTAATACCTTTAACTTTTTTATTATTCTGTATTTGAAAACACCAATTAATATAAACATTTCCATATGTCAGGAATAAAAAATATAGTACATAGAAAACCATGAATTTCTACTATAAGCAGCTTACTTTTTAAAAATTGCATATAATAAATTTAAAATAGTTTTAAAGCTGACCTGCTTGTGTGTCTTCCTCCAAATCTTTTTCTGTGTTTTTTTAAATGCTCTAATGACCTCATTTTCTCTCATTTTTTTTTACATCACCATCAGTTGCTCCCTTTTCCCCCCAAGTCCCCTTCAACTAAAAACAAAACAAACAAAAACTTCTCCCTTATGACATATAAGTACAGTGAAGTCAAACAAATTCAGACATTGACCATATCTAAAAATGTAGATCTCGTTCTGCAACTCTTATCTTTCCCTTCTAGGTCAGGATGTGAATAACATGCTTCATCTTAGGACCTATCTGGAAACATGATTGTTTCCAGCTTCATCAGAGTTCTTAAGTCCGTCCCAGATATTGTCTTTACAATATTGTAGTCACTATATAATTGGTATCCTAGTTCTATTCATTTGGCTTTACACCACTTCATATGAGTCTTTCTATGTTTCTCCGAACCTCTCCTTTTTTCTCATTCCTCCTGGAGCAATAATATCCCTTAATTTTCTCAGCCCCAATTGTTGGACACCCGCCAATTTATTTTCCAATTATCAATTATTTTTGATTTCTACATTAAAACAAAAAAAAGTTGCTATAAATAAATTTTTGTACATATGGGTCCTTTGCCTTTGTCTTTAATCTCTTTAGTGTACGAAACCTAATACAGGTATCTCTGGGTCAGAGACCATGATTGACCATTATAGTTCCACAGGATAGTTCTTCAGGAAGTTTTTATTTGTTTGATTTTTTATATTGCTATTTACATTGGTTTACTCATTGTGTAGATTGTTTTCCAATTTCTATTTACCATCTAATATTTTTTCCCAGGACATGTTTGTCTGCATGCATAAACATAGGATGTGCCAAAAGTCTTCGTGCAGTTTTGAGTAATTAAAGCTGCATTAAGACTTTTGGAATACCTTGTAACTATACATATAGATGATAGAGATATGGATAAGGAAATAAATGATACAGAAAGATAGGTGTAAACTTGGCATTACAATGATGTGGGGAACTCCCAGACCAGAAAACTTCTTCTACCAATGCAATTTGGCACCTACTTTGCAACTTACAATCCCAATCAAAAGAGATAATAATTGTAAAGAATTTAGCACAGAACCTAACATATAACAAGTCCCATACAAATATTAGTTTTTGTTGCTGTTGTGGACATTCCTAGGACACTCAGAGACTTAGTGACTTGCTCAGGGTCACACGGTCAGTTTATGTCAGGAATAGGGCTTGTGGGGCCTGGCTGTGGGACCAGTTCTCTTTCCATTTGCCACATAGATTTTTAAAATATTTGAAACTATATAAGCTAATATATGGCAAAGCTATCTATTAGGGAAAAAACACTACATATATTCAAGATATTGTTACTTACCAAATTATCATTATATGCCTTAAATGTGAAACATCATCATCATCACCATCATTCTTTTAGCACTTCCACAGAGCTATGATTTCAGCCCTGGGGGTAGACCCTTCTCTGGTGGTGATCACAACCCCTCAACACCTTAGCAGATGAATTTTGTGAGTTATGATCAACACAGAGCTCATTACCAGTGGCCAGTCTTTTAGAAATGAACCACACTGAACTTAACTAGGTTGGAATTCAAACAGCACTCAGGCACATACTCAATATCTGCAAATTTGAAAGGATCTGCTGGAGCTTACAGTCATGATTTTGAGTTATCAAAGCCATTATGCCAGATTCCTCATTTTATAGTTAAGGAAACTGAGGTGCAGAGAGTTTAAGTGAGTTGTCCAGAATCATGAAGCTAGTAAGTATCTTAAGGCAGGCCTTTCTGACTTATAGTCAAATACTCTATCCACTATGCTAAGCTACCCCCACTGCCAGTCATGAGAACTTATCCATGAAAGTCATCTAGCAGATAGCTATATTCTATTCAACAAAAAATGTTTTGAATTAATTTTATTTCCCATTCGTAAATGGCTCTGATACTTGTGTCCCTCATTATAAAGTTTAAAAAAAAAGAAGAGAAAAATGAAATGTTCTTGTCTATAAAAACGGTCATGGAAAATGCCTTGTATTTATGGCTTTATTGTTTGGCTTCACATGAGACAGTCTTACAATGGCCCCATTTCAGGATTTCAGTGGTGTCAAGTGAGAGAACTATTCAACACACCCTGCTTTCCCCAAAGGCTGAGAGGCCAGTGAGTGGGAAACTAGGACAGTAAATAGGAAAAGGGTGGGTTTTTTTGGTTTTCTTTTTTTTAACTGTCTACCACTCCTTTTGAACAGCATGGGTGGTACCTAGGAGACTCTGGCCCTGCTCCCAGGGCTCTTTGCCCTTACAAAGTTGAATTTACACCTTCAGAAGTGTGGCTTGCCTGCCCAATGAGATGTCATTCTCTTTTGTAAGTTGGCCTTCTGGGAAAGTTATAACACTTCCAGCCCGGTAATGGGGAAGACACAAAGAAGAAAAGACATTTGTCTTGTACTAGTAGGTAGCAGATAATCTGATTCCCGTCTCATTCCATCTGCTTAATCTCCTTTTCATTTTGAAGACTTACATTCCCTGGACCCAGAAATTAAAAAAAAAATCACAGTTGAAAACAATGAAGTTTGTCAGGTTTCTTTTTCCTCCCCTTTTTCATAGTATTATAAAAAGGTTTGTCTTCCTAGCCAACAGCAGCAAATGTACAAAGCTTTCTTCGTTAGAGCATTGCCTTTTTTTTGGCTATTTAAACCATCAGCAGCATTCACTGAGGACACCACACATATGCACACCAGATGCTGGGAAGCAGTACCTCAGGAGGACCCGACTCAAGTTAGCAATAATCTGAGGACAGCGGGTGTGAACCTGAGCTGGGCCAACACCTCATCAGACCGAATAGCTAATTGATTTCAAAATTAGACTTGGTATTTCTGAACAATAATCTTAAAAGGCAGCAATAAAATCCATCAGGATCCTTTGAGCTGGCCAAGCTTTCATCCAAAGGGCTTATTACAAAGAGCTGGCACACCTGAACTTTGGCACAGACAAATAAATCCAAAAACAGCAAATGGAAACCACATTTGGCACTGGGGGTTTGTTCAGAGGAGTTTGGCTTCATGAGGAAACAAGATTTTCAATTTCATTTTTTTTTTTGCTTCTAGTGGCAGGAAACAATTCATTTGGAGTGTTTTACTATGACATTTGTGATTTATACAACAAAATATGCATAACCACTATATGAGGGATTTGAAGTGTCCCTTAAGCCTTCAGGTCCCAGAAACTACCAGAGCACAGCAAGTGTTAGCAAAGCCCCATTAGTGATTACTTAATCACATGAGAAGGCTGCCCCCTTTGAACTCTGGAGACCAGCTCTGGGCCATCACAGTCCAGAGGGGTTTAAATCTGATTTTTCTATGGTGACAATAAATTACATCCAACTATTTGAGAAATGTGGAGAATCTTATCTTGACTCCATAATGAGGTAAATGAAGATTACTGACACTGGGTTAAAAGATGGCATAAATAATAAGCACAAACTTCACCTAGGGTTTACAGAAGGGCAAAGACATATGTCATTTTGTTTATATGTCAAACTTATGGAAATAAACATGTCTATATGTAAGATTATAAGGCAAATTTTTAAAAAAAATAATAGCCCCTGGTAGACTATGTCCATATATGTACCATCAACTGAAGAACTGAACCTCTTACTTGAATAATTCATATACTTCACTGTGATTCTATTTCTGCTTTCTGGACATTTTAGACAAAGTTGTTAAGTTAAAAGTATTATCTTTGAGTAGGTGGTAGGGTGAGGTATTAATTTAGAAAAAAAATAATAGAATCATAGATCCAAAGCTGGAATTTGAACAGAGGTCATCTGATTGTATGTGTGCAGTATGGTATAACATAAAGGTCACCAGATTTGGAGTCAGACAACCAGGGTTCAAGTCCTGACTGCCAATGGTGTGGCCTGCAAAAAGTCATCAACCTCTCTGAGACTCAATTTCCTAATCTGTAATTTAAGAGGGTGGGGTTGGAGGTTGGTTAGATGGTCCCTAAAGTCTCTTTGAGTTCCATATCTGCAATCTTACATGCATAGCCCTTTGCCACCTGGCCCCAGACTACCATTCCAGTCTAATTCTACATTGCTTCTTTCTCCACACTCTACAATCTAGCCAAACTGGCCTTTTTGCTATTCTTCGCCTCCAAGTCTTTGCCCAGGATAGCTCTTATGCCTGGAATATACTCTCCTCAACACCACTCAGAGTCTCTAGCTTCTTTCAAAGTTCTGCTTAAACACCATCTCATTCATGAATCCCTGATAACCAATCCCCAGCCAGCAATGCCCTACTTCACCAATTCCATTGTATTTCTTGTGTATATATTTAGTATTATAAGGTTATATGTATATTTCATCTCCCCAACAGAATATTAGTTCCCTGAGGGCAAGGACTGTTTCTTTTTGTCATTATATCTCTAGGACCTAGAAAATCTGTCAAATAGCACGGTCCTTAATAAATGCTCATTGATTAATCGATAGTGCACTTGTACTCTGACTCCTTATGTAAACTACATATAGCTAAAACCCCATGCTTGGCAAAGAACATTCATCCAGTGGATAAATTTGCCTTGTAATTAAGGAAAATGAATCTAATTGAAAAAGTATATCTATAGAGAAATGCATGTATATGTACATATGCATATACATATGCGTATGTATATACACGCACCTATACATGTATGTGTGTCATAAATACATTTATTAGTATATATTCTTTAATTCTTCGAGCATATGTATATAAATGCATGTCTACATATAGATATAGATATAAACACACAAAATGACACTCCATATGTATGCATATATGCATAGATATAGACACTCCAAAAATGTTAAATAATTCATTCTCTGAGGAGTATATATGTGAGACATATATGAATATTAATATGCATGTATTATGTAACATATATACACATGTTTTCATAATGTCAAAGTCATTTTAATATGTTTTCACACAATTTTAGTATTTGAGAGATTTGGTATTGTGTCTCCTAACATTCATAAAATAGAAATCTGATGCATATAAAGGAAAACAGAACTGCTCAAAAAAGAATTGGCTTCCATTTGAGTATAAATTGTCTGATTATCCTATATAAAATGGAAACTATAATTCAAATAAGAGAAGTCAGTGGCTAAAGTAATCTTTCTAATGTACATATCTGGTCATATCTGCCCCAATTTAGTGGCCACTGCCTGCTTGGTCAAAAACAGCCTTCTTAGTCTGTCATCCAGCACTCTTCAAACAGACTCTAACCCATCCGTCAAGCTTTATTGTACACAATTTTCCTTCATGCACTCTAACTGACATAGTAATTTTTCATTATTCCCTAATTTTGTTCTCCCCTCTGTACATTTGTTCAAGCTATCCACCAAACCTAGAAGAGATCCCTTCTACATCTCTACCATTTGAAATCTTTCCCTTCATTTAAGGCACAAATTAAGTGGCACTAGCTCTATGAAGTCTTCCCTAACTAGGTGGTGCATGGACCATGGTCAGGAAGACGAGTTCAAGTCTAGCTTTAGACACTTACTAACTATGCGATCCCAAGCAAGTCTGTTAACCCTCCTCTGCCTCAGTTTCCTCAACTGTCAAATGGGCATAATGATAGCATCTCACTGGAAGACATATATATATATGTATATGTGAGTATATATATGCATATATATGATATATGTGTATGCATATGTGTGTATATATGTATGTACATATATATTCTAACGAATGTTTTCTGAATCAATCAAGGATGGAAAATCTCTCTCTTTATTTATATCTATTCCACCAAATGGAAGATATTGGTAAAAATTCTCCAGAGCAAAATTAGTTTCTGAGGTCTTATCTCCATAGCCACATTCTGCATTCATATGAATAGGCACTCAGTCAATGGCTTTTACTGAGTCCCCACTTTAAGAAGGCAAATGAATACTTTAGACATTGAATCCTCTAGAGATATTCTCTTCTTGAGAGAGTTACATTGTACCAGACTGGACACTTTTGAAATGAATCCTAGCTGTGTCTCAGGGTTAGAAATCATGGACTAAAATATAAACATATATCGACTATGTATAGAATCTTGAAGGCTCAGATCTTAAATACTAATAATTTTTGAATGCTTTTTGAAGGGTCCTCAGTTCAGTATCAAGTCTCATGGAGTTTTTGATCTGAATATATTTTTATGAATCAATAGGAGGTCATGTGCATGCCTAAATCTGGATTATCAGCCATACAGATACACACATACATATATAACACACACACATACATATGTATGAAGGTGTTTTCCCATCACTGAAGGATGCTTTTTATCTCAATTAACTTCTTTCCCCATACTTCTAGGAGCATACAGCACTGTACTTCATATAATTAAAAATGTTTAGCTTATTTAAATGTTTCCAATATTAAAAAATATTATAATTATGATAAACAGGCTTTTGTCATTCCAAAAACAGATAAAATACAACCTCCCCTAAATGATTAATAAAAATAGATTTATTTCTTTTCAGGAGTGGGGGGGGGATTATTTTTTTTAGCAAAGATTTGGTTAGCATAATAAATAGTCTTACATCAATTCTTTGCCCATAAGTGCTTATCTTTGTCTTCTGCTATGAATGCAATCAGCCTGGCATTAAGAACTAATCTTTTTAATTCACACCTTTATTGGGTGATTCTGTCTCAAGATTTCAGAGGCAGCTTAAGATCACAGCAACTTCTAATTTTTACCTTGCTGTAGAATTTCTTCTCATCTTCAATAAGTTTTCCATTGCTTTACTGATTTCAAAGCCACAGATAACAAGTCTAACCCAAATATCTTCACCTATAGGTGCTAACTTCTCACAATATTTAGAGTTTCTTAAACTTGTGTGTCTGAGTGTGTGTGTGTGTGTGTTGAACTGAGCCCCATTAGCAGTCTAGTGAAGCCTAGAGACTCCTTCTCAAAATAATGTTTCTGAATGAATAAAACAAAATACCTAAGATGATGAAAGGGACCAATCTTAAAGAAATAGAGTTGTCAAAATATTTCTTAAAAGAAGTTAATGGACTCTACCTTAAGAACTCCCGTATCTAATGTGTTTCTTTAAGAAACATCAAAGTGATTCTTTTCCCTCAAATTAATTGTGGTCATTGAGTCTCAATTTAGTCCATCCTAGGGTAATCAAATTTTTGCTGGGTGTTTTATAGTTCACGTCTTATGGCTCATCAGCAGCAGTGAATAGTCCTAGTTTAAATTCAGTTCCAGGCTCTCTAAGCCTTATTCTTTATTAGGATTCCTTCTGAGCTTCCTTTCCAGTGTTTCCAGTGTACGGGTCTTCTCCATGTACACAGGATTCAGAGATACACCAAAAATAACTCCATTAGTCCCCAGAGTGCACGGCATCTCTCTAGCAAATTGCATGGCAGCAGATACTCTTACATGTTTTCTATTAGAGGCCAGGATTTCCTCCAAAGAGACCACCACAGAAATGTGAAGGCTCCAGGACACCGGGAATGGTCCCCTTCAGTGGGTAACAGCAACACATTTATTATCATCCATTGTGAAGACACATAGGGTTTCATACCTTTCCTTACCCACTGAGGGGTGGTCCTTGGGCTGAACTTCTGGGTAGAATTTTCAAAAACACAGAGTCCAGGATCCTGAATGGGATCTTTTTGGGGGCATTCTTTATGATTTGTCTCCTTCTTTGCTCCAGGGCCTTAGCTTCTAAGGCATGTTGACTTTTCCCGGAACTTTAACATCACTAGGTACTAATATAGACTATATTGTATTAACATAGACATCATTGTGACTTTACTATAGGGAAAATGGAGACACAGCAATGGGTCAAGAAGCTTATCCAAGGTGGAGCCAAGATGGAAGACTAAAGGCAGGAACTCACCTGAACTTGCCCCAAAACCTCTCCAAACAACTTTTAAAATGATTCTAAACAAATTCTAGAGCAGCAGAACCCACAAAAAGATGAAGTGAAACAAATTTCCAGCCCAAGACAACTTAAAAGGTTGGCAGGAAAGGTCTGTTGCATCAGGGTGAGACAGAAGTACAGTCCAGCACAGGCTGTAACAGCATAAACCTGGCACCAGCAAAGCCAGAGCAGGCCTCTGGGCAACTGAATAACTTACAGTAGTGGTGTTTTCCAGACCTTTCAGCCCACAGACACCAAAGACAACTTAGAGGGTCAACAGGAAAGGTCTGTTGCACCTGGGTGAGAGTGAAGTACATTCCAGCACAGGTTGTGCCAGCACAGTCCCAGCCCCAGCAAACCAGGAGCAGGCTTGGAAGTGACTGAATTAGCAGTGGCAGCAGCAGTGGCTGCTTCCAGAGCTTTCAGCCTACTGATGGAAAGGGTGTCAAACAATTGATCAGAAGGAGATTACAGGGTCCTTTTGCTAGCACTGAGGCAGGAATCTTTTGCTTTGCCCCTACTTGAATCCAGGTCTTGGGTGGCAATGTTAGGGTGAAGAGGAACACTAGCATAGCAGAGCTTACAGCCACAGTTAAGGGAGGGGGGGACCCTCCTCAGAGTTCCAGGATAGAAAAGAGTGTTTGTGGTCACTCACAGACCAGAGCACAGGCTGGGAGAGGAGTAAACATCTCTTTTCAGATCATACCACCTTGGAAGAACTGAAAACTTACAGGTCCTTAGAATTATCTCTGAAAACAGCTGCACAAAACCCCTGAAACTTGGGATAGTGCACCCTCCACCCTGAAAGCAGAGCCCTATTTTAACAAAGAATTAAAGCCAAGTAATAAGATGGGAAAATGAGCAAACAATGGAAAAAAAACCTTTGACTATTGAAAGTTATTGTGGTGACAAGGAAGATCAAAACAGACACATAGAAGAAGACAACAAAGTCAAAGCTCCTACATCCAAAGCCTCCAAGAAAAACATGAATTGGTGTTAGGCTATGGAAGAACTCAAAAAGAATTTTGAAAATCAAGTAAGAGCAGTAGAGAAAAAAATTGGGAAGATAAATGAGTGTGATGCAAGAAAACCATGAAAAATGAGTCAACATCTTGGTAAAGGAGATGCAAAAAAAAAATACTGAAGAAAATAGCACTTTAAAAAACAGACTAGTCCTGGCCCCAAGAATGTGGCCTTGACATCAGATGGGGATGCCTGCCCTGGCAAGCTGTCACCTACTAACCAGCAGAAGTGTGAGCACATGCTGCTGGCCTTGCTCTTCCATGGGCCGTGCTATCCCCTGTACCAACTGGCCACAGACCTCATCACCTCTGTGGAGCAGTCTGGCACCTTGGATGGACCTCACTCTGATCCACACATACCTCCAGGAGAAACTGTTGCTCCTGAAAAGCTGCCTAAAGGAGTTTGCCCAGGATGTGGACCACAAGTTCAAGCAATTCAACAAACACATAGAAGACAAAGCCAATGTCCAGGTGATCATTGGTCTTCAACACTTCTTTGAGACTTGCATGAATGAGGCCTTTGGGGACACCAAGTTCTTGGCTGTTCTGGTGCAGGCACTCCCTTCCCCTATCCCAGGCCCTGGCCTGGACCCTCTAGAGACAGTAACTGAGCCCCTACCTTGCCCCAGAATGGCTTCATCATCCTCTCACTTATTCCTTCCTTCATCTATTGGTCCTTCTGTATCCTACCCCCAGATGCAGTTTTTACTTCACTCAATTTAATAAAAGTGTAACCAAAGAGACAAGGTCTCACAAGTCACGCAGACCCTGAACAAGCAGGGTGTCTTAGGAGTCCCTGGCATGGGGCTGGCTAGTGAGGTTGGCAGCTTCTTGGGCCATTCTGTTTAGACTAGACAAGTCTTACCTCTTAGGGCCCACACACCCGCTTCTGGACCACAAGGTCTGAACAGTTCATAAGTAGGGTTAGTTAGACAATCTCTTCCTGGAGAAGCTGGGGCTTGGAAGGGGCTTTGAGAAAAGCTTCCTTCTGGAGGTAGGAGGCTGCCCCTCCTAGGTGTGGTCCAGGAGCTGCCTTGACTTTTCTTTTTCATCTGTTTCTTGCACTGAGCTTGGAGGTCACCGAAATACCCAAACTGTCAGCCATTGCCTCTCCCTTCCTCAAAGGAAAAAAAAAACAGGTAAAAGAGGTCCAAAAAGCCAATGAGAAGAATGCCTTTAAAAGCAGAACTGTCCAAATGGAAAAAGGAGGTCCAAAAGTCCACTGAAAAAAATAATTCCTTGAAAATTAGAATGGAGCAAATGGACACTAATGACTTTATGAGAAATCAAGAAACAATAAAACAAAAACAAAAGAATGAAAAAATAGAAGACAATATGAAATATATCATTAGAAAAGCAACTGACCTGGGAAATAGATCCAGGAGAGATAATTTAAAAATTATTGGACTACTTGAAAGCCCCGATCAGAAAAAGAGCTTAGACATCATCTTTCAAAAAATTATCAAGGAAAACTGCCCTGATATTCTAGAACCAGAAGGTAAACCAGAAATTGAAAGAATCCACTGATCACCTCCTGAAAGAGATCCCCAAAGGAAAACTCCTACAAGTATTATAGCCACATTCTAGAGTTCCCAGGTCAAGGTGAACATATTGCAAGCAGCCAGAAAGAAATAATTCAAGTATTGCAGAGCTACAGTCAGGATAACACAAGATTTAGCAGCTTCTACTTTGAAGGATTGGAGGGCTTAGAATATGATATTCTGGAGAGCAAAGGAAATAGAATTACAACCAAGAATCACCTACCCAGCAAAACTGAGTATAGTCTTTCCGGGAAAAAATGGACATTCAATGAGATAGGGGACTCTCATGCATTCATGATGAAAAGACCAGAGCTGAATAGAAAATTTGATTTTCAAATATGAGACTCAAGAGAAGCATTGACAAAGGAAATCATAAGGGACTTAAGTTTAAACTGTTTACATTCTTACATGGGAAGATGATATTTATAACTCATAAGACTTTTTTAAGGCAGTTGGAAGGAGTATATATAGACAGAGGTACAGGTGTTAGTTGAATATGAAGGGATGATAACTAAAAAATAAAATTAAGGGGTGAGGGAGGAATGTACTGGGAGAAAGAGAAAAGGAGAGGTAGAACAGAGTAAATTATCTCCCATAAAAGAGGCAAGAAAAAGCTTTTGCAGTTGAAAGGAAAGGAGGAGGTGAGGAGGAGTGAATGAATCTTACTCTCATCTGAACTGGCTCAAAGAGGGAATAACATACACACTCGATTGAGTATAAAAATCTATCTTACCTTACAAGAAAGTAGGAAGGAAAGGGATAAGAAAGGGAGTAGGTGATTGATAGAAGGGAGGGCAGATTGGGGAAGGGGCAGTCAGAGTCAAAACACTTTTGAGGAGAGACAAGGTAAAAGGAGGGAGAGAATAGAACAAATGGGTAGGGGTATAGGATGGAGGGAAATACCTTTAGCAATAGTAACTGTGAAAAAATTTGAAGCCAGTTTCTTTGATAAAGGCTTCATTTCTCAAACATATAGAGAACTGAGTTAAATTTATAAAAATAAGAGCCATTCTCCAATTGACAAATGATCAAAAGATATGAACAGTTTTCAAATGAAATAAACGAAGCTATCTATAGCCGTATAAAAATACTCTAACTCACTATTGATTGGAGAAATGCAAATTAAAGCAATTCTGAGGCACTACATCATGCCTATTAGATTGGCTGATAGGGTGGAAAAGGTAAATGATAAATGTTGGAGGGAACGTGGGAAAAATGAGACTTTAATGCACTGTTGGCGGAGTTGTGAATTGATTCATCCATTCTGTAAAGCAATTTGGAACTATGCCTAAAGGGCTATAAAACCATGCATACCCTTTGACCTAGCAATACTACTACTAGGTCTGTATCTCAAAAAAGATAAAACAAAAAACAAAAAAAGAAAAGGAACTATATGTACAAAAATATTTATAGCAGTTCTTTTCTGGGAGGTAAAAAATTAGAAGTGGAGGGGATGCCCATCAATTGTGGAGTGGCTGAACAAGTTGTGGTATGTGATTATGATGGAATACTATTGTACTATCAGAAATGATGAGCTGGATACTCTCAGAAAAACCTGGAAAGACTTGCATGACCTCACACAAAGTGAAGTGTACTGTGTACAAAGTAACAACAATATTGTAAGATGATCAGCTGTAAATGACTTAGCTATTCTCAGCAATATAAGACAACTCTGAAGGACTTATGATGAAAAATGCTATCCATTTCCAGAGAAAAGAACCCTTGGTATCTGAATACAAACGGAAGCATAGGAAGAAGAAGAAGAAGAAGAAGAAGAAGAAGAAGAAGAAGAAGAAGAAGAAGAAGAAGAAGAAGAAGAAGAAGAAGAAGAAGAAGAAGAAGAAGAAGAAGAAGAAGTTGTTGTTTACTCAAGAGTGCACAATGAATGAAGGACTGAGCAACAATTAGAATTGGGAGCTTCTGGCTCATAACTCTTTCCTCTGACCTCTAGGGGCACAAAGTTTATTCTCTTATAGCTAATTCCAATGATACAAGAGGTTGTCACTTCTTTCTCATCTTCTCATTGATCCTCTAGGAATTGTTTCATTGTTTGTTTTTGTATCCTGAACACCTAACAAAGTATCTAGGACAAAGTAGGCCCTAAAAAATGCTTACTGATTAAGCAATTAATTATTGCTTAAGCAATTTTGCTTAAGCAACTATTGATTAAGCAATTATTGATTCTTCCTAACATCCTGATGTGGATTCTTATTAAATATTTCTTTTTGAATGTAGAGACATACCTTCCCCCAAAGTACTAGGCCAGTATGAATTTATTAACAAGGGAAATATAAAAGTGACACATCTAGTAAGGAAGAATTTATTTTCTTTTTTTCTTTTATTTCTTTTAACAATTAATTTATTATTTAATATTTTAGCTTTCAACATTGATTTCCACAAGATTTTGAGTTACAAATTTTCTCCCCATTTCTACCCTCCCCCACTCCAAGATGGCCTATATTCTGATTGTCCCATTGCCCAGTCAGCCTTCCCTTTTGTCACCCCACTTCCCCTCCAATCCACTTTCCCCTTACTTTCTTGTAGGGCAGGAAAGATTTATATACCCCATTTCCTATATATCTTATCCCTCAGTTGCATGCAAAAACAACTTTTTCTTTTGAGCATCTGCTTTTAAAACTTTGAGTTCCAAATTCTCTGCCCTCTTCCCTTCCCACCCATTCTCCCCAAGAAGACAAGCAATTCAACATAGGCCACACATGTACCATTATGTAAAATATTTCCATAATACTCATGTTGTGAAAGACTAACTATATTTCCCTCTGTCCTATCCTGTCCCCATTTATTCAATTTTCTCCCTTGACCCTCTCCCTTTTCAAAAGTATTTGCTTTTGATAACTTCCTCCCCCATCTGCCCGCCCTTCTATCATCTCCCTTTTTTATCCCCTTCCACCCACTTTCATGTGGGGTAAGATACTTGATTGAGTGTGTGTGTTATTCTATCCTCAAGTCAAATCCAATGAGAGCAAGATTCACTCACTGCCCCCTCTTCCCTTCCAACAGAACTGCTTTTTCTCGTGACTTTCATGTGAGATAATTTATCCCATTCTATCTCTCCCTTTATCCCTCTCTCACCCCTTAAATTTATTTCATTTTTTTAGATATCATCCCTTCATATTCGACTCACTCTGTGCCATCTGTCTATATATATGTATATTCCCTTCAATTACCTTAATACTGAGAAAGGTCTCATGAATTACACACATCATCTTTCCATGTAGGAATGTAAACAAAACAGTTCGACTTCAATAATTCCCTTATGATTTCTCTTTCTTGTTTACCTTTTCATCCTTCTCTTGATTCTTGTGTTTGAAAGTGAAATTTTCTATTCAGCTCTTGTCTTTTCACTGGGAAAGCTTGAAAGTCCTCTATTTTATAGAATATCCATATTTTGCCTTGGAGCATTATACTCAGTTTTGCTGGGTAGATGATTCTTGGTTTAATCCTAGCTCCTTTGACCTCCAGAATATCATATCCCAAGCCCTTGGATCCCTTAATGTAGAAGCTGCTAGATCTTATGTTATCTTGATTGTGTTTCCACAATACTCAAATTGTTTCTTTCTGGCTGCTTGCAGTATTTTCTCCTTGACCTGGAAATTCAGGAATTTGGCTATAATGTTCCTAGGAGTTTTCTTTTGGGGATCTTTTTCAAGAGGAGATCAGTGGATCCTTTCAATTCCTATTTTCCCCGTTGGCTCTAGAATATCAAGGCAGTTCTCCTTGATAATTCCTTGAAAGATGACGTCTAGGCCTTTTTTTTGATCATGGCTTTCAGGTAGTCCAATAATTTTTAAATTATATCTCCTGGATCTATTCTCCAAGTTAGTGGTTTTTCCAATGAGATGTTTCACATTGTCTTCCATTTTTTCATTCTTTTGGTTCTTTTATAATTTCTTGATTTCTCATAAAATCACTAGCTTCCACTTGCTCCAACCTAATTTTTAAGGTGGTATTTTCTTCAGTGGTATTTTGGACCTCCTTTTCCTTTTGGGTAATTCTGCCTTTCAAGACATTCTTCTCTTCATTGGCTTTTTGGAGCTCCTTTGCCATTTGAGTTAGTCTATTTTTAAGGTGTTATATTCTTCAGTATTTTTTGGGTCTCCTTTAGCAAGTCATTGACTTGTTTTTCGTGGTTTTCTTGCATCACTATCATTTCTCTTCCCAATTTTTCCTCTACTTTTCTTACTTGCTTTTCCAAATCATTTTGGGCTCTTCCATGACCTGAGACCAATTCATATTTTTCTTGGAGGCTTTTCGTGTAGGCTCTTTGACTTTGTTGACTTCTTCTGGCTGTATGTTTTGGTCTTCTTTGTCGCTAAAAAAAGATTCTAGAGTCTGAATCTGAGTCTGCATCCTTTCTCTCTGCCTGGTCATGTTCCCAGCAAAGTACTTGACCTTTGAGCTTTTTGTCAGGGTATGACTGCTTGAAGAGTAAAGAGTGCTTTGTCCCAAGCTTTAGGGGCTGTGTTGCTCTTTTCAGAACTACTTCTATACAACAAGCTCTGCCACAGCAGTGCTCCTCCTCCCCCAAGAACCGCCAAGCAGAATCGCGACCCAGATCCAAGCAGGGCAAAGCAAGTCCCACACTCCGCCTCTGGTCTGCTGCTTGATTCCTCCCACTGTGCAAGTCAGGGGCTCTGGGAAGCAGTTGACAATGTAGATCTGGAAGCAGTCGCGGGAGCTTCCTGCTGCTGCTGACACCACCCCTGCACCACCTCTGCCACTCCCAGGGCTAGGGCCAGACCACTTTCTAACCCCATCTAGCAATTTTCCCACTAACCTGCTCTGTGGTCTTTGCTGTTTGTGGGTTGAGAAGTCTGGTAATTGCCCCAGGTCAATGATTCATGGCCCTAAGGCCTACTCCAGTAGACTCCCAGTCTGGTCTGTCCTGGCGCAGCCCATGCTGGGCTTCCCTTCGTTCCCAGCACCATGCAATATACCCTTCCCAGCAACCATCCAGGCCATCCTGGGCTGGAGACCTGCTTCATTCTGCTATTTCATGGGTTCCACAGCTCTGGAATTATTTCAGAGTCATTTTTTACTGGTTTTTGGAGGGATTTGGGGGAGAGCTTAAGCAAGTCCCCGCTTTCCAGCTGCCATCTTGACTCTGCCACCCCCCCCCACCCCAGAATTTATTTTCTGACTTCATGTCCTCTGATTTTTCCTTTAAACCAAGGTTGCCTTTCATGGCAAACTATATCTTGGTTCTCCTCTCTTTTGATCCTGCTGTGTGGAAATCGTTTACCAGTTCCTCTTTTCTAGTTACCTCCTCTTATCTCTTTGCTGTACGATTCCTTTTTTTCTTTCAGGACCAGCTCTCTCAATCCCATAATCTCAGCTACTATTCATATATAGCAGACTTTTCTTCTACATTTGACCCCATTCACTCAAGTTGTTTAGAATCACCTTGCTACACAGATTTCTAACTGCTCCAAGCATATTGTTCAGTCCTGTTATATCATAAGTCATAACACCATTTAAATTTCACAATTTTCTGTCTATTGCCAGTTTTCCTGCTATAGTCAATAGCATTACCATCTTGCCTATTAATCCTTTTTGGTGTTATCTTTCTTTTTTACTATTTTTTAAATATTTATTTCCAAATGTTCTCCCTCCCTTCATCCATGCCCCACCCCTTCACTTACCTATTGAGTATGCAGGCAATACCCCTTATACGTTGGGAAGTCATAAAAAAATTTCCGTATTAGCCATCTTGAAAAAAGAAGCAAGAATGAAGTTTTTAAAATGTGCTTCTATCTACACTTAGAATTTGTCATTTTTCTCTCTAGAATAGGTGGTGTTTTTCATCATGGGTCTTTTGAAATTGTTATGATCATTTTTATTGCTCAATGTATCTGAATCTTTCATAGTTGACTGTCTTTACAATATCGCCATTCCTATGTATTATTACAACATTGCTATTACTATGTACAATGTTCTACTGGTTCTGCAACAGTTCATATAAGTCTTACCAGGAAACCATCCTTTCTGTCATATCTTATAGAAAACAGTATTTTATCACAATCATATACCACAAATTGCTCAGCCATCCCTAACTGATGAGCATCCCTTAGCTTCCACTCCCTCAGTAGCCATGACAAAAAGAGTTGCTGTAAACATTTTTGTATATGTGAATCCTTTTCCTTTTCCTTTGATATCTTTGGGGTACAGACCTAGTAGTAATATTGCTGGGTCAAAGGGTGTGTAACATACTTTTTGATCATGATCCCAAATTGCTCTCTAGAATGGTTGGAACACTTCACAGATCCTCCAACAGTGCATTAGTGTACCTATTTTCCCACGTCCCTTCCAGCATTAGTCGTTTTCCTTTTCTGTCATGTTAGTCAAATTGATAGGTATGAGGTGTTACCTCAGAGTTGTTTTAATATGCGTTTCTCTAATTATTAGTGATTTAGAGCATTTTTCACATAATGATCTATAGCTTTGATTTCTACATTTGAAAACCATCTATTCATTGGCTATCCTTTGTCATTACATTCTTTGACTTTTTATCAATTGGGAAATGGCTCCTATTTTTTTTATGAACTTGGCTTGATTCCCTATTTATTTGAGAAATGAAACCTTTATCAGAGAAACATTGTAAATTGCCCCATCCCCAGTTTCCTGCTTTTCTTTTCCTTGGCGGTGTTGGCTTTTTTTGTATAAAAAACTTTTAAATTTGATATAATCAAAATTATCACTTTTACTTCCCATGATCCTCTCTATCTCTTATTAGTCATAAACCCTT
>CM053623.1:255590539-255605233 GCA_028646595.1 Phalanger gymnotis
AAAAAAAAAAGAAAAGAAAAATTATGTTTTGAGACCTACATGATTTGTTGGGGGCATTTTCTAAATGGCTTCCATTTTGACTTAGGAAGGGCCAAATTTTATAATTGCTGAACTTCAGAAGCAGAAGAGTTAAAATCAGGGAGACCAATTTTGATTCTTTTATACTGATTCATCCCACAAGCGAAGAAGATTTCACTTTTTTTCCCCTTGAAGGGAAGGGAAAGTTATTTGAGTCATGGCTCAGCCTGTTTTTTCTTGCTCTAGTAACTTTCCTCTTCTTTTGTGAAGGAAGCCGGCTGTTCAAATTGATAAAGGAAGAGCTTTATCCCCCAGGCCCCGAGAGATTCCACCTGTAGTAACCTCAGTTAAATAGTGCTTCCTAGGGAACCAAAGCAGCCTCAACACAGAGCTTTTAAAGACATTGGAGTTGTACAGGTGTGCTAAAAATTATACTAATGAGTAGCATATGCTTTTAGTTATATTCTCATTTAAAGAATTATCAGAGTCCAAGAAACTTAGAAGTACATACATATAGTGTAGTTGAGTTGGAAAAAAGTTGGTGGGGTGGGCTCTTTTAAAAGCAATGATTCTGGGAACTATGACTAAAACTTCTTCGGATTATTATAGTAAAATCCATTTATAGCAAACTCTTCTGCAGTGAAAAATCCATTGGCAAAGAATGTTTTAAATTCTGTTGGAAAGTTTCTACAACTCAATGTATAATCTACATTAACAAAGCCACTGGTGCCCTGTTTTGTCAGTCTGAGCCTATCTAAAGCAAAGGCAGTTTCTAGATCCAAAACAGATTTTGCCAGACATATTGCTCCGTTTATATATGTTCTATTAAGCATTGGCCTCATAGGCTTTTCATCAATACTTACGACAAAGAGCCAAAGTGGTTAAAAGAATAATCTCGATTCTTGACTTTCCTTGGGCTGAGGAGGTCTGTCCCTCGGCTATTAAAGACCGAGACGATACATTTCATTCTCATCTCAGCTTCTGGTCTTTGCTCATCTCATACTACCAACTGAATCTTACCTGTCTTTTTAAGGTACAACTTCCATCCCACCTCCCCATGTGAAGCCTTCATTAACCAATCCAGCCTACCTTGATTTCTCTCCTTTCTAGCTTTCTTAGGTAGTTATGTAAAGTCAGGCTGAAATCTGGCCCCTATAGTCTCCATGGTAGTCAAAGGCAACCATAAAGAGGAATTCATATAGGGGAAGCTGAGGGGGACTTAATTTTATAAAATTTTACTTTCCTGGACTCACAGAATCTTAGAGACTATTCAGTCCAATATGAACCTGAGCAGGAATCTTCTCTATGACATCTCTAACATAATAACCTAGCCTTTGCCTAAAGACCTCTAGTGATGGGGAGCTCACTTCCTTCAGGCAGTTAATTTAACATTAGAACTCTTATGCTAGGAAGTTTTGTATTATATTGAGCTGAAATCTGCTTCCATTAAAATGGATCAAATTGATCTTTGACTTCGTGTGAATATATGAATAAAGATATGTATATATGAATGAATGAAAAAACATTTACCATGTTCCAAGCACCATGCCAATACAGGTACCAAATGCCACATATCAAGAGATAAATACAAATACCAAAAAGCAAGACAGACAGGGATGGAAGCAGAGAGAGACAAAGGCATAGAGAGAGGGTGGGAGGGGAGGGAAAGAGAGAGGAGAGGGGAAGGGATAAAAAGAGAACAAGAAAGAGACAGAAACAGAGAGAAGAGAGAGGCAAGAGAGAAAGAGAGAGAGAGAGAGAGAGAGAGAGAGAGAGAGAGAGAGAGAGAGAGAGAGAGAGAATTAGAGTTGTCCCCCAGCGAGATTATTTTCTAATAGAAGAGACAACATATAGAGAAGAATTATGGCCTAGGAAGTGCAATCCAGTCTGGGGAGTTGCAGTGATGGTAAGTGGAATAGGGAAATCAAAAAGACATACCTTTATAATAGAGTTAGTTTGATTATTGTTTTCAGAGAAAGAGGTGAAGTGGAGGTAAGAGGAACAGGATTCCTGTTATGGTAGGTGAATGGCCAGGGTAAAAGAAAGAATTTGTTTGGGCTTGGACCAACAAGATATAGCAAGGTCTCAGCAATTGGGGCAATCTAGTCCCACGGCTGGAATCCAAGGTTCCTCCAGATCACAGCCTGAAAGTCCAGTATATAAACATGTGCCATTTTACACGCATGTGCACACACAACCATTTACATTGAGGAAAAACTTTCAATATACAGATTTAGGTTTAGGACTCACATACAAGTGTACAACTACGCCTTGTCAGGTAGCAAATAGAAACATTCCTGACAGTTTTATCCTGGGGAGGAAAAAGAGAGCGAGAAAAGGGCAGACTTTGTTGTTGTTGTTCAGTTGTTTCAGACTCTTGGTGACCCCATTTGGAGCTTTCTTGGCAAAGATACTAGAGTAGTTCACTTTACAGACAAGGAAATTGAGGCAAACAGGTAAGTGACTTGTCCAGGGTCACCTAGCATGTAAGTGCCTGAGGCCAGATTTGAACTCAAGAAAATAAGTGAGTCTTCCTGACTCCAGGCCTGATACCATCTAGGTACCCTAGAAAATGGCAGTAAAACAATTGTGTTACCTAGTGGAACAGTTTGGCAAGCCCAGATGGAAGGCAGGAATACAGGAGATGTCTTCTTGTCATCTTTCCCCCACTTCCTTTTTGATTTTGTGGTATGTTTCACAGAGCCACAATGCCCATAGACCTCTGGCCAGTCTTTGAGTCTATTGCAGACAAGAGCTGTGATTCATTATGTGCACATGCATGCAATAAATAACAGAGTTGTGTAAACCATGTGGTTCTTTGCCAAGACCAGAGAACAGTTCTTGTCCCCTCTCCTTGCTCCTCCCTTTGGAAACTGGTGACCCCCATCATCTTCTTACACCAGGGGAATCCATAATCAGAAATCCATCTGTGGAGATCACATGAATTTAATGATATAATTAGTGGCATCCAACTTCAGTTTCAATTACTCATTCATCCAAACCTGTTAACATGACACCTGGAGGCAGTCAATTGCAAAATAGTAGGAGCAGGTGGTTAGGCCCTACAGGCATGCTAGGTCAAGAGTTCTAGCTAATTAGGTTTTGTAAAATCTCTGGGGCAAGTAAGCAGTATGCTGGCCTGACGGGTCCAACAGAAACCACATCCATCCAACCAAATTTCCTATTTCTGTCAATGGCACTATCATTCTCTCATGATCCAAACCTCAATTATTATAGATTGCTTCTTTGTTGTACCTGATATTTGATCTGTAATCAAGTTCTGTCAAAGTTTTCCTTTATAATATGTCTCAAATTTGCCCTTTCCTCTCTATTTCCACTATTACTATAAAATCCAAAATCTCATCATCTCAGAATTATATTCACCACATCTTCCAAAAGTAGGTTTACCCATACTCTAATGGAAAGCACAAAATCAAACATGAAAAAACGCTCAAAATGTGAATCTTACTATAAAAGGTCTCTCTTCCCACTCCCCAATCAACTAATCAATAAGTACTTATGAAACACCTATGATATGCCAGGCACTATGCTAGGTGCTAGCAACACAAGTGTAAGAAAAATTAAGCATTTCTCATCCTCAATGAATTTACATCTAATGAGGGAGACAAAAATCATCTACTCTCATTGTTAAACAAGAACAAATCAATACATCTGTTTATAGCTCCATGATTTTGCTTCCAAAATGATAGGGCCATTCTCCTGATCTCACTATTACCCATAACTTTTCACTCTCGTGAATGAGTGAATGGAAAGCATTTATCAGATGCTTACTATGTGTTAAGCACTCAGGATAAAAATGCAAAAATGAAGCAGTCTCTGCCCTCAAGAAGCATATATTTTTCTTTGTTTTTTTTTTTTGGAGGGGAGGAAGGCAGGGCAATTGGGGGTAAGTGACTTGCCCAAGGTCACACAGACAAGTAAGAGTGGAGGAGCATACATTTCAATGAGGAAGACACCATATATCTTAGAGTGATGGCGAGGGAAGGGAGCTACAGATTGGGAAGTGACAAAGTGAGCAGAATAAGAGGAAGTCAATGGTAAGATTGATTTTATTTCTTTTATATAATATTTTATTTTTATGACATTCATTTTTAAAATTTTTGAGTTCCAAATTCTTTCCCTCTCTCCCTTCCCCTCTCATTGAGAAGGCAAGAAATTTTAGATAGGTTATACATGTGCAGTCATACAAAACATATTTCCATATTAGTCATGTTATGGGGGGAAAACCACACAGACATAAAAAGGAAAGAAAGTTTTAAAAGAGTATACTTTAATCTGCATTCAGATTCTATCAGTTCTTTCTCTGGAAATAGATAGCATTTTTTATCATAAGTCCTTTGGAATTGTCTTGGATCATTGTATTGCTAAGAATAGCTCAGCCATTTACAGTTGATTATCATACAATATTGCTTTTACTTAGTACAATATTCCACTCATTTCACTTTGAATCAATTCATGAAAGTCTTTCTAGGTTTTTCTGAGGGCATCCTGCTCATCATTTCTTATAGTACAATAGTAATCAATCACAATCATATGTCACAATTTGTTCAGCCTTTTCTAGGATTGATTTTATGACAGTTTTCAGAGCAAGAGGTAGAAGTGTGTGTGGCAGGAGTGGAAGGGATAGTATATTTGGTAACAGAGTACAAAATGACTCAAGGGAAATGTGGCTGCATGGTCCCATGGAATGCAGAGTCTAATGGCTTTGCATCTCACAGGAATGGCCTCTGGAAACTCAGACTGAGAATGGAGTAGCAGCAGCAGCAGAGGCAAGTTGAAAAGTGACCAGGATGACAATAGGGACCGTAGGCCCCAGAGATTATGAAGCCCAGTGGTTTAATTCTTCCAGGTAGGGATTCTGTTAGCCTCATTTAGAGAATGAAGCAGTAGTTGCAGTAGCAGCAAATTCACAAAGAAGAAAATAGTCTGAGACAACTGAGCCATTTCTCTCTGTTCACAACCTCCTTTCCTTCTATCTTTCCCTCTGTGTTATTCTTCCTACACCTAGTCTGATTCTTCATTATGTCCTCTAAGTCCTCTCTACTCCTCCATTTCATCAGGTCTATTCCAACCTCACTTTCCTTTTTTTTTCTTTTTTATTCTCTTTTACAATGACAGGGAAGATCAAGACACAAACTCAGATGACAACGTTTAAAAAAAGCTCTGAGTAAAACCTCAAAGAAAAATGCAAATTGAACACAAGCTCAACAAGAATTCCTGGAAGAGCTAAAAAAGAGATAATAGTGGAAGAGAAAATTTTCAGGAAAGAAATGAGAATGAGATAAAAAATTTATGAAAAGAGAATTAACAAGTTGGCAAAGGAGAGAGCAGACCCTATATGGCCCCTGTAATCTTTCTGACTGGTTGCCCATCTCCCTTACCATCTCTGGGGGAAGAATTCCCAAAGCTGCTGCTGCTCTGCTGCTGCTGCCCTCTGTATTATTGGATCCAGACAGGACTCTACCCTAGCATCACACACTTCTCCTAAGTTTTCATAGGCCAGAAAAAAAATGTCTAACTTTTTCTTGGCCCTGACTCTCCAAAACTTGATTTGAGGCATTAACTTAAAGCTGTTGGGAGGAGAATGTTAAGAGACCTCAGCTGGGTTGCCAGTAGCACTTGTGGCTGCAGGGGAACAGGGACCCTACCTGGGTAATTACCATAATTCACCCTCTGTTACTAGAAAATCAATTTTGAAATATAATATCTAGGCTCTTTTTCCCATCTCTATATGTTATCAACAAAGTCAAGCGGGTAGAGATAGAGAAATTCTATTTAAAATAACTGCAAACAATGTAAAATACTTGGGAGTCTACCTGCCAAGACCAACCCAGAAACTATATGAACACAATTACAAAACATTTTTAACACAACTAAAGACAGAGCTAAACAACTAGAGAAATATTAATTGCTCATGGGTAAGCCAAGCCAGTAGAATGAAAACAACAATTCTACTGAAATTAGTTTACTTGATTCAGCATATGCTAATCTACCAAATAATTTTTATAGAACTAGAAAAAATAATAACGACATTCAACTGGAAGAACAAAAGGCCAAGAATATCAAGGGAATCAATTAAAAAATATGAAGGAAGGCAGCCAAGCACTATCAGATTTCTAAGTATATTGTAGAACAGTAATCATCAAACAATCTGGCACTGGCTAAGAAACAGAGTAGTGGATCATTGGAATACATTAGGTATACAATACACAGTAGCAAATGACCGTAGTAATATATTGTGTAATAAACCCAAAGATCTAAACTTTTTGACCAGAACCTCACTATTTGACACAAACTGCTGGGAAAATTAGAAAAAAAAGTTTGATAGAAACTAGGCGTAGACCAATATCTCACACCAGGTGCCAAGATAAGATCAAAATGTGTACATGATTTAGATATAAAGGGTGATAACATGAACAAATTAGAGGATCATGGAAAATTTTACATCTCAATTCTGTGGATAAGGAAAGAATTCATGACCAAACAGGAGAGAGAGGAACATAGAAAGTAAAATGGATAATTTTGATTACATGAAAATGAAAAGGCTTTTGCACAAACAAAACTAAGGGGAAATTTTTATAGTAAATTTCTCTGATAAAGGTGCATTTCTCAGATATATAGAGAACTCAGTCAAATTTATAAAAATATTAATCATTCTCCAATTGACAAATGATTAAAGATATTTTCAGGCAGTTATCAGAAGAAGACGTTAAAGTTACTATAGTCATATGAAAAAAGAGAATAGGCATTATATATAAATTGCTATTGATTTGAGAAATGCAAATTAAAACAACTACTGGGTACCACATCACACCTATCAAATTGGCTAGCATGATTGAAAAGGAGAATGACAAATGCTGGAAAAGATGTGGAAAAATTGCTCCAACTATTCTGGAAAACAATTTGGAACTATGTCCAAAGAACTATCAAACTGTGCATTCCCTATGACCCAGGAATACCTAGGTCTGTATCCCAAAGAGATGAAGGAAAAAGGACAAAAACCTATACATACGAAAATATTTATAGCAGCTCTTTTTGTGGTGGCAAAGAATTATAAATCGAGAGGATGCCTGTCAATTGGAAATAGCTGAACAATTTGTGGTATATGATTGTGATAGAATGCTATTGTGCTATAAGAAATAACAAGCAGGATGGTTTCAGAAAAACCTGGGAAGACTTATATAAAGTGATACAAAGTGAAGTGAGCAGAACCAGAACACTCTACACAGTAACAACAGTAGTCTAATGATGATCAACTGTGAAAGACTTCTTAGCTGTTCTATTCAATATAATGATCCAAGATAATTCTGAAGGACTCATGATGAAAAATGTTATCTATGTCCAGAGAGAAAATTGATGGAGCCTGAATGCACACTGAAATAGACGTTTTTGCTTTTTTTGCAAACATGACCAATATGGAAGTATGTTTTGCATGAGTGAGTATAATTGATATCATTGTATTTACTTTTTTAATGCATAGGGGAGGGACTTGAGAGAGGGATGGGTTCAAAACAAATTTGTAAAAAAGAATGTCAAAAACAAATAATGTTTTTAAAGTAAAGAAAGCTACCCATCCATGTTCTTTGAGCATTTATCTATTGGGTTATCAGCTTTTAGTCTTAACATATTTAATCAGTCCTTTATACATGTTGAAAATAAGACCTTTATCAGGGAAACTTGCAGAAAAAGATTATTTCCTACTTATTGCTGCTTCCTTTATAATTTTGATATATTAGACTTGTTTCTTCAAAAACTACACACACACACACACACACACACACACACACACACACACACACTTAAATTGTTCATTTTACCTGTGTGAATCTGTCAGTTGATTGTGAACTCTTTCCTTATATTGAGATCCAAAAGTTATTTCCTTCCTTGCTCCTCTAATTTATTTATGATATGACTATATATCTATAAATTCCTATATCTATTAGGAGTTTATTTTGGTATGTGCTGTGAAGTGTTTTTCTATACCTAATTTATTACAGACTGCTACATGTGAACATTTTTAAAGCAATTGAAGACATTTGGTCTAGAAAGTAGAAGGCTACAGGATGAAGGATATGTTAGTTGTCTTCAATTACTTAAAAGACTATCTTTTAAACAAGAGACTAGATTTTTTCTATTTAGCCCCAGATGGAAAAGCTTAGGGCAATAAGTGGAACTTTCAAAGAGTCATATTTAACCTTGATGCCAGAAAAACTTCTTAATGATGCAAGTTATCCAAATGCAGAATGAGCTTCCTTGGGAAGCAGTGGGTTCCCCCTCACTGGAGATCTTCAAAGCAATGGCCATATCATACGACTTTGTGAAGATACTACAGAAGGTTCTCTTGTTCAGCAATAGGTTGGACTAAGTTATCTATGAGATCCCTTCTGGTTCTTGAATTCTTCAGATTTCTGTTTTTGCAGACTAGCCCCTAGGTGATGAATTAAGCATTCAGCCATAACAACCCATTACTGTGTATGCAATGAAAGAGGCAGTAGAAGGGGGAGCAGACAGTGCTAAGAATCACAAGTGTTTAGAGTGCCAGTAAACTTCAGTTTGGGGGCATGTAGGTGTTGCAGAGGATAGAGTGCCAGTCCTGGAATCTAGAAGACTCATCTTCCTGAGTTCAAACATGACCTCAGACACTTATTAGCTGTGTGACTCTAAGCGAGTCACTTAACCTTGTTTATCTCAGTTTCTTCATCTATAAAATGAGTTGGAGAAGGAAATGGCCAACCACACTAGTATATTTTCCAAGGAAACCCCAAATGTGGTCACAAAGAATCAGTCATGACCAAATAACAAAAACAAAATATCAGTTTAACTATTGATACTCTGAATGTGAGGTCCTTGTCTGATGACAAGTCGACAAAGTATCGAAGGAATGGAATCATATCAATATTGACATTGTCCTTATAAACTAAAGAAAAGATATAAAGAAGGAAAACTTCTGAAGTGGAGGAAACATTCAATTTGGGATTGATGATATTGATATGGTATGGACAGGGAATTCACAAACCGAGATTTTTTTTTTAAATAAAATGTGCAAGCAAGGTCATATAACAGAGGTTGAGTATGAGACCATGATAAAGTCCTATAAAAATAGTATTGGGAATGCTACAGAGCCCAATAAGCTGAGGCTTGCAAGGGAAAATAAGCACAACCAAAAAATCTTCTGTTCATTTAACAATATTGGAAGAAAAATTAGGCTCAAAGATGAGCTATGGTAATGCTTGGGCTAGATGGAATGGTGATCACTAATAACAGAGATCAGCTGTTCAAATCTTATTTTATTTCTTTCTTCTCTGCAAAGGAGAAGGACCTTTACGATGGAAAGGGCAGAATCAAAATAACTTGATACCTAAGGTAAGTAAGAAGATCACAAAACAGCACCTAGCTGTCCTCAATTAGTGACTTAGTGACTTGAGCTGAGATGAACTACATTACTAAAAGAAACCATAGGACAATGAGTTTGACTTTGATTTCTAGAAATTTTTTAAAAGATATGGTTAATAAATATCTAGAAGAAGAAGCAGTGATCACAAAGAGGCAGTGTGGCTTCGTCAAGAACCAATATGCCAGACTAACTTCATAGCTGTCAAGAAGAATGGTGTGGATATAGTTTATTTAGATTTTTTTCTTTAAAATGATTTATTGAAATTTTTTTACATCATTGTCTCTTCCCGGTGATCTTCCCATCTCCTACCCATGGAGCCCATCCTTGTAACAAATAAATATGGCAAAACAAATCAGTCTATTGACTGTGTCTGAAATATGTACCTCATACTATATCTACAATCCATCATCATCTCTTTGCCAAGAGAGGAAGGCATGCTTTAACATAAATTCTTCGAAATCCTTTTGGACAGTAATTATAATATTTTTGGAGTTGTTCTTAGATTTCATTTTTAAGTTATATTTTATTTTTCCAAGCCAACAGGAATTTGTTAATTGTTTATTATGTACTAGGCACAACATTAAGCACTGTCAATACAAATACAAGCAGAAAGAAAGAGAAACTTTGTCCTCAAGGAACATTATTCTAGTGGAGGAAGATAATACATGAAAAGGAGCAGAAAAACAAGAGAATGGTGGAGAGGTGAAGATACCCAGTGTGGACATTATAGAGAATGTCCAAAAAAGACTTTAGAGAAGAATGGAGACAAATGGTAAAATAGCTAGCCCGTGCCTCCTTCTTAAGATTAAGATTCTGGGAAGAACCAGCCAATCAGAGAGAAAGGATTTCCAATCAATGATAGTCTGTCTTCTCTCCCTCCCACTTTCTGCACCCCCTACCCCAACCATAAGAAATAAAGAAAAATAAAAGTCCCATTACAAACATGTATAGACAAGCAAAATAAACCCCCACATTGGCCAAAAACGTATCTATCTGTATTATGAGTTCATCATCTCTCTGTGGGGAAGTTGGTAGCATTTTCCATCCTTAGGCTTCTGGAATTGTGGCTAGTCATTAGGATGTTGAAGTCTTAAGTTTCTTTCGGTTGTTTGTCTTTACAACATGTTGTTGTATAAGTTCTTCTCTTGATACTGTTCATTTAACTATACATCTTGCCAGATCTCTTTGAAACCATCCCCTTTATAATTTATTATAATAATATTCCATCATGTTCCATAACTTATTCAACCATTTAGTTTCCTCATATGTAAAATTAGTGGGTTGGACTAGATGACCTTTAGGACCCTTTTTGTTCTAGATATGTGGTCCTATAAGTTATAACATGCAGTTGGATGGGTAGTTCACCCAAAAAGCCAACGGAAAAATTTGTGGTGGTTTTAATTAAGCTATTGCATTTTAATCAAAGATGAATTACACACAAGAAATCACATAAAGATTTTCAGCAAAGATAAGTGGAATGGAAAAACAGGTAGGCAAATCATACAACAAGAGTAAAAAGTAACAACAAATGGACAGACCTTGTTTTTATCTATAGGGGCTAATACAGAGATGGGCATACAGCATGTACTTAATAAATGTTTGCAGAATTGAACTGAAGCCACAAAGCACATTAAATATCACACCTGGAAAATAAGCTTGGGATTTGGGGAGATTTGAGTACTTTGTGCACATGCGTTAGTTTGAAGACATTGGGAATGAGATATTCTACAATGTCTGACCTTTACTCTTTTCTCTCCTGGCCTTTCTGCCACAGTTTCTGGGAGGCCTAATTGGCTAGCATTCCACCTCTTTCCGTGAAATGTTGGACATCATATACATATCTTAGTAAATATTGTTAACTCCTTACCAGGTGGAGCAAATTTTGAAAAGGAGATATCAAAACTCCTTTGTGCTTTGAGGGAGATTATGCAAAGGTCTCAACTCACATCCCTGTATAGCCTTGTATCTTTTTTTCCCTTGGCACTGGGGCGTGAAGTAGGGGTAAAAAGTAGGCCCTTAAAGAATGGGAACCAAAAGTGAGCTTGAATTTAAAGTAAGAAAGACACTTCCTGCCCAAGGACTTGTATACTTAGCACCTTTAGTCACAAGAGATAGTTTTGTGAATGAATAGGTTTTATTGACAGCCAGCAATGCACTGAACCTTGACAGAAAAGAGGTACAGTTAGGTTTGTACCTTCAGAGAAAGAAGTCTTAGGATCTAATCAGTAAAAACTCAGGCAAGGATTGAAAATACAATCAGGTGAAGAATAAACAAAATCTATTAAAATGTTAAGACACCAGTGTACAGAAGACTCTAAGGATTTTGTCATATTAAATCCTTTACTTTTTGTCTGCAGGAAATGGGGAAAGCACCAAAAGGTATGACATTTGGGGAAGAATTAATAGGAGGTAAAATTGGCTTGGTGGCATGTCACAATGGAATAAATAGGAGCAATAAACATGGTTTTATTTTAGTTTGTATGATTCTGGTCACCTGCAACATAATTCAAGTAGGGAACTCCTGTGGTGAGGATTTTCTCCACTTGTGCATATTGTCAATACTTCCACAACTTAGAATCTTTAAGAAGTGTCTAAGGCAGAGAGAGGTGATCACTCAGCTAGCAATGTGGCCGTTGATAGATCATAGATTCAGGGGGACAAGAGACCTTAAAGACCATCTAGTACAGTCTCCCATTTAACAAGTGAGTAGAATGAGGCCCAGGAAGGTTACACAGGGAGTGAGAGAGGTAAGACGGGACCTGAATGGAGATCTTCCTGACACTACAAAAGCCTTCTATCTACTACCTGTCAAAGAATATGTTGTCGTTGTTGTTCTGTCATTTCAGTTGTGTCTAGCCCTTTATGACTTTATTTGCGGTTTTCTTGGCAAAGATAATGGAGTGGTTTGCCATTTCCTTCTCCAGCTCATTTTACAGATGAAGAAACTGAGTCAAATAGGGTTAAGTGACTTGCCCAGGGTCACACATCTAGGGAGTGTCAGAAGCTGGATTTGAACTCAAGTCTTCCAGAGAGACTCTATTCACTGAACCATCAGCTGCTGTTCAAAATAAAGACATAAGCTATTTGGTACATGAAAATAAATTAGAATAGAAATGTTACCTTTATCCATTTAGTATTAAAGTATACATTGAATAATAATACAACATAGATTATTATAAACTATAGTCATCAAAACACAATGGGTAGAAAATATCAGGTTAGACACCCCTCTCACCCACCCATCCAGCATGTAAGGCAGCAATAATAGCATTGAATGATGTGCTGACTAATCTCACTTATCCTAAACATATTATTTTCAGATTTGACCTAAATGGTCAAGTTACTACTTTATCTCTTGCCATCCAAATCAATTGACTCCCTGCCTTTCCTTAGAGCCTCTCATTTCTACTTTGTTCACTATTATCAAGCCAAGTCCCAAACCCAATTAAGCAGCCCTGATTCCAAAATCTCTGCTCCTGGAGAAATGCGTCATGCAGCCCATCAAGGTAAATGAATTAAAAAAGCATCTGAGCAGGTATCTGGTGAATGTCACAGTTCATCCTTCCCTAATAAACCATGTTCTCTTGCTCATTCATTTGTCAGTCACAATAACTAAGGATTATTATTTGCTGCCTGTACGTGACACCAGCAATTTGCAAAGTCTGTTGGCCAGAAAATCAGGTTAGAATGACAGAGTGAGAAATTAAGCAGAAGTCTGATGTAATTAGCTACAACAATCAGTGCTCTAATTTCTGATTTATTGTTTCCTGTTTTCCTGCTGTGCTCCACTCCATGTATACTGTATGGGCTTCATATAGGTCAAACAATTGCCTTATCAGTCCTGGCCTAGCAAGAGGTCAGAGTTAACAATATTTATTTAAACATGCAGGATGCTTCCCACTGCAATTAGGAAATAACTATTACTAATAGGTTCTTGGCACCATTTCCTCATTTATACAATTTTATGAAAACAAAGGGAGAAGAAATAGGATGGAACTCAGTTAGATTGGGGATTTTCTTCATGCATAGACATCGATATTGCTTTGCTTTTCCCCTCAGAGGATTTTTCTTGTCAAAAGAGCTGTAATTCTAAAATGAGCTGGACAAAGTATCATTCCTAGGACTGCCATCAACTCAAAAATATGGGATACATATGCTTCCTGGTGGGTGGTGAGATTTTATTTTCAAAGCTCTGGCTCTCTTTAATTGGTATACACACTGGCAATGGAAAGCCCCTCTTGGGCCCGTTTAGATTTTACTTGTTTGTTATCTTGGGCCTCCAACCCATTAAAAGTGAAATAGATTTTTTTTTCATTTCCGAAATTCTTAAAAGCTATCTTTTCAAAGGAAAATTCTGAGCTTTCTCATCCATACCTCTAAAGACATGGAATTTAAATATAGAAGCACCCTTTCCATCTTTTTGGGAGAGGTATAGTCAGGACCTCCTATTTCATTGGCATATAGATAATAACCAGATCGGAAATTTATGTCAGTGTTTTGATTCTGGCATTTGCAACAAGGTTTCAAAAACTACCTGGGGCATTATGTCAGAGGCGGAATTTGAACCCAACTTCTTTGCCCTTTTAAGGTTGGCCATCCATTTACTCTACTATAATGCAGCCTATTTTATTTTTAGCCTATATGATGAAAATACAGGTGTAATACACATTATGCAATAGATGGTGCATGACAATGGATTTGAGGTAGCCCAAATTATATCTTAAATGCCATATAGGTGCTGACTACCCAAGGGAAAAACAGTTGATGTTAAGATAGCACTTTAGGGTTATCAATATACTTTTTTGACATGATACCACATGATCATCACAACAGTTTAGAGTTTGCAAGAAACTGTATATGTGTGACATCACACAACCCTCGTAACAGTCCTATAAAGTAGGACTTTATTGGTATTGTGACCCTTATTTTACAGGTATTGTGACCCTTATTTTACAACAAGGAAACTGAGGTTGAAAGAGTAAAAACTTTGTCATAATGACACAGCTGAAAATGAGAGGAAGGATTTAAATCTATAACTTTGCTGTCCAAATCCAGGGTTCTTTTTGCTTTTCTCTTTTAGCTTTCATGAAGATAGCCACAAAATGTCTTTTGGATAAATCAAAGGATACATCTGTAACACAAATAGCAATGCCTTCACTTTTGGGGTTTTTTTGTTGGTTTGTTTAGATTTTGTAAAAATAATGGTCTTTCTTTGAGCAGACCACATATACTGTGGCATGGTGGAAATATTGCCAGATATG
>CM053623.1:255605733-255622362 GCA_028646595.1 Phalanger gymnotis
AGAGACAGAGACAGAGACAGAGAGACAGAGACAGAGAGAAACAGAGAGAGACAGAGAGAGACAGAGAGAGAGAGAATGTGTGTCTCCAAACTTCAAGGTAAGCCCATGAGGCCAAATTGTAGAGACCCTAAAAGCCAGGCAGAAGAGTTGGACTTAATGTGGTAAAAAATAGGGAGTCACTGCAGGTTTTACATAATCAGAGGAGTTATTCAATCAAAGCAGATTTGGAAGAAGACAAATCTAGCCCAAGGGTCCATGGTGGTATGGAACAAAGTAAGACTATATGTGTATGTAAGTCTGCTGAAAAGTGAGTAGTCTTAGAATATTTTTTTTCTAAAATGAATGTCTTTGAAAGGCCCACATTTGATCTAAGCAATGACCAGCTGCCCTTCCAGAGGACTAGTGATGAAGCATGTTGCCCATATCCTAACAGAGAGGTGAGGGACTAATATGAAGAATGAGATGCAGTTTTGAACATGGCTAGTGTGAGGATTTGTTTTGCTTGACTATATGTATTTTTTTGTTTTGTTTTTTCTTTTTTCAGGGGCAGGGAAGAAGATGTTAGGGAGAAGAAAGTAAGTGCTTGTTAATTGAAGAAAACAAAATTTAATCAAGAAAATAAACATGTAGTCTATGGATAAACTGATGCAGAATGAAACTAACAGGATCAGGAGAATGATTTACATGATGACTGCAGAAATGTAGAGAAAAACAGCATTGAAAGGCCAGTGCAGCTTGTAGTATGAGGATAGAGACCCAGGCCTGGTGTCAGGAAGACCTGAGTTCAAATCCAGACATTTACTAGCTGTATGACCTTGGGAAGTCATAAACTTCTGTTTCCTCGTCTGTAAAATGGGAGTAATAAGTATCTACTTCCCAGGGTTATCATGAGGATCGAATGAGGTAATGTTTGTAAAGTACTTATCACGATGCCTGGCACTTAGTAGGGGCTGTGTAAATGTCTATTTCCTTCCCTCCTCATTACAATCACCAGTCATGACTTTAGAAAACTGGAGATGAAGTATGTTAGCCAGCTCTTGGCAGAAAAGTGGTAGACTAGAGGTACAGAAGGAGATACACATTTTAATACATTTGATATGTTCGTAAAGTTCATAATATCATTTTAAAGAAAAAAAGAAGAAAACAGGTGCAGTGCAGTTTGACTGAAGAAACAACTATATCTAAAGGAGTAATTGGAAATAAAATTAGACCCACATGGAGAGGCCTTTAATGAAAATCTAAACATTTAGAGTGCACTTCAATAGATAATGACGAGCCCTTTAAGGTTCTTGGGCTATAGAACTGCATTTTAGAATAATTCCTGAGGCTGTTGTGTAGATTGGATCGGAGGACAGAAGTGAGACTACAAGTAGAGAGAGAGGTGTCTGAAGAGCATAACTTTTCAAATAGTCCAGGAGAGAATTAATGAAAGCCCAAATAATGGGAATGGCAGTAGCACTGGAAAAGAGAGGATAGATGAAAAAAGACATGGCGGAAAGAGATTCTAAGAGAATTGAGAACAAACTAGATGTGAGAAGAAGCAAGAGAAAAGAACAAGTCAAAGATGACTCCAAGGTTTCCAGTTTGGATTCCTAGGGGAAATCGTGGTATCACTGACGGAAGGAGGGAAGTCAGGAGGAGGCAGTTTGAGAGCAGAAGATAATAAGTTTGGTTTTGTACATTCTGAGAACATGCCTTGTCTCTACAACTGGATGGGATAGGCAGAGATTCTTTGCATACCTAAAATGATAGCATTTATGGTTATTTTGGCAGATTCTGAACTTGTAAGAATCTTTATGGGAAAAGAATGAATAATTCTTTCAGAATCATTTCATAAAAATACCTTCCCAATATGCTACAGAAATCTACAAATTGATAATAAGTGTATGGGTATGCTTCCAGGGCATCAACGGTAGCAAACTGTTAACCCTCATGTAACAATTATATTCACTCTCATTTCCTCACTCATTGCTGTTGATTTCTATTATTTTCTCACCTTGGAGCTATTTTATTTTACTTGATATGTTTCTTCCAGTCAGCCCTTAATTTCTAATTCTCCCTGCCCCTGCCCTAATCAGTCAGCCAGTCAATCGACAAGCTTTTATTGATTTATTGAGTGCTTTCCATGTTTCAGGCACTGTGCTATACAAAGAAAGACAAAAAATATGGTCTTTACCTTCAAGCAGCTCATATTATAGTGGGGGACACAAATGGGAATAACCATGTATATTTTATATAATACGTATATGGACATGTTTATATCTATCTATAGATAGATAGATAGATAGATAGATAGATAGATAGATAGATAGATAGATACAGTATCATGTTTATGTATCTTCCATGTACATCATATTTACACACAATAATATATGTACATACATTATGTGTATGGGCTATATACATATACATATAAAATGTCTATATAAATATGTATGTATAAATGTACGGTATTGTGTTTGTACATATGGGGGGCACTTGCAGTGGTGGATGGCTGAGGAGGTGGGAGGGAGTACTGGAAAAGACCTCATATTTTAGTTCAAGAGCTTATTATTGCAGGCCCATTTTTTTTTAAAAAAAACTAATCTTTAGTGTCCCCCCCACCCCAATCCAATATGCTTTGTTCTAATCTTCTTAAGATATATCTTTGATCTTGCAACCCTCTGCTCAAAAATCCTGGCATTCAAGAACCTCTACAATATGGCCAGAGACTTCCTTTCTAGCCTTATCTGTAAGTACTAACCTTTCTAAAAATTCTATTCTAGTCAAATTGTCTGTCTTATGTTTTATGTCTTATGTTTTCTTTCCCTCATTCTTCTTTTGTTCATACAGTTTCCCCTGCCAAGAACACTTTCCATTTCCTTCCTGCCCAGCAAACTCTAACTGTATCAATTCAATTTAATAAATATTTTTATAGGGCCTACTCTGTACACACGAGTGAGAAAGTAATGGTGTCAAACTCAATGAGAAATAGGGACTACTCAACTGTATATAAAGATCTCTGTGAGGCCACACATTGACATAGAAAACCACACATTAACATCATTGTGTCTATGTGTATAAAATCATTTATCATATTTTTAAAATTTATTCTGTTAAATACTGCCAAGTTACATTTTAATCTGGTTGGACTGTACTCTGGAATGTTGGAAGGTAGGAAGGGACAATGCTATCATATTTGACACCTCTGGTGTAGAGAATGCCAAAATCTAAATGAGATAAGGAGATTTCGTGTTACTAGATGACTCTGCAGATGGAGGATTGGACTTCAATTCAGAACAGATCTGAGTTTAAATTCTGCCTTAGAGTCTATGTAAACTCCTTAAGAAAAAGTTTTTACTGACCGTTAGGCATCATGAAGGAGATAGCATTTAAGTTAGCCTTTAAAGGATAGATAGGAATGCTGCAATTGGTGAAGGTTGGAGAATGTTCCAATGGAGCAATAGAAAAAAAAGGTATGGTATTGCAGAGAGTAACCCAGTTTGGGTAGATCATAGAGAATGGGGTGGAATAATGTTAATGAAGGCTAGAAATATTAGACATCATTTAGACTGAACAAAGTGAATGAAGGCTAGAAATATTAGGTAGTGCCAGAATGGGGAGGGACTTGCATGCCAAGCTAAGAAGTTAGAACTTTATTCAGTGGGCAATAAGGACCTAAGGAATTGTTGTAATAGGAGAATAACAAAATCAAAATTTTCCTTAAAGAAAGATTATTTGGGGAGCAGTAATAAAGGAAGGATTGGAGGGGAAAGAGTAGAGGCAGAGACCTGTTAGGAGACTTTCTCAAATTATTTTTTCTTATTAATGCCTACTTTGCCCAACTAAATTGTAAGCTTCTCCTAAGCAGAGACTACGTCTCAAACTTCTCTGTACCTCCGACAGTCTATAGTACATAATAGGCAATCATTAAATATTCATTGATTTGAAATAACCCTTCATTTCATTAAGATGGCAAAACATAAAGTGACTGGACTAGATAACCTCTTTAGGTTCTTGCCAGCTCACTAATTCTAGGATTCTGTAATCAGTCTCCTAGATGTCTGAGACTAAGCACATAAGTGCCTCAGTTCAAAGGAACCCATTATTTGGCAGAGATGTATAATCTAAAGTTTCTGGGAAGAATTTTACAGCATGGTTTTCCTGGCTTGGTTTCTGAATATTTCAGATCTTGTGTTTAAGTACCTGTCCTGGTAAATTGAACAAGTCACATACCCTTGTGTATGTTTCTGTGGGTAAATATTTTGATATAAAGGCAAAGGAGAAATCACATTGGTGGGTTAATGTATCAATTCAATATAACACATCTTATGTGTTATAATTCTATAAATGCTTGAATGATCTGTTATATTTTAATTTAAAATGAAAGATGATGGATAAGGATAAATCCAAGAAAAGCTTTTACAGAGACCAGACTATCTGAATGCCTGGTTTTTAAGAATGAATCTAGTTAATACTAACAAAGTAACAGTGAATAAAAAAGCTTGACTGCATCTAGGCTGTACAGCAAATAACAAAGTTACTCCATGTTTATCATTTGTTCAGTGCTTTTAAGTTTTGCAAAATGTTTTTCATACATTATCTCATATGAACCTCACTACAATTATGTGTTACAGTAGAAAGAACACCCACCACAGCCAGAGCACCTGGATTTAAACCCTACCTCTGATGCCTGTTACTTATGTGACTTTACTGAAGTCACTTTGCTGTTCTAGGTCTCAATTTTCTAATCTATAAAATGAATAGGTTGGAATGGATGACTTCTGAAGCCCCTTCCAGTTCCAGAGCCATGATTCATTTTTTAGATGAAGAAACTGAGGCTCAAATGGGCTTAAGTAACTCACCTATGGTCACATATGCAAGCAAGTGTTAGAGGTTGGATTTGAATCCAGTTCTTTTTTATTTAATATTTTTTCTAATTACACATAAAAACAATTTTTAACATTTTTTAAAATTTTGAGTTCCAAAGTCTCTTCTTCCTTCCCTCTACCCCCCTCCCTAATATGGCAGGCAATTAGATATAAGTAATCATGTACAGTCATGCAAAATATTTTCATATTAGTCAGGTCGTGAAAGAAAATACAAACAAAACAAAACCTTAAGAAAACTAAAGAAAGTTTTTTTAAAGAGTATACTTCAGTCTGTATTCAGACTCATCTGTTCTTTTTCTGGGGATGGATAACGTTTTTCATCATAAGTCCTTTGGAATTGTCTTAGACCATTGTATTGCTGAGAATAGCTAAGTCATTCATATTGATTGCCATTATAGTAGTGCTTTTACCATATACAATGTTCTCCTGGTTCTGTTCACTTCACTTTGCATCAATTCATACAAGACTTTCTAGATTTTTCTGAAAATATCCTCTCATCATGTCTTATAGAACAACAGTACTCCGTCACAATCATATATGTATTTATGTATGTGTATATATATATATGTATATATTTGTGCACATGTATACATATATGTATACACTATAACTTGTTCAGTCATTCTCAAAATGATGGGCATCCTCTCAATTTCCAATTCCATAAGAATTTTTGTACATATAGGTCCTTTTTCTTTTTTTTTAATAATACACATTTGGGATACAGACCTAATAGCAATAGTGTTGGGTCAAAAGGTATGCATTGTTTCTTAGACCTTTGGCCATAGTTTCAAATTGTTCTCCAGAATGTTGAACCCGGTTCTTGATGTCATGTCTAGTGCTTTCCTCACTATACCACCCTGGGTCTGATTAATGTTTTAAGCATCATTCAATTAATGTCAAGCTCTAACTTCTGTAATGCAAGGAAAAATGCTCATTTGTTTTTTTCTACATGGCATTCCCCACTCCCATCATCAGAGTCAAAGTTGACATCCCCAATTTTTGCTTTCTGGATCATCCCAAGCATTCATACATTAAAGACAAAATGGACTCATGCTGATATTTCTAGCAGCAGCTTGAGCTTGCAGGGTCCCTGTGAAATGTTATAAGTAATCAGCCACCAATGCAAAAATAAAAAAAATAAAACATCAGAATTTCAACCTGGCTTTTGATTTTATAATTTAATACCAATATTACTGCCCTTATTAGTTTTACTGGCAAATCAGGAGCTCATGGCCAGAGTCCAGCTGTGACCCCAGGGCAAGAACTTTTTGCCTCCTGTCACCTTCTGACAGTTTAGGCCATTAATTACCTCAATCAGCTCGAACACAAGCCCCTCTCTGTCTGCCAGCTGGCAGTCCCCAGCTTCAGCAACTGGCAGCTAGCAAAGATTTAAAACCAGTAAAAAGGACTGCTATGTAAACAGTTTATTGTATCAAATGCAATGGCCGTGGTAGACACGCATCAGTAATCAAAGGTAGGCTCCACTCTCAAGGGCCTTGATAAGTTAGCTGAGATGGAAGCCAACGTCATTTTTTTGTTGTTTATCTATACTTTATCCGGGAGAATGAAACCAGCCTACAGCCAGCCTTGGATCTCCTTTCTAGAGGCCTTATGTCAGTTCAGAGAGGGAATAGCAACCGCTCAGTCTTAAAGAAAAGAAACTTGTATCCAGCCCAAAGGAAAGAGCCTTTGGCCATGATGTTTATGTTTCAGAAATCACAAAATAGGAGGGGAGGCTTAGAGCTCATTAGTACTCATGGATACCTCATAGGCATTCCCTGTGCCACTGAGTTGGGACTGACTCCTAAGAGGGAAGCAAGTCTCTTGCCAGGCTCATTTGTAAAACACTTTAAGTACTGCAGGTTGGGAAACATTAAGCTTGTCCTCTAGTTTCAGCTGAAATATTGTCTTAACCTCTCAGTGGCTCTTTTGAAAAGTATTTGCCAATATGGTCCCCAAACTTCCAGGATGATCCCTGATACTCTAGCCATCCCTTAACCATCATCTCCAAATAACTAATTGCTATTTGATAACTTAATCATATGGATAGTCAGAAGACAAGACAAAATCAACTCAGTCTGCCATGCGGTGACCATTCATAGAATTCAGACCTAAGGGCATCTGGCAGTTAATAGGATCTGTTTACATGTTGAATGAATAAATGACAAAGTATTGAGCAACCATGATATGCTGAAGGGGAACTTTATTTGGATTCAGAGGGTACAAGTTTGAATTCTGGTATTGTCACTTACTGGTTCCATGGCCTTGGGGAAATGACCTCACCTCTCTTAGTTTCTTTGTGTCTAAAGAAAGAATAAGGTAAAGGCAAGTTAGATGACTTCTAAGGACCCTTCAAAATCTAAATCTATGATCTGATGGTGTTTAACAACTTAAGAACTGGATTCAAATCTTGGTAGAGAAATAAATAGTTTTGAGAGAACCAAAAGCAAGTGTAATAATGCCTCAGACAGATGACCAAACTCTCATCGTTCAGAATGAGGAGACCAAGTGATGGGTTGGGCATTGTTCTTATAAAACCAATTATTGACTTCGTGCTTTTTTTTCCCCTTAGGTTCTCTCCTGGCATATCATCGTTGCTCAGTACTTGATCACCCATTCATTCAACATGTAAACAGATCAGTATAAACTGAAGGGGGAAAAAGAAAGCAAAACTAGGGGAATCAGGAAAGGCTTCAAGTTAGAAATGATTCCTGAGTTGAGTCTTAATGGAAATTAAAGGTTCAAAGAGACAGAGATTATGAGGGAGGGCATGCCTGGGGTGCATGATAGCCTTTATGAAAACATGGAAGCAAGATATTAAGTGCCACATTCAGTGAACAAAAAGTGGCCTACTTTGTCTAGAATGCGGAGGGTATAAAGGGGAATAATATGAAATGTCTGGAGAGGAAAAAAAGGATGAAATCTCTCTGGAAAGGATGGTTAAGCAGATTTTTGCTCACAGATAATATAAAAATATCCATTACTCCATTCTTAGACAATAAAAAATTCATGGAAATTTGGTAGATTTGGCCCACCTTCTGGAGAAGGAAAAAAGATTATTTCATTGAACTTAGAAACAGGTTGTGTTACACATGTGTAAGTGAAGTCCAATATCTGTGTTGCTAATCACTGAAACCTATCATTTCTTCCTATATTATATATTTCCTTTGAATTTAGCCTTTTTGACTCAATGCTATCAACCTTGGCATATGATTCTTTTTTTTTTTTGAGGCAATCAGGTTTAAGTGACTTGCCCAGGGTCACACAACTAGTAAAGTGTCTGGAGCCAGATTGCAACTTAGGTCCTCTTGCATCCAAAGCCAGTGCTCTATCCATTGTGACATTTAGCTTCCCCCAGTATTTGATTCTTCATAAAAGGCATGGTACTGGCGTTTTGTGCCTCTGGGTTAGGCCAAGGGAGATGATGGCTTGCTTCCGTTCTACTCAACAAACAAATAATAAGGATCTATAAAATGCAGAACCCTATATTATTAGGTACCTGGGGAGATTATAAAGATAATTTAAGATATAGTACTTAAGTTCTCTGGTTTTACAATTATCATTTAGAGCTAATCCAAAGAACTAAACAATCAGGTCTTTTTCCTCCTGTCTTTCTTTTGCTGAATCATCATGCCTTTAGCATAGAAAAAGAACAGAATTAGATATTATTTCTAGCTGGAGTCAAATGTACTACCTCTTAAGGGTGGTGAACTCCCTAGCCCCTATTCATCAAGCATAGGCTAGATGAACACTTGTTGGAGGGGAAGGGGGAGTTCATGTTTCTGGTAGCTGTTGGATTAGATTCCTCTGAGAATCCTTCAAATCCTAATATTCTATGGATATATTCCTTCCTTTATACTATCACTACCCTAGTTGAGACTCATATTACTTTACCCTTGGCTCTTTTCAATAACGTCTGTGATTTAAATTTATCACTAATCTATTCTAGACACTGATGCCAAACCAATATACTTTTAAAAATAACATATTAATCATCATTTCTCTGCTCAAATCTTTCAATGTCCCCTTTCTTCCCTCAGACAAAACCATTTAATAGCTCCCAAGTGCCTACATGATAAAGTCCAAACTCTTATGTTAGCATAGTATTCAAGATTATCTGGTGGCTGTTCTTAAGCTCTTTCCAATCTTTTCCTCATATACTAGCCTGTGGAAAACCCTTTACTCCATTCACATTGTTCTACATGACTTGCACATTCTTACCTTTATGCCTTTGACCATGCTAGTGTGCCTATCAAGAATGGCCTTTCCTCTGAATCCTACCCCTCCTCTAAGGTCCAGTCCTTCATTTTCCAGGAAGCCTTCCTTGACCATTGCAGCTCATGGTCTTCTTTCCTTCTGAGGAATTCCTATGAAAGTGATTATCTGTCCTATTCTTATCATACATCTATTGCCTTATGGTTAGTCTTTTTAAGTGTATTTATATTGTAATGCCAAATAAATAAATTCATGCAAGACAGGTAATGTGTTTTATATGTCATCATATTCTTCTAACAAAATATCTAACATATGGTATAACAAAAATGATTATGAATACAAATTGTATATGAAAGAAAAATAAAAATTATATGAATGAAGAGTTGAAGATGACTACTTTAGTCATCAGTGTAAGGACCTATGATCCATGCCAGCAGATCCTCTTCCCAACTGGCACAGGTCACAACCCCTTAAAATGTAATAGACAAATAGATCAAACGGTTATTACATGCTTTCTATGTGTGAAGCACCGGGCTAAGTCCTGGGCATATGGATACGAGCAAAAAAGATTGTTCCTACCCTCAAGGGGCTTACATTCTCATGGAGAAAAGACAGAAAACAATATATAAAATGGAAATGGAAAGCAGGGAAGGAGACCAAAGAGAAAGAAATATGGAAAGTGAATTGACGAGTGAGTGAAATAGTCTTCAAGAATTGCTATGGCTAAAAAAATCTTCACCATGCAGGCAATTCAGTAATGAGTTTCACTAAGCTTGTATAAGCTAATCATTAGATAATAATGTAACATAAATAAATGAATGAGTGAATAAGCAAACAAACAAGCCAATAAATAAATAATGATTGCAAGTGATTGTATAGTGCCTCAGGATTTGCAATGCTCTTTAAATGTCATCTCATTTGATAATAACACAATAACCCTGTGAGGTAGATATTCTTGTTATCTCCACTTTCCAAGTTAGTTCACTGAGGCTGAGAAAGGTTAAGTGATTTGCTCAAGGCCACACAACAAGGAATCATCTGAGGCAGATTTGAACTCAAGTCTTCTGTCACACACCCTAACTGCTGGGCCACCTAGCTCTACGCTCAGATAATATATTCATTCTATACTCAAAGTCTTCCCACCTTGGTAATAATTTCCAGACCTTGCCCTCCATTGTTATAGCTTTCAAGAACTCAGGTTCACTTCTGCTCTATGAGGAGGTATCAGAGAAGTACTTTACTGGAATAATACTAACATGAAAAACCGTGTTTTTCCTTAGAGAGGTGAACTATTTGTATGTCTTTTATACCTATCAATAAAGAGTAAGTCTGGACCTGCAAAAAAGAAAATTATGTGTAGGAACAAAAAAAAAAATTTTATGAGACCAAACCCCATACATTTCAGTTCTTACTATAGAAAAAGTGATCCACTTATAGTTGGTTTTGCTTCCACAAATCAAATTGAATCCTCTTTGTTGTATTGATTCTAAATAGATATGTTCAACAAGTGTTATTAAAAGTGAAAGATCCGATTTTGAATCTCAACTCTCCTGTGTGACTCTGGATTAAACCTTCTTGGCACAGCCACTTAATCCATTCATTGAGGACGATCATGTCTACCCCTCTCACAATGTGACGTTAAAAGTGGAGGCATCATTTCATTGGTGTGAGCATTTCTTCCACTAAGGCATGTTGCAATGCATCTATACCTTTTTGTCTTTGCCTGTTTCTTTTCTATGTCTTCCCATAAGCTTTTCATAGAAGAACTTCCCAAAATATTTCAGGACTTCCTATAGCTTAGAATCTTAGAGTTGGAAGGGACTTCTGAAGCTCTCACTTAGACCTGTACCTGAAAAGGAAATATTCTCTATAGCATCTCCATCAAGTCTTAGTCTTTGCTTAGAAACCTTCAGTGAGGAGGATTAGCCCAGTACCCATCTCCTTCAAATGATCCTCACATGGCATAAAACTTGAGGCCAGGATGGTGAACATCCTGGACATTCTCCAGCTTATCAATGCCCTCCCTAAAATGTGTTTCCCAGAACTGTACCCAGTGCCTAAGTTTGGCCTGACCAGAAAAGAGTAGAGAGGGACTGTCACCTCACTAACCCTAGACACCATTCAACTAGGTGTAAGACTGTATCTATATTGAATTTTATCTTATCCTATTTGACCCAATGTTCAAATATGTGGGGTTATTCTTGAATAGAGAGCAGGTCTTCCAATGTGTTGCCTACCCCTCTTAGCTTTGGATCACCTGAAATTCGGATAAATACACCATCACTCAACTGTTTAGCCATTAGAAGATAAATGTTTTCTTCATAAAGATTCATGAAGTGGATTAAAAATACAAAAGTGCCCTTTTTCCTTTCCTAGAGAAATATTAACTGAATGGAAGAGAAGGAGGCCAGGTTCTAAGAATCACACAGTTTTTAGGTCACATGCAAAAACATCTGTTTAATTGCTAATAATATAAATATCTGCGCCCAAGAACTGGAAATTGAGGGGATGCCCATCAATTGGGGGATGGCTGAACAAGTTGTGGTATATGAGTGTAATGGAATACTATTGTGCTATAAGAAATGATGAGCAGGTGGGCTTGAGAAAAACCTGGAAAGATTTATATGAACTTATTCTGAGTGAGGGGAGCAGAACGAGGAGAACATTGAACCCAGTTACAGCCACATTGTGTGATGACTAACTTTGATAGACTTGGCACTTCTTATCAATGCAAGGTTGTAAGACAACTTCAAAAGGCTCATGATGGAAAATGCTGTCCACTTCTACAGAAAGAATTATGGAGTCTGAATGCCAATCAAAACATACTATTTGCTCTCTTTTTTTGGTTTTGTTTCTTCTTTCTTATGGTTCATTCCATTGGTTATAATTCTTCTTTGCAACATGACTAATGTGAAAATATGTTTAATGTGAATGTATTTGTAGAGACCATATCAGATTGCATGCTATGTTGGAGAGGGGGGAGGAGAGACAGAGGGAGAAAATTTGGAACCCAAAGGCCTGTGGAACTGAATGTTATAAACTAAAAATAAGTAAATTAATTTAAAAAAAAGAATATCTGTGCCTAATGACCAACAAGCTGATAACTACGGGAACTGAATGACATTTATGTTGACACTCTTGTGCTAAACAGAAAGAAAAAAAATGAAACTGGAACTAGCTCGTAGGCTTCTCTGAGTGAGAAAAAATTAAGGGATTAACAGAGTTGATATCATCATGTGTCCATAAACAGGGAAGAAAGGAACCACAGTGAAGACATCTGGGACTTATATACCAACATACATATTACAACAAATGAAGTAGCGAAATTCTACAAAGAACTTGCCAAAGGTTGAGAAGAACATAAGTTCCCTTAGGACACAGAGTGTTTTGTTTTTGTCTGTGTCTTGAGCACCCAGTACAGTGCCTTGCATGGTTTTTTAGAAGCTAGATATGTTAATTTCATTGTTTTACAGAGCTCTCAAAGAGAAAATTCCCTCTGCCAATATCGATTATCACCTCCTCTGAAACTTAAGGCATTGAAGTATTTATAACCTGGGGCATTGGGTGGTTATTTGTGACTTGGCTCAACTCATATAGCTAGTCTGTATCAGAGTCAGGACCTGAACTTTGGCTTCTGAGGCTTCTCTATCTCCTATGCCATGATCCTTCTCTTTGAATTCACTAGATGCTTAATAAATATTTGTGGGGCTTAACTGAACTCCCTAAGCCATACAATCATAGGATTGGAAAGGGCCCTAGAAACCATCTAGCTCAACCTTTTTGTTTTATAGATGATTAAACAAAAAAGCCAAAGAAGATAAATGACTTCCCCAAGGTCACATAGCTAATTAATGACATATACCTGAACTGAATAGTCACTTAAATGCAAAGAAAAGAATAGAGGAGGGAAGTGAAAATGTTTAAGATATATGAGTAATCTATAAGCCATTTGCCTCCTTCATTTCTTAGTCCCAAACAACTTTCTTAAACATTTTTCATTGCCCTCTTCCATTCTCTTCTTTGCATTTAAGTGTCTATTCAGTCCAGTCTAGCATATTTTTAGAAAGATCTATAGACAAGTTATACAACTTCTAAAAGATGGAGAATCTGGCTTCTTTTATCTTACCATCAAACTCCTGAATACAAATGTTCTTATACAAAATGTTCTCTGGGATAGACTCATTTCTATTACAATGCACACTTTCAAACCTGCTAAGCCCTAGACGATGTAATTTCTTACTAAGAAGAGAAAAAAAGATTTTATAGAAGAATGATTCAAGGTGCAATAAAGCATGTTTTTCTAAACCAAAATATTAATGTTGTTTTATAACATGTAGTACTAAAAAAGAAAAACACATTTCAAATGCAGGGCTTCCCTCCTGTTAATAAGAAATATTTCCTAGGAGTGCAATCATGTCTTGAACTTTACAATGGCAACTCTTTTTATTTCTCTAGTTCTATTTAACCTGTGCACTATAATTTTCTAGAAGTCCTATCCTGGAAATATATCCTTTCATGATTACAATATTTGCCATTTAATTTCCTAATCACTTTCCTTTAAAGACCAGCAGAAAGATTAAGAATCAGCAACTTCATTCTTCCTGAGACATTAATCAGACTAGTGCCTATTTTGTAGAAAAGGCCCAAAACGGTTTTAACATACTTAGTGTTCCATAAATCAAGTCAAACCAAAAAGCATTTATTAAGAACCTACTGTGTTCTAGGCACTATGCTGTCACCAGTGAAAGAATTTGGAAGCATAAAAAGCAAAATCAGATAAAAAGGATTCATTAATAGAGTTACATTGTCTAATAACTAAGTACATTTCTCTATACCCCAAAGAAAAGGCTAAATAAAAGGCTCTATAAATGGAGACACAGACTAGCCTATTTGCAAGAATTCGCAAGATAGTGTTCCCTATGCATGCACACCCACCCACACCCATGTATGACTTCATGGAAATGATGAAAAAACACCTTATACCCAGTTGCAATGGAAATTCCCTCATTGCCATCTGGACAAAAGATCACTGAAACTAAAAGGAGCCAGAATCTCTTTTAACCAGACAGGCACCTCTTGCCAACCATCCTGGATGGTGCTACAGCTCCCATTTATTTCCTGAAGAGCTTAAAGTTGTAGTACTTATGAATCCTGGGCAAATTAGAAATAGTATCAAATATACTTAATAAAATAAAAAAGGAGTTAAATTTAAAATATATTGGTTGTAACATAATCTCTATAATGCGTATTTTGGGTTTTTTTTCCTAGTAGTCACTGAACAAAGCAAAAGCAAACATTTGGTATTTTGTGTAAAAGAGTGCTGACATTGGAGTCACAGAACCTGTGTTCAAATTCTACTCACTGTGTGACCTTAGGAAAGTCTGTGAGTCTCAGTTTTCCCTTCCATAAATTGAGCGAGTTGAAGTAGATGATTTCTAAGGTCCCTTTCAGCCATAAATCCACAGTCCCATGAAAAACTGAGCAATAGGCATTTTTCATCCATTTGTTTTTCCATTGCAAATTGTTAATCCATTCTCTGTTGAGTGGTATTCTGGATACAATGTCATTTGCAACTCTAATTGGGAAATGGTTAAAGGACATGAACGAAGAATTTTCCAAAAAAAAAAAAAAGCAATTCTTTTGAAATAGTAATGTGAAGCAATAGCCATGTGAAAAACTTTCTGAATCATTAGTAATTTAGTGAAATGAAAATTAAAACAACTCATGCCCATCAGTTTGGCCAAGATGAGAAAACAAGGAAAATGACAAATATTGGAGGCCTTGTTGAAACCAGCATACCAATGCACTGTTGGTAAAATGGAAAACTGGTCTAATCATTCTGGACAACAATTTGGAACTATGCCCCAAAAGTAACTAAAATTTGCATACCCTTTGAACCAGCATTGCCACTACTAGGCTTAGACCCAAAGAGATACTGTTTTGTATTAGTTTGGGTTTTTTAGGAGCACAAAGACCTATACACATACACACAAAAAATAATTATAGCATCTCTCTTCACAAATAACTGGAAATAAAGAGGCTGCCCATCAAATGGGTAATGGCTGAAGAACTCATTGTCTATAAATGTAACAGAATACTACTAGCTTGTAAGAAATGACAAGAGGGATGGTTGCAGAAAAATCTCGGAAGACTTGTATGAACTATACTTCTATGAAGAATAATTTATACAATAGTAACAACATTGTAAAGACAATCAACTTTGAAAGACTTAAAAATTCTGATCAACACAATGACAAGCTGTGATTTCAGAAGACCAATGATGAAGAATGATAGAGAGGTAGGTGATGGACTTGGAATGCAGAAGATGAATATTTTTTTTGATGGGGCCAATGCAGGAATTTGTTTTGCTTTAGTATTCATATTCGTTTCAGAGGTTTGTTTTTCTTTTTTTCCCAGTGGTTATTGGTTAAGTGGGAGGAGAGAAAAAAAGATTTTTGTTAAGTGAAAAAAATTTAATGAAAATGTTAAAATGTCATCTGCAAACAGAAATATTTAAATAATTTATATATGAGGACTCTCTCTTCCCTCTGACTTTTCAGAGGACATCCTCTATAATGGGTAGTACATTAAGTTATTCCTTTACCACATATATCTTTGACAAGCACTGATGGGTAATGAACTGGACCAAGAATCAAAGGGGAAATGAGTAGGTTAGATTGCAGGCAAAAAATGCAAAGAACTTTTAATGATTCCAAGCTGACTCTTGATTTTAAAAAATCTTTTTAAGCACCAATATCATACTGGTGACACAGTGTGCACGCAAAATGTAGAATAACCCAATCTCAGAAGAATCATTTTTGTAGATCAATCACAAAGCAATGGAGGAAGATAGATAGTAGGCAAAAATAGAATGCATATTATCAATGTAACTTGCATCCAAGAAATGGCATGAAAGACATTGTTTAGGAGAAGATATATGTTCAGAAAAGGAGATGGGTTGGTTGAGTAACTAACTGTAGCAAGGGATAACAGATAGCTTGAGTACCTACAAATACTAAAGTCCCAGAGGAAGACTTCCAACATATTGGTGAGAATTTAAAGTATGAGATGACAACTGATGATTTGTAGTAGCGAAGGAAGGGAATGATCACATTCATGAATTCTTTGATCTCACGTGGACAGAGCACTATGCTAGTCACTGGGGGAAGAGGAAGTTTAGATAGTATAAGCACAAGACTCTTAGTCATAAGCCTGAGGTTATGCTTGGTTTCACTGATAGCATGATGGGCTTGGGGTAGGAAGATCTGAGTTCCAGTCCCGTCTTGAACATTGACTAGCAGTTTGACCCTAGACAAGTCACTTAACCTTTTTTCGGCTTCCGTTTCTTCATCTGTACAACGGGGACAACAATAGCACCTGCCTGTTTCCACAATCCAGCTAGCAGATTTTTTTTTGGGGGGGGGAGGAAGATCCACCAACAACCAGCACCCAGAAAGCTGCCAGCACCTGCCAAAGCACAGGTTCTTTTGATCTGCCTTAATAAGGAAAGCAAGGTTAAGGGGTTGGCAAGCTTACTTTAATT
>CM053623.1:255629833-255639893 GCA_028646595.1 Phalanger gymnotis
ACTATACTATACTATACTATACCACAAAAACCAAAAAATTTAGAGGGAAGAGTAGCATTCTGGGAAAGTGCCCCCAAAATCACATCCATGAAAATGCCCCAAATGGAAGGTGAGGAGACCATACCTCTACAATTCTCTATGCGTGGGTAAAGAAGAAGGGCTCTGAAGTAGATGTAAAGTTGTCCTTTTAAAATGTAGAATTCTTCTGACATGATGTGATCAAATCATTATAAACCAGGTCATTGGCATGAAGTTTTGACTTTGCAGTTTTATTTTTCTTCCCACTGGCACCCCTGGGGAAATGTAAAATCCTATAATTTAGCCCTTTTCATTGTATTTTTTCCAGGATCCTAATTCTCTTATGAGGCAACTCTAGCTTGCATTCAAAATGGTGGGGAGGAATAAAAGCCTTGTTCTATTATTCCACAACATTGGACCTAAAATATATTATGTAGGAAAATAAAAACTCAGAATTTTTAAAATGGATGTCATTTGCACAGCTCAGTGTTTGATATCAGCATATATTTGTAACAGCTCAAAAGAGTCTGCTGTGATTTTTTGGACACATTTTATAGTACCCAGCTTCAGTTAACAGAAGTTGTAAATTACGTCTAAGTGGAATTTATAAACAAAAAGTTAAAGTTGCGCCTGCAAGAGAATGCTGAGAAGCTCACATAATGCTGTCAACATGTACTGTGCCAATGTTCATCCTTTCCTTTATTATTAACCGGGTTTTTTTTTTCTACCTGCATAGATATATGTCCAGCTAAGTATGTGTGTACAGATTTATGTTTGCAAATGAAACAAAGCTGTGCGGTTATTATTCCAGAGGTCAGCAAGTCCCTGAAAGCACGTCCTTCCTTGGTCCTATTAAAGTACAGTACCTCCATTCCTCCATTGTCATTCTGTGAGTGTAATCCAAACTAAGCTTTTGTTTCTGGGTGCAGTGCCTGGAAAATAGCAATTTAATTTAGAACCACTGCAACTCAAGTGTTTCCTAGGTTCTGACAGTGTTACATCAGGTGATCAGATACATTTTTTTTTAAATGATATCCCTGTGAAGAAAAGGAATTGCTGGGAATTTCACTGAAAAGGTTAAATTAAATATATTATTCCTGTAAGCAAATTGCCTTTAAACATCATTTAAATTTATACCATGTGTCAGATTTCTGTGTTTTATTACATTACAGGAATCAGATGCTAGTTTCCTGCTTTCAAACTATTTTAGTCAGGGGCATTGGCTCTTTATCAAATTGCAAGTGTTGCTAGTTGGTTGCACCCTGTTGGGCTAATTTCCCAACAATGTTTATGCAGTAAAGGTGACACTTGCTGATGTTACATGCTCCTTTGAATATTTACAAAGTCAGATCAGAAATATGCTTTTGAAGTTAGTTCTGCAAATACTGTACTCCTTATCCCCGCTCTGAAAAAAAATACTTCCTATATGTTTTGCATTCACCTGTCTGTCTATGTTGTCTGCTCTGATAGAATGTAAGCTTAAGGACAGAAACTGATCTCTGCCTCACCAGTACATTGCCTAGAATATAATAGATGTTTAGTAAATGCTCATTGATTGATTAATGTAAATAATAATTTTGTATTCTTAAAAGGCACGCCTCTGACATAGTCAGATAAAAATAAACCAATTTTGGTATTATCTCTCTAATGTTGTGAGAGGGAATAATAAATACATTTTTCATTCCTTCTACACTCTAGCTCTGAATTTTCTGAACTTATATGAGGCATGCAAGATAGCATTGTCTTTGAAAAGGCCTGCTGACTAACTTAGAGAAGATCATATCAGAGCTGGGTGAAAAACTGTCTGGGAGCATAAGGACAAAACTTATTTCTAGGGAAAGGGAAACTTTTTATTTTATTTACTATTCCAAAAATGAAAGCATTGAACACCGAAGGAGTTAAATTGGTTTGCTTTTCTTCCAGTGCCTTTCTGGGGAGAGGAAAAAAAAAGGTGGCTTGATTCAAAAGTTAGGACTGTTTCTTCTAAGTGGACTTATCAACCGGCATCCCTTCCTGCCCTTTAAAAAATTATTATTGAATCCATACTTTGTATTTCAGTGGCCCATTAAATTCTTCCTGCTTATTAGAGTTTCTTTTTAAGTATCTGAGGCAAATTGTAAGAGCATGACTGAATCTGAAAAACCCAGCAATTCTCTTGCATTCCCCAAACAACAACACCGATTTCTTTGTTTTTTTGTTTTGTTTGGGTTTGGTTTTAAGTGGGGGGGAGTGGGGTAGGTAGAACATTAGCCCATGACAGCAGTGAGATTCCACAGATCGATTTTTGAGTTCTTTTATCTAGTAAACATCCTAATGGTCAACTTCAAAGGATGAAGAAAGAAGCTGTTCTGTTTTCTGTGCCAGAATGAGGGAGACTAGGCTTTTTTTTTTTTTTTACATCTCATATGGGAGATATGAGGAGCCTTTGAATGGGTCATTGCCTTTTATGAGTAGTAATGAGGTGAGAAGTATTCTAGTGTGTGGCACAGGCCTTCATTAAAAAGCGTGAAACAGAATGGCTTACGGTTAAAAGGGGTAATTTGTTCTAACATACTTGCTAAATTGTGTGGTAACCAGGCCAGGGAGCTGGATGACATTTTCCATAGGATTCCCGAATGCATTTGTGTGCAATTATTCCTCCTGTACAAAGTTCAGGGATTTTTCCAAGAGCTTGTACTAACTAGTTGACAACACTCATTCCTCCAATGGAAAGTACACTAAGCCCCACATTTAAAGAGGTGTGGAAGCATCCAGAGATGTTCTCATTCTGTTTTAGGAGCCAAAGTGTTCTCATAAAAAGAAAAAATTCATGGAACCAAAATTAAGTGAATATCATTAGATGAACAGGTAATTTTAGAAATAATTGGGAGTTTCTCCGTGGATGAAAAATCACACAGAAGTAAAGTAGCCAATGCACCAAGGGCAGTGGCATAACATGTCCTACCAAGACCATAAATCAAGTCTTGTGGGTTTATGCCTTCTATTAAAAAAAATAGGAAGGAAAGTGTGTAGTGAGCAGCGATAACTTTGCAATCTCTGTGGAGAGAGAGAGAACTGGAGTTTTCCCTATTTTGATAGGAATATACTGGTGAAGGGCAGCATGGCAAAGTGGATAGAGAGCCCCCCTCAAAGCCAAGAAAATCTGATTTCAAGTTGTAGCTCTGATACATATGTGGTGTAAGTCACCTAACATTGGACTGCAAGCTTTCCTGAGAGCAAGAACTGCCTTTTGCCTATCTTGCTTCACCTTAGTATGGAGCCCGACACATAGTAGACATTTCCTAAATCTAGCTGACTGATGGACCAATAATGTCTCAGTGCTCTAGTTAACTCTAAGAATAAAAGTTGCCGAGGAGATGCTAAATTGTGATGGTAGAGGTGGTTTCCTCATCTGAGAATTCTCTATATCAAAGAATTCACTGATCTAAACTTTGTTCCTACTAGACTGGTAGATCAAGGGAATACTAAAGACAAAGGCAATTCGGAGTTCAGAAAAACACTTGATAAATCATCTCAAGTTCTCCTTGTAGACAAGATGGAGACAAGTAGGAGAGACAATAGTACAATTAGGTGGTTTGGGAGCTCGTTAAATAATGCCACCCAAAAGTAGTCATTACTGGATTAATATCAACCTAAAGGGAGATCTCTAGGGAGTACCCCTAGAGATCTAGTCTTCATTCTTCACTGCTCAGCACCTTGCTAACTGGGTGACCCTGGGCAAGTACTAAATCTCTGTCTCAATTTCTCTCAATTATAAAATGGGGATAAATGATAGCATCTACTTCACAGGATTGTTTTATGGATCGAATAAAATATTTGTAAAGCACTTAGCACAGTGCTTCACACATAGCAGGTGCTTAATAGATGCTTATTTCCTTCCCCTTTATAAATTATTTTGGTACAGTCATACATGGCATGCTTATAAACAAATGACTGAATGATTTCTTAATCATGTACTATGTGCAAATCACTATGCCAAGTGCTGGGGTTAAAAACATTAAACTTAAAAAAGAGTCACTGCCCATAAGGAGCTCCTTTTCTAGTGGAGGAGGCAACACTTTGCTAAGTTTTAGTTGACATGAACCTTAGAAAAGAAATGCCTGTCTTATTGGATTTGAGTCTAGATCTGCCCCTAACCACCCCAAAAAAAGGCTAAAATGATTATCTAGATCTATTAAGAAGAAATTCCATAAGGTTAAATGTAAAGTCCTATATCTTAGTTTAAAAAAACCAAACCTATACAAATACAGGGTCAGAGAGGCATAGGTAGACAATAACTCATGTGAATGAGATTTAAGGAGTTTTATGAACTACAAGCTTAAAATTATTCAGTATGGCATGAAGAGCAAAATGTCACTCCTTGGGATTAATAAAAAGAGTTTCTACACCTCTAATCTATCCCTTCTCTGATGGGGGGAGCATAATTCATCACTTCTGGAGTTGTGGTTGGTCATTGCATTAATCAGTGTTCCTAACTCTTTCAAACTTGTTTTCCTTTACAATGCTATAGTTCCTGTATAAATTGTTCTCCTGTTTTAGTTCACATTATCCTATATCAGTTCATACAAATCTTGCCAGGTTTCTTTAAATCTGTACACCATATGCCTTTTTGTTATCCTTTGGGTTGCTTGTAATTTTGTTTTTCCCAAGATTATGATGTCTCATAATTTGTGTCCTTTTTGTCAGAATATTAGTATTAAGGAAATGGCTTTTTGTGACATCAACCACTGAGATGACTATAAAAAGCACTTAGCCATTTCCCAAATGCAATTCAATCTTAAAACCTTTTCCTTCTTAATTCTAGTCCTAGTTCATTGTTTATCTAAAGTCCCTATCTAGATAGGCTGATGGATAGAGAGGTAGATGTATTACAGAGAGAGTGAGACAGAGACAAAGAGACAGAGACAAAGAGAAATTTGGTAAGTAGTTGTGTAGCCAGACAGAGTAACTCAGAAGTACCATTCCTGTATATCATACATATTTTCTTCAAGCAGAAAGTAAGAAGACATTGGAGACAATGGGTACTAAATAACATCATTAAAACAAAACTGACTGCACCTTATATAAGAAATAACTGGCTAAGGATGTAACAGGATTTCAGAAACTTCTGTGTAAGTAAGATCAGATTATGGAAAAATTAGAGCAAACTAAAAGTGAATACAAAATCTAAAGATGAGAAGGTGCGTATGTGATATCAGCTCCAATTTGATCTTTATAAACAATATATTGACTCCAAATAGGGAGAAAGAGACAAAAATAAATCTACTGATTTAACTTTAACAATTTTTGAAAGAATCTAACAAAGACAAAATGATTATCAAAGCAAAAGGGTCAAAAAGAGCCTAGAAACTACTTCATGCAACATTTAATCTTCTAGCCAAGTAGACAGAGATGGTAGCCAACAAAGCCAAGAATTATTTAGATTATGAAGGCAACAGCAGTGGAGCCTTGGTTCTTCCCACCCTTGATGTGAATAACTCTCTCTTTAAGTTAGCATCTGTTCATTGAGGAGACGTGCCCACTACCCTACTCTGAGGTATTATTCCTTTCCTCAGTTTCTTGCTATGACTTACTTAATATGTTCCCATCATCATCATCATCAATGTCATCACAGGGACAAATAAGATGCTAAAAGTCTGTAAACCCGTATCTGAGAACAACATATTCTACCTTTATCTCTTCCGGTGTGAAACATTGTTACCTCATACTTTATAACAGTTTTCGATGCAACATAACTTCCCTTGCTAACTTAATTGACAAAGATTTTCCCTATGGGTTAACTGACCTCTCATTGCCATTGCTTATGATAGCAATCAGAATAAGGTTTCTATCTGTCTGCCTTCTATCCAGGTTTTCCGTGACAAGAGCACAAGCTTGTATATAAAGATTTATCAAGAAAGACCTCACAAAATAGTGAAAAGCAGTAGAAACAAAAGTCTACAGAGAGGTCAGAATGAGAGGAGTCTAAGGCAAATAATCTATAGGATATCTGCAGATGAAAACAGCAAAGATAACAAAAAGAAAAATGCTAGTATTTCTATAACTACATAGTCTGATGACAGTTGGTGGATATTTGTTCTAGAACTTCATGCCCAATGTACTATTATGAAATTACTTAACAAGATCAATTGAAGAATATTGTCCTGAGGTAGAGCAGTAGAATTTAAGTGAAGAGATGGTGACACAGCCTTGAGGGGAATGAGTGCACAACTTGCTACAAAAGCAGCAGAATTAGGATTAAGAAGGAAATAAATGATCAACACACCCATACTTGTCAACGTAATGTCAGGCAATGACAGAAACCACTACAGGATGATAGCTCTAAGGCCCAGTGAAACATCCATGTCTAGATTGGAGAAGATGACTGTGACAACTCACAGATCAAAGTGGATAATCTCTCTTGCTCATCATCTTCCTGTCCAGAATGAGATGATTTCAATATGGACATTGAAATCCAGGGCGTCCTACCCATCTTCTGATATGGTGCCAATTCAGTGAGACACCTACGATGTTTATTGATGACTTTGCTACAGCGTCTCCTCAGCAGACAAAGATGGAGAATGCCCCTAGTGTCAGTGAAAAAAGATGAAGGAAGGGACAAGTGGAACAAATGAAAAGGGCAATCCTTCAATTAAAAAGATTTGGTTGTTACATTTCCCTAATGTATTTGTAACAGTAGCATGGGAGATACTCATATTTACCCTTCTTGGTGGGTTATACAGAGCATAAGCAGATACTCTCTGCCCACTTCTAGTCAACTATAAGGAAATTTGTGGAGAGCCTACCTTTGGCTATTAGTAGGGAGGGGCTTACGATGTGTGACATTGAAGAGGTCCCTATTTGAGACAGAAGAACTATTGACACAAGCAAACTACTGATCACTTTGGAACCCTTTGCTCTTCTTTCTGGTTGTGAAATGTGTGACTTTTTTTGAGGTTGTCCCAAGAGTCAGATGAGAGAGAGCGTACCTTCTCTGTCTGCTATTGTGCTTCTACACAGTCCATGAGCACATGGCCCCCTTTGTCTCTTTGTGTTTATTCTTTCTTGATCTTGGGGTGGGGTCTCCATGGTCAGTATGTCTAAGACTGGAAGTCACCTTGTAAAATCCATGTATTCAAAAATCATACTAGCATCTAATCTACTTCAGTGACAGTGCTTGACAAAAGGGAGAGCTTTAAAGAGAACAGAGACACACCAAGGACAGATGGATGTAGAAATAAAATTACCTAGAGAAGGGAGCAACTTCAGGCAAGATGATTTGGGTGGGGGGTGAGAGGAGGTGGTGGTGGTAATGCAACAACAACAACAACAACAACAAACAAGAACAGGAAGAGGAAGAGGAAGGGGGGAGGAGGGAGGCAAAGGGAGGTAAAGTAAGGGGAGGGGAGTGGAAGAGACCAAGAGAAAAAAGAGCAAGTTTGGGTATTGGATCAGACAGTGCCGTTGTCAAAGTGAAATGTTAAATGTCTAAGTATCAGTACTGCAGAATTGTTTTTTGTGCTAATGAAGCTTAGTATTGTTAGTCTCCAGACTAATTGTAACCCTATTTATTAGCAACTGAATGGTATTCTGATCATTCTCTTAATAGGTGTTCTGATTCTTTTATGCTTTGCATTTTGTGGGTAGGAACAGCTATCTGCCTTGTACCATTGAATAAGTCTTTTATTTTCCTTCTTTGGGAGTCCCAAACATAAGTAGCGAATCAAGCTATAATTGACATTGTTCCTAGGATTCCAGGGAAGGGAGTACTTATCAAGCTAATGGGTATGAGAGTGTTTCAACAATCCAGCTACAGCTGCTGTGAGGGTGTAAAATCAACAACAACCAGCTCACAGAATGCTGCAAGCCCAGGTCCTTTTCATCTGCTTTATTTAAGGAAAGCCATGTTAAAGGGTTAACAATCTTACTTTAATCCAGCATACAAATATCATTTACTTAGTTCAGGGGAAAAAACCAGCACCCTAAATTACACCCTGAATACAATTCGTGGTTATCAACATCTGAGTCTTCAGCCTGGGAGCTCATGACAATGGCTGGCCCAGAGTCACTCCCCACTCTTCCTGTGGCTAAGAGTTCCAAGAGAGAAGGCTAACCTCTGCACTTATATATCCTGTTCAGGACCCTGAGGGCCCCGACCTCACCCAGGCTGGGTGTGGAAAAGTTCCCCATTCCCATTATCACATCAGATGCAAATCAATGACTCCCAATTGTCTCAGTGCTGAGAAATACAAAAACATCCTGCTTTATCTGCCCCATTCAAACAAAGACCAGAATCATTAAAGGTCAACAGCAAAAAGTCCCACCTTAATTACTACTACAGCAGTGAAGAGTCTAATCCAACTACTTAGAGATCAAAGGACAGAATTCAACAAAACCTGCAATGTCTGGTTATAGGACACAGGTAAATGTAGGTCGCCAACTTCTGTGGCCCTAGCTAAGCAGTGCATCTCTTTTATATAATCATTATCTGTACCTTGAAAATGATGGCAGGAAACCTTAGAAGGAAGACACGCCTATTTCAAACCATAGCAACGGTCAAGACCATGATCAGAATGACCAGGCATGATCAGAGGAAAAAAGGATATGTCCCAAGACACTGGCAATCATGGCACAACTGAAAACTCTCTGGATACCGCAAAGCTCAAAGATAAAGCCATCTCCACAGAGGCTTGAGTGAGCAGGTTAAAGAGCAGATCTTCCCTATAGATCCCAAGTCATATTACTTGGCTCCTTGCTACTGTCCTATAACCAAATATGATGACATATGAGAGGAACATCTTTAACCTCCCTAATCCAGCCATAATAATGAACATGTCTCCCTCCCCAACTCCCCAAATCCCTTCACCTCCACAACAATGGACAAATCTTTACGGAGCAGGAGAGTCTCTAAAGGATTTCTCAGATGCTGACAATCACAAACTCTGACTGAGGCACTCTTGTACAAAAGCTACCTGCCATCTGCCTGAAATGCTGTTTAGGCTCAGTATAAAAGAGGACAACAAACAAAAAGCATCAGTGGACAGCAAGGTCATATATGGCCATAATATCAAAAGACACTAAACAAAATTAAATTATATTGATTCAGAGAATTCCTGCATAGTATTAGTAGGTCTTTGATAATATCTAGTCCAAATTTCTCATTTTAAAAACGACAAACTCATGCCCAGAGGCAGCTGGGTGGCACAGTAAATGGAACACTGCACCTGGAGAGAGAAAAACTGGGTTCAAATCTGGCCTCAGTCACTTATTAGATGTGTAATACTGAGCAAGTCACTTTACCTCTCTCTATCTCAATTTCCTCTGTAAAGAGGGATAATAATAGCCCCCCCCTCCCAGGATTGTTGTAAGGATAAAATGAGATAATATTTGTAAAATGTTTGTACACCTTAAAGCAATATATAGGTGCTAGCTATCATACATATGTATTTATATCTATGTCTACATATCTATACATACACATATACATATGTATTTATGTATGTGTTCTAGCTGTTTTTGTCTCACCTAAGACCACACTCAAATGCAGAAGGGGAAAACACATACAGAAGTAATCCTGCCATAATATGTCAGTAGGGAAAATATTAGCTTTAGAGTCAGGAAGGGGCAGCTAGGTGGCACAGTGGATAGATTGCCGGGCCTAAAATCAGGAAATCCAGGAAATCTCACCTCTAAAATGAGAGGGTTATATTCAATCTAATTTAATCTAATCTATGATTCTTGGATTCAGTCTCTCTCTCTCTCTCTCTCTCTCTCTCTCTCTCTCTCTCTCTCTCTCTCTCTCTCTCTCTCACACACACACACACACACACACACACACACGATTTTATTTAATAAATACAGAGGAAGAGAGTGAGAGAAAAAGATTAAAGATGCATAGAGCCAAGGACTGCATCATATGTAAATTCTGCTCCACTCTTTTTCCATTGCATCTAGGTATATGGCAGGACAATAGCTTATTCTGCATGATGAAGGGAAAAATTAAAATGCATCCTTTACCAACTGATATGTGAGAAAAGTATATATGAGGTTCTCTTAAAGTAAA
>CM053623.1:255640393-255674317 GCA_028646595.1 Phalanger gymnotis
TAGATCACAAAGTGAAAAAGTGGCAGAAGCACGAAATTTGCCTAGGTTGCCTGACTTCAATTCCAGGATGTTTTCCCCTAGACTACCCTGGACCTTCCTTGTGACTGTGCCTTTTATTTATGGAGCTTCAAAAACCAAATAAATGACCTCATTTACTCTTCTTTTTCTTAACGACCAAACAGAAAGAAAAAGAGATCCTCCCCCGCCCCTGCCCTTAAACCAGGTGGATTTCAGAAGTGGAAATAACTCTCAAAGTGAATCACAAGTATTGTGTAGGTGCCCTGAGCAGGAATAGCTATGCCACACAGTTGGCCGCATGCCACAGATGGAGGCATTAGGTGGAAAAGGCTATCTCATCTTATAAATCGGTGAAATAGGCAAGGTTGAAATGCACATTCATTATAACGGGGAGAGGTCTCTTGCTTTATTCAAGCCAGACCAGATCAGTCCATGTTTCATGGAATTGTTGATGCTCAAATTAGCTAAATGTGGAATCACTTTAAGTGTTTGTCTGTAGACTTTCATTTTTCAATGCACAGTGGTTTTCAGAATTATAGTGAAAGATGATGGTTTCTCTTGCAACTTTTTGTTTATGACAAACAATACATATACTGTGACAAGGTACAGAATTTCCCCTTAAATCATTAGAACTAAAATAACTTGTTTTGTCCAATTCTGATCCTAAAGATTATTCCCTAATTAGTGTCACTGTACAGCTTAACACAGAAATTTTAATCCTTCATTTACCAATTTTATTTTAATGCTATTACTCGGCATATGCTGGCTACATTAAACCATTACAGTAAAATTAAAATGAAAGTCATATGATTTAACCCCCTTTAAAAGTGTTCAATAGGACCAATAAAAGTTGAGTGCCAAATACCAGATGTCTGATTTAAAAAGACATTCTAAGCAAAGAGAGGAAAAAACCCAAAACCTCCTATTACTTTTACATGTTGTGTAGTTGAAATGAATGTCAAGAAGAAAGAAAAAACAATCTTTTTTCTTTATAGAAGAATGGTGATATGTTTGTTTCAAGTAAGTTTAAAAGAAGAAAAAAGTAAAGAAAAAGTAGACACTACCAGAGAGCTAGTTAATTGTTGGAAACACCACCCTAAAATAATAAATATGTACAGAATTTACAGTCAGTTGCTAAGCCAACTTCAGAGTTTAAAGACAATAAGGAGACTTATCCCAGCTTGAAAATAAAAAAGGATGAAGTCCAATACAATGGTTATAACTGAGATTGATAAGTAGAATCAAGTCTCCTTTTGCCCATTTCCCTCAAATCTTGGTGTCTCCTCCACATGACTGTCAGAATTATCTCTAATCAAAGCCACCTGCCTTAAATAATAAATTGACTTTAGTGCAGCCAAAAATAGGCTTATCCATTTTTAACCACTTCCAAGTATAGGTAATCTTATGAGAACCAACAGTAATATCAGGGAATCAGCTAATTCAGATTCATTAGAGTGCCCACCACTTACTCAATTCAACTTGGAGAGTATCTATTAAGTGCTTATTGTATACCAGGAACTTATCTGCAATGCTGAAATTACAAAGCTAAAATTAAAATAGTCTTGACTTCGAGGAGCTTATATTCTACTGATATGTATGATATTTACAGATCAGTAAATACCTAGTTTATACAAAGTAATTTCTAGGGAAAGTAAGGCATAACAAATAAGAGGATCTAGAAAGGCCTTCTTTAGAAGGCAGACCTTAGTGGTGTCTTGAAGGAAACTAGCATTGTGAGGAAATCAAGAATCTCTCTGCCTTTCTCTGTCTCTGTTGCTCTGTCTCTGTCACTCGCTCTCGCTCTCGCTCTCTTGTGCTCTCGCGCTCTCTCGCTCTCTCTCTCTCTCACTCTCTCTCTCACACATTCTCTCTCAAAAGCAAAGCAGCTAATAACTTCTTGACTTGTCTTAGTCATAATTTCATCCTCCAAAGAGACAAGGTACCAACAAAGGGAAATGCTATTCTGTATCTGATTCTCACTAATGGGGAAGAAGCTGACATGAAAATGATGGCAATGTCAGAGTGATGTGTCTAATCTATTTTATAATTTGTGACAAAGGAAAGTAAATCTGGGCATTGATCCTAGATTTTGAGAAGCAGATTTCAACAGGTTCAGAGGAAAGATAAATCAGATCCCATGGACTACATTGTTTCAGCAGATGTCAGCCCATGAAAGATGAGGAAGATGAGGAATCCTCAAGAATGAAATGTGAAGGCACAAAGAGAAACAATTCCAAAGAAGAGGAAAACCACATTTCTCTGAAGGTAACTCAGCACCCAACTTTTAAAAAGAAATGTACAGAAGACGGAATTTGTGAATAAAATTGTCTACTATTCCTTCAACAACTTCAAAGGCTGATTTATATCTCAATTGTCTGATGTAAGTGCTACTTTAGAAGGTTAGCTTTTTATTTCCATTTTGACAATGGACATAGAAATATAGGATTTTGGCAAGGTCCCATAAAGATAGTGCCAAGTATACTAATACTCATAATGAGCTAAGGGTAGCAATAGAAGCTAAGGAAAACAAAAAGGGTTTCTAGGTTTTGTTTTGTTTTTACTATTTGAGGAGAAAAGGAAAATCAAAGAAGGGATCAAACTGTTGCTTGGGACAGATGGGACAATGATAACTGACAACAAAAAGAAGGCAAAACTACTCAAACCTGGAAAGGGGGATGACCTTTTATACTGGATGTGAGAGAACAAAAATGACTAATAGCAAGTTGATGCACAAGAAAAATAAAAGATAGTATGAGAGTAACTAACTGTTCTGAATGCTTTCAAGTCACCTGGGCAAGATGAACTACGTTCTTGGATCCAGAATAAAATATGTGATGTGATTGTTGATCCTCTGCCACTAATATTTTAATGATTGTGTGGAAAAGGAGAGGAACCACAAGATTAAAGAAGACCAAATGTTATCTTGATTAAAAAAAAACAGGAAAAAGAACATCATCTGCAAACTATAATCTAATGAGCTTGGCTTGACTGTACTTCCTGGGGAAATTCTAGAAAAAGATGATTAGTAAATATCTAGAAAAGGAGGCAGTGATGACAAAGCATGGCTTCATCAAAAATAAATTATGCCAGAATAATATCATTTCTATTTTTGTATGATTAGTACTATAGATGGAATTCACCTAGATTTTAGCATCATTTCCTCCATACCACTTTATCTTCTCCATGACAGAGATATGAAATACTTTGTCACAAGCTTTGCTAAAGTTTCTAGATATTTGCTAGCCATCTCTTTCATTTAAAGGAATTACATTTGAAATGTGTAAGAAATAGTGAATAAATTACTATAGTTTGGTTGGCACACAGATTAGTTGGGACTAGTTAGGAATGAGGCTAGAAATGGAATTTGAGGTCATATTGTGGAATGGCTTGAATGCCTGTTTAAGAAATTAGTTTCGTTCAGTAAGCAATTGCAGCCAATGATGATTTTTGAATAGGGTAATCACATGACCAGAACTGGGCCTTAGGGAGATTATTCTGGCTGCCATGAATTTGATCTATTTGAGAAGAAGAAACTGGAGAAAATGAGACTAGTTAGGAAAAAATTATGTATAATTCTAGAGCATATGGGGTGTTTGAGATCTTTGATGTGAGGGCTTACTGAGCCCTTTTCAGGGCTGTTCATCCACCTTTGGTGTCTACTTGGCATTCAACTCTCACCTGTGGCTCCAAGAAGCTGTAGCATGCAAAGCAGCTAAACTCTGGTAAATCATCTCAGCAGATGGGTTAAACCAAGTTGAAGGTAACTAATGGGCCTCAAATCCATCTGTGAATTGAGCAGTGTCTATCCCAAGTATGTGAAGACCTCTCTCAGTGGGATGGGCAGATGAGAACAATTTGTTCCAATGGTGATGAAGACAGCTGAAACAGGTGCTATGGAGTGCTTAGAGCTTGGTCAGACATTAAAGATGCCAGTCACCCATTGCATCCTGGGCCATTGTTAGTCATCCTGACTTTTGACACTGACTTCAATGAATCAGGAAGAGGAAGTGAAGCTGATGACTTTCTGCTACTCTGCCTCACTTTAATCCAATTCACTCATGAGTCAAGACATTGCCCTGTGATGTAATTGGTTCTCTTTGAAAATGAAGGACAAAACAACAAAAACACTATACAATACTCCAAGCAAGAGGTAATGAGGGTCTAAACTAAGATTTTGGTCTTCAGAATTGAATCATTCAATCAACAAACATTTTATATACCCAGAATGGTGCTACAAACTAAGGATAAAAAGTCATAAATGAAACAAATTCTACTCCATAATGGGGAGGTGCAGAAGGCATTGTGAAAATAGAATGGAAAAGACTTAGTAAGTAATTAAGATGCAGGGGCAAGGGAGAAAACAATTTAGGATGACTTAGCTTTGTTGACCTAGAAAGCTGTAGTGCTTATAGGAAAAACAGGAAAGAAAAGAGGAAGAGCTGGTTAGGGAGAGAAATATATTGAGGCTAATGATGAACAAGGTATGCTTGAGATACCCAAATGCACTTTCTTTGGGTGGCTGTTCATTCTATCTAACACCTTTCTACAAGTAAGCCGAAGGCACTACACAGGGAACTCTTAAGCTAGACTGGCAACAATACGAAGTAGAAAATGAGGAAAGTGGGAAGAGGGAAGAAAGAATACAGAGAAAGAAAGGAATATAACCAGAGCTGCCACTGGGAATTTAGGAAAGAGTTGAAAGAAGGAACCACCAAGATATTGCAAAGCTGGTGCATGCTGTCACTGCTTCTGAACTGATGAAAAACAGTATGGTATATTAGAGTGGTGTACTTGAAATTAAGAAGACCTAGGTTCAAATGCCACCTCAGATTCTTACTCAACCTTCCTAACACACAACCTCTTTAGGCCTCAGTTTTCTTATCAAAAAGGTTGGGGTGGCTTGATGGCAAGCTCTAAGTCTCTGATTGTATGATTTTGAGCATACCATGTAATCCATGGTCTTCAGACCAGTTGGCACACAGGCAAGCCTGATGTATAATTGTGACAGCCTGGAGTATTGTAATAGTTTTCCAATAAGTCTCCCCACTCCAATCTATCTCCACACAGCTGCCAAAGTGATTTTCCTAAAGCATAGGTGTATGTTACATCATACACCCTCCCCCAATAAACTCCAGTGGCTCCCTATTACCTCCAGAATCAAATTGAAAATTCTGTTTTGCATTTAAAACCCTTCACAACATGACCCTACTTTTCCATTCTTATACTTCATTCCCTTCCGCACATTTCATGACCTCATTATACTGGCTGTTCATCACACATGACGCTCCATCTCTACATTTATGCAGCCTGTCCCAGGTGCATGGGATGATTTCCCTGTTAGTTCCTACCTCCTAACTTCCCTTGCTTCCCTTCAAGAATAAGCTCAAAACTGACCTTCTGAAGCAGGCCTTCTCATCCTGCCCCTCCTTCCTAGCTCCTAGTGCCTCCCCTCTGAGAATATCCTCCATTGACACTGTAAATGGCTTATGTGTGGGGCAGCTAGGTGGCACAGTGGAACATTGGGCCTGGAGTCAGGAAACTTCAGTTCAAGTCTGGCCTCAGACCCTTACTAGCTTGGGTGACCCTAGGCAACTCACTTTAACCTTGTGACTAAATTTCCTCATCTATAAAATAAACTGGAGAAGGAAATGGCAAACCACTCCGGAATCTTTGCTAAGAAAACCTCAAATGAGATCACAAAGAATCAGAAACAACTGAAAACAACTGAACAATGAAATCGCTTATATATACATAGTTATTTGCATTTGTCTTCTCCATTAGAATATGAGCTCCTTGAGATGAGGAAGTGGTTTTGACTTTTTTTTTATATTCCCAGAGTTTTAGCACAATACCACAAGCACCACAGTGCTTTACAAATTCTTGTTGACTGACAGATTGAGTGAACAATTGGTTTGGGAAAGGTGGCAGACTATAGGTAGGTGAAGGAGATGGACACCAACATTCTAGATCCTGTACTTCCTCCCCACAGTGGTTCCTCACTCATTATGGTCCTCCACTATGCTCATGCCAGTCATCATGACTGGCTGGGGAAGAAATACATACTATACCCCACCTCCAACCATATTGGTACCTTGGGGACAAAGATTCAATGTTGCATGTTATGACCCTGTGCGAGGGCCCCATGCTAGGTATGGATCTGTATGGTACCAGAAAGATATTGGGCCGTAGAAGCAGGAAACTGTAAACTCAAAAGGGATTGGAATGTCCAAGCCTGCTCCGATGTTTCCATAGCTTCACTACAGATTCTGCCATGGGTACCTCAGGCTTCTTTTTCACAAGGCCTTGTTTCATTTTATTTTATTTTATGGTATTTTTCAATTAACAAGCATTTTTTTTCTCCTTCTCACCTTTACTTCTTTTTAAATTAACAAGCATTTATTTCCTTTCACTACAACTCCATCTCCCTCTCCCCCATTAAAAGAGAGTTAAAAAAAAAATAAAACTTGTTTTGGACTTTATTGGCTTTTCATGGAAGTTTGGTCCCCAAGCAAAACTATGAAATTAGGAACTGTTCATGCTTTGATACCTACTCCCCAATATTTGGCTATTTCTCCCTATGGGAAACTCTTCCTGGTCTTCCTTCTCTTTCTTCCAATGCTAATCTAATGGTCTTTCTACCTCTTTCCATTAAATTGAGCAAAGTTAGCCCTCAAGCCAGAAAGATCAAATTTATTTCAAGATAACAAATGTAGTAGAAAGTAAAGAGAACTAAATCAGAAGACATTGACTCTTATGTGGAGCCCAAGAGACCTGGTCAGCTATTAAGTGAATGAACTACAACCAAGGGCTGAAGTAGAATCTTTTTTTTAAAAGACTCTCAGAAATAGAAAAGGAAACTAATTTCCATCCCTCACCTAATAAAAGTGCACCCCCTGTACTAATAAAAGATATAATGCAAAAAGTTAAGTAATATGCTACTTTGATGGTAAATATTGCTCAAAATGATGCCCTCCAGCAAACTTGGGACACATACTCACCAAGAGTACCTTCAGTAAAATTCTTTAGTGGAAGAAAAAGACTAAAAGAAAAAACTAAAACACATATTATGACACCTAGTGGCAATAAAAAAAAAAAAGAAAAGTCATCTTGCCTAGGATATATTATCTTTTTCTTTCTTTCACTTTTTTTAAGGGGGCAATCAAATGAGCTCCTTAAGACATAGCAGTAAAATCTTAATTCACACTACTTACAATTAAAGAAATATACATATGTGTTTATACATACTCATGTATATAACATGGATAGCCATATCTATGCATATATGACTACACAAATATGCATATAAATGTGTATTATATATATGCTATATATATAACAGGAGAAGTAAATATAGTATCTATGTGGGCAAAAATATGTACATATACTTTTCTACATGTATGCACATATACATGTAGATGTACTAATTGAATTTTTTATCCAACAGATCTTTTCAGAAGAATAGTGGAGTGGAAAGAGCCAGGTTGGTAAAATTCTATTCCTGCCCCATATTAACTCAGTGACTTTGGACAAACCACAGAATCTTCCCTTGGGCTCAATTTCCTCATCTTTAAAAAAAAGAGGATTAGACTAGGTGATAACATAGCTCTGCAATTCTAGGACAAAGCCATCTCTCAGACCTTCCCAAGCTTCAAAATTCTATGATTCTGAGTCACCTAAAGGGGAGAGTCACAGCCAAGAATGTGCTTTATCTATTCCTATCCTCTTTGCAAAGCTCAGACAACTCCCCATTGGCCAAATTCTTGATTAGATAATGATCCTATAGCACAGGAGTTAAACACTGGCAATACTCCCCAGTGCAGCCCAAAACAGATTAAAATGTAATTGGGAAATAATCAACTAAATTAAATAAAAATACAACAGAACATGGATAAAGTTAATACATGGCTTTCTATATCATCATGCAACTGCAGGGAGCCTTATGAACAGTTTGGTGGTCCCTTGAGTTTGATGCTACCGGCCTAGAGGATTTCAATACTACTTTGTCTAAATAGGAATGACTTCACTCTGGTATTACATGAGCATTAGCATTATTGTTCTTCAGACTTATATACCAAGGATATTTTTAAATGATTTGTCTTGGTTTTTAACTGTTAACATCTTATTATTATGAATTACATCCAGTAGCATAATGTCTCCCACATTTTACTCAATACTCTGACGTTATCAGTAGCGATAGTCACCTAGTTAATCTGAATTCTAAAGGGCTATGATAGTAGCTAAAATGAAGGATTAAAAGCTAAAAAAGTGTAAATGTAGTAGTGAAGAGAGCACAGAACGTGAAGTCAGGAAGACCTTGATTCAAAACACCATCTGGATGACCATGGCAAGTTACTTAACCTCTCTGTCTTCAGTTTCCTCATCTGCAAAATGAAGGGATCAGACTAGATAATCTCTAACATCTCTTCCAATTTTAATCAATAATCCTATAGAGGCTATTTAACACGGGGGGAAAAAAGGCAACAAGCCACTTATTAAGTGCCTGCTTGTGCCAGATGCCCTGCTAAGGACTTTACAAACATTATCTCATTTCATCTTCACAGAATCCCTGAAGAGTAGGTGCTATTATTATCCCCATTTTACAGTTGAACAAACTGAGACAGACAAAGGTTCAATGATTTACCCAGGGTCACACAGCTAGCCAACTAGATTTGAACCGAGGTCTTTTTTACTCCAGATTAAGCACTCTATCCACTGAGCCGCCTAGCTGTCTGGGAGTAGTAAGAAGCACATTCTGGCAAGGGTCACAGCTACAATTTTTCAATCTTATTTTCATTCCTCTGGGGAAAAAAAAAATAAAACAAATGCCTCCTGTTCCTATCATTCAACAGCAGATGACTTTGTGCAGCTGTGCCTCACTTAAATCCAATTCACCCTTGTAATGTCATTGGTCCTCTTTGAGACCCAAGGATGAAAAACAACAACAGCTAATTAAATGTACACATACATAAATATGCAACATAACAAGTAGAGTACAAAAGGTCTAAAGTGCCATGTGAAGTCAGAGGGTGGAAGAATCATCTCCTGCCCTGGAAAACCAGGACAGGTAACATTACTAAGGCAGGTGACATTTCATTTAAACTTTTGGGCAATGAGCAAAAATATAAAGGAATGTCACACCCCAACCGGGTTTCAAAAAATGCCAGGAAGAGATCAAAGAATTGCATTTTAGATGCATAATGAAATTGAATTTTGCATGAAGAATATGTCTCATCCACACCACTATTGGGATAAGAGTTCATTGGCTACACGAGGGAAAAAGTCAGAACACTGAATAACATTAAGTGAGAAAAGGGCATAATCTTATATATCTTCTTTCAAATTGTCTTTTTGACATTGAGATATTCTACGATAGCCATTTATCCCTCCCTATCCTCCTCTTGCTCTTATGTTGTGGCCTAAAGAGAATAGTACACTAGGATCTGGATACAGACAGCCAATCCTAGAAGCATACATTCTAGACCTAGGATATGGGCCTAGAAAGAATTTAGAAATAATCCATTTCAACCTTTGCATTGTATAGAGGAGGAAGCTGAGTATGGGGGAGTATGCAAATCAAAATCCAGAGTAATTTAAAGTTAATGATAAATATTATTATCTTCCAATTAGGCAATGCCTGAAGTGTAAAATCAGAATTACAAATGAACAGAGAAGCAACTTTCTGGCTGAGAATTTATCTTTAAGCCTACTTACTAAGAACTGCTCTCTCAATAAAGAGGATTGTGCTAGTATAAACATGGAATGCCTTTAATGCAGGAAGTGGATCAAACTGTTCCTTCCTCCATGTGGTTGCTGTGGCAATGGGAAATTATGAAAGCATCATGCCGAGGCAGGGAGTGTCTTTGTGTTCAACAAATCTATGAAGCACTAGCTCCCTTGTATTCTCATTGAAAGGCTATACCAAAGTTATGCCTTGAGTTGCCTTTAGGAATCCATTGTATTGAGGGGCCTGCCTTCAATTCTCTTGACAGTATGAGGCAACCAAAGAGATATATACTTAAATTTTTTTGTTAAATTTAATTGAATTGCTTTAGATGCTAACTTCCATGCTATGGAAGAGTTCCAACCTTTTACTATTCTTATTTCTTTATTTTTTTTTCTTTTTTTGGGTCTAGACAACATTAAGATGGTTGGCAATCTTGGAACAGTCCCTTTAATTAATAAGAATCTAGAGGACTTTTATTGGCAGCTGAAAGCAGGCTATTCATTGTGTTTAGCTATGTATTGTGTTTTGTGAATACAGCGGTGATTCTTGAGAGATGTCATGGTATTATTTTTTTAGGTTTTAAGATATTTTATTTGCCATTTTGATCCTAGAACTTACTTACTTGTGAATGGGGTTCACTGGTATGGATTTTGGTATTGGGCTTGGGTTAGGGGTTTCTCGTACATGACCCTGAACTTTGGAAAACTATATAAACCATAGACCAAGACTTCATGCTGTGGATTTATAAGGACTAGATGCAGCCCTGGAGGCAAACCCAAATCATATTGTCCCCCTTCAGAGCAGTCTTTGGGAAATCTCAGAATATAGCTTTTATCCAGGTGTCTATATGTGTGAGAGTTGCATATATAAGAATATACCCCATCTGTAAAGTAAGACTAGGGTCCCAGTGGCAGATAGATGGATAGATAGATAGATAGATAGATAGATAGATAGATAGATAGATAGATAGATGGATAGATGGATGGATGGATGGATAGATCATTTTAAGTGATTACTATGTAGTAGGCACTGTCCTAAGTTCTGGGAATATAAAAAGAAGAAGAAGAAGAAGAAGAATCCATATTCTCAAAGAGCTTACATTCTAATGAGGGAAAACAACATATAAATGGCATCTGGAAAATAAGGGAAGTGAGAAAAGGGTGGCATATTTGTGGAGGCAAAATAAAAATGTCCAGAGAGTCAGGAGCAGATCTGAGAGAGAAATGAACATAGATTGTCTGGGCATTTCCTTAAAAAGCGGGTCTGGGCAGGAACTCACCAATTAAAAGAGGTGGTACTTCCAGGGCAAGTAGGCCGACAGGACAGAGAAAAAGTCTAGAGAATCAGAAGCTAAGCCAGGAAAGAAAGAAATAGTTTAGGCATCTTCCACATTATGAAAATGCCTTTCACTCTCATTATAATGGTAGCCAAAGATAGGTCAGGAATTATACTTAACTGTAGAAGCACCAGTCTTTTGTTTGGTCCAGGTTCCTCTCAGCTCATTTTAGGGTTAAATTTCATCATTTTCCCTACCTAGAACTCTAGGAAAATCTCCAAATATAGCCTGTGTCTCGTTAGTATTCTTATCTTCTTCCCAACTTCATGTATCCCAAAAGAAAAATTTACATTATAGTTCAGGATACGTTTATTGCCCAAAATTGATTTTAAAAGATACTTTGGTATTCAAAACATAGTTCAACTATAATTTAATTTGAATTTAAAAATAGTTTTTAATTCAAAGAGACTACACTCTTCATGGAAAATGGGCTGACATGTCTACTCCTAGGGGTAGTATTCACCACTATTAAGAGCTGAGTGCACAACTTCACTTTTCCCAAAGAAACCAACCCTCTGAGCTTAGTATGATTTGAAATACAGTATGCCTTTCCCTGCTCCCAGTTTTAAACATCTGCAATCAGGCAAGCTTAAATGCTTTTGTTTTGGAAGTTCTCCATATGCCCCGCAAAGTCTCAAGAAGAAAGGAAAAGAATTATTTCATGAATATAAATTCCCACACTGCAGTCTCCCAGGGATATACACTGTAAACATGACATACCTGCCGTATCTCAGGCAGTTTCCCATACAAGCAGATATGGCATTGCCCTTGCTTGAAGTTTCCATCCTACCTGCTCTAACCAGGGATCCCAAGAAAAGAAGAAGAGAGAGGAATTAGGAGACAGCAAGCGAGTGAGGGAGAGAGAGAGAGAGAGAGAGAGAGAGAGAGAGAGAGAGAGAGAGAGAGAGAGAGAGAGAGAGAGAGAGAGAGAGAGAGAGAGAGAGAGAGAAGTAAAAACATCCCAGTCCTTCACATTTTTAACTGCTCTACTCAGCATGACAATTTTTCAATAGCTCAATTATTTTATAATTCAGGGCGGGGAGTGTTGTTGTTCCTGCCAGACCCCCATTTCCCATTCTCAGAATGCATAGGAGTGGGTGAAAATCGAGGTGATATAAAGAAAAAATTCTGCCTGAAGGGGTAACATTCCTCCCTTCAATTAATATTTTTTCAGTCCCTGCAAAATGACATGAGATATACTTGAATATCTGTACACATACATCATGAAAGTATCAAAATTAAATGAATTTAATATAATAATCCTAATATCACATGCAATTATTCCATGGTACTATTTATATAACATATAATTTCATGCAGTGAACTTATCATAATACGAAGCCTCACTTGATAGTGCAGCTTCAGTGACTAAATGTCTATATTGCATGCAGAACATATCACATTCACATAGAACAGCAGTACATCCATACTCTCAGCATAAAGAGTAAACATCAAATAGCAAAGGAAAATGTATAGCTAATAGCTAAACCATCAGTACATGTGTATCATAAGTGCTTTTAAAAATGACATAAATGAAAACAAAAATTATAACCCAGAAAACATGTAATAATAGTTGACACATGAATTAATATATGCCAACATAGCCAAATCTTAGATTCCATGTACAAACATTAGTGTTATTGTCCAGAAACATGTATAAGAAGTGTTTCCGACTTTATCTGCAACATCATAAGTTAGTTGGATTACAGGTTGGATGATTCTAGTCCTTCTGTAACAGACTGACCTTTCTGTATTTATACCTGGTCTAGTTAATGATCTAGTGGATTTGTCAGCCAACTACTGGCCAAAATCCCCTAAACCTGTGCTAGTAGAGGGACTAGGCTGGATATCAGCATCCTAAGAATTATTTCTGTACCCTAGGAATCTCCACAATTGAAGCACTAGACAGGAAAGGGGCTTCAGCCCTCCCACCCATCTAGTCCAAAGTCACCTCCTAATCTGAGGAAGAAGTAGCAAGTGGTAGTACACAGTATCATATTCATTCAAATATGTATTTTCTGCTCTACTCTCACTCACTCTACAACTTGTAATTGGTGTCTTCTCTTCAGAGTTCACTTAGTTCACTATCAATTATTTCCTCTTGATCTCTAGTGAGAATAACTAACTCCCCTATGAATAATTGGTAGATGCAATTAATTATCTTTATGAGGCCTCCACTGCTTTCTGGGGTTATTTTGTAAATAAAAAGGCTGCCCAATCTCTTCATTACTTGATTGATATGTCATGCTTTTCCATAGATTGGCTTTCTTATGTATTACCCAAACACACACGGTTTCACAAAAAGAATCTGGAGCTCAACAGTGGATTTGAGCATCATTCTCTCACTTCTTTCTATCAGACCTCTTCTAAACTAAAGTCAAGGCTAAAAGAGTAAAAATTTTCTCAGCCAATCTCTCATTCAACAGATGTACTAGTTTTGAATTTTTATGTTCTGTCTTCTGAAATGCCAAAGTACAAATGATTAGGTATGTGTATCTTTCACTCAAACATTACCAAGTGAGTAGTAAAGCCTGTGGCATCATACCTCGTAGCACTTTACACACACATTAGAATGGTTACACATGGACTCCACTGAGATTTCTGCTCAAGTCATCAAGTCTCTAGCATGTTTAGTAACATTCAATTAACACGCTTAGACTGTGCAACTGAGATTCTATACAATCACTCATATATCAGGCAAAAGACAGCCTTAATTCCACCCCACAGAAAGTGTGGAAAACATAAAGGCTTTACAGTGCCCCACCACCTACCTAGCACAATGCCTGGCACATAGTTGGTACTTAATAAGTGTGTGTAAAATTGAAATAAATTTAAATCACCATTTAAAAAATCGGTATCATTGCCCTCCCTCTCTGGTGAGTCCCATCTTTTCCTACAGTAAAGTTCTCTAGACCTATAGCACCACCCTGTGGTTCAGCCTCCCCTTGGAATGAAAATGAATTTGGGGTTCCTAGGGAGGCAATACCCCAACATTCCAATATGCCCCACTTGTCCCCTATACAGGCATTCAGCATTATATAGTATTGTCCCGTGGTTTGTACTCTCCTAAAATGAAACAACCTTTGTGTTGCTAGCAAGACAGTCTCACATTCATCTCCAGAATCCATATGTGGCAACTATTCTAAGGAGGTTGAAATTCTTGGAAGATAACAAACTTGGGATTGCTAAAGAGGAAATCTCATTTCCAATCAGTCCTAAGATCTCAAAATAACTCATGGAAACAACAAAAGACAAAGTCCAGGTATTTTGCTCACCTGTGTCATGGCATTTAGTCCCTTACTACTTTTATAGCTCTGGGATCAATCCTCTTTTTCTAAATAGATATTGCTTCCCAGGAACACTACTCTTTTCTCTATAAGCCTAAATTCTGGAATTCTCAAACTTGATGTCGTTAGCAAAGTGACCTTTGCAAAGACTAGTGCTAACCAAGAAATCACCCTTTTGTCACTAGAATGCTAGATTCCAGGCTCACATTGCCAGGCTCAGACCCCTACCACCACCTCTTCTATGCAAGACTTTGGGCTTCAGGAACTTTCAATACTTGTCCAGAAATAGAGGATTTAGCTATTCAGCTCCTACCATTTAGAGCACAGAGTTTTCTACTCCAAAGTTGCTATTTCTTAGGGAAGAGGTTATGGCCACTATTTCTCCAAGGCTGGAGCCACAAACTTTTTCTTTCCAAATTGCTCCTATACACTTCTTCCCCAAGGCCACCATTCTCTACTTCTAGAGGCAGTTGGAGGCACCTCTCTACCCTAAGACTCAAGTTAGTTCTTAGATCTGCAGTGTTCCTTTCTATCCTTTGAAGGGAGAATAAAAAGAGAAAAAGCTAAGTCTGAAACTGAAAGCTCCCTTTTATAGACAAGCACAAAGGAATGACTTCTTATCACAAATCTCTAGCCAATCAAATCATCCTCATTCAATGAGAGAATGGCCCAGGACATGGCCTCCTCCTAAATATCCAATGGATTTCTCTGAATCTTCTAAGTGAGGTTGTCAATGGGCCTGCCCGCGGCCTCTATTGGAAAATACGATCAGTCCCAAACTAAGAATCATCACCCTGTTAGCTCATCTAGTTAATCAGGGAACTCAGAATCCCCTGATCGATGCCCTAAGAAAGGAAAAAATGAAAAATGAGAGTAAGAATTCCTTCCTACACTGGACCTGGAGGCTGGAGAGATCAACTTTGTAGTTACAACAAGGAATAAGGAAATTGAATTCGGATGACATCAGTGCCAGAAGGAAATTCTTCCACACAGTTGCCAAAATAGTCTTCCTAAAGTATAGCTCAGACCATGTCACTCCCTTAATCAGGAAGTTTCAGTGAGTCTCTTATTTCCCCTTAGATAAAATATAAATTCCTCAGTTTAGTTTTTAAAGCCCTGTGCAATCTGGACCAGCCAACCTTTTCTTGATGCATTTTATAATATTCCCATTCACACAATATAGTCCAGCCTATTCTGTATTCCCAGTACATTCCATCTCCTTTGTGTCTTTGAATTCCCTGTTCTAGGAATGCATTCCCTTTTAAATTCCAACTGACAGAATCCCTAGTTTCCTTAAAGGCTCAACTCAACTACCACCTCTTATAAATCAACCTTTTCCTAATCTCCTAATTAATATTCTCTCTCCTCAGATTATCTTTTATTTACTTATCTCTTTATATAAGTTTATCGAAGTCAAGTACTATCTTTAATTTCTGTGTCTCTGGTGCAGAGAGGAACTGTTCTGTAATGGATAGAGGACCACCTAGAAGACAAGAATACCTAGGTTCAAGTACATTCTTGGACACATACTCGCTGTATGATCATGATTACATCATTCATCATCTCAGTGTCTCAGATAACTTCCTAAGATTATCAATCACAGATAAGTTTGCTATAGCAATGGTGGGAGTGGTCAGTTAATCATTCAAAAGGCATTTATTAGGCACCTCCAGAATGCTAGGCACTGTGCTAATTAAGCTCTGAATATATAAAAGAAGTAAAAGATAATGTCTGCCCTCAAGGAGCTCTCAATCCCATGGGAGAGACAAACAAATGAATAGATACAAACTAGGTATATACTGGATAAAGAAGAAATAATTTAAAGAGGAAAGGTACTAGAATGAAGAAGGGTTTGGAAAAGTTTCTTATAGATGTGATTTTAGATGAGACCTAAAGGAAGTCAGGGAAGTCAGAAGGCAGAGATGAGGAAGGAGAATTTTCCAAGCATGGGGGACACAGCCAATGAACATGCCTGGAACTGAGAATTTTGTTTGTGCCACAGCCAGGAGGTCAGAATCACTGGATCAAACAAAGAGTGGGCAGTGAGGAATAAGGTGTAGGAAGACTGGAAATTTGGGAGGAGAGAGGAACTTTGTTCATGAAATGCTTTGAATGACAAAGAGAGGTTATTGAATTTGATCCTGAAGCTAATAGGGAGTCAATGGAATGTATTGAGTTGGGGAGTGACATAATCAGACCTGCACTCTAGGAAAATCATTATGAAAGCTGAATGGAGGAGGAGCAAGGAGAAAATTGAGGCGGGCAGACCCACCAGCAGTCTTTTGCAATAGTTCAAGCTTGAGATAATGAAGGTCGGCACCAAAGAGATAACAGTGTCAGAGAAGAGAAGTGGATGTATCCAAGAGATGTTGCAAAGGTGAAATAAAGAAGCCTTTGCAATAGATTGGATCTGGGATGTGAGAGACAGTGAGGAGTCCAGGATGACTCCTAGGTTTGAAGCTTGAGAGACTGAGAAGACGGCGTTGCCTCTACAATTATAGGGATGGTAGAGAGGGGAGGGTTTGGGAGAAAGATGTGAGTTCAGTTTGGGATTTCCACACCATCAATTCCCCAAATCAGTTAAATCTCAGATTGAGAGCAAAAAAACACAATAAATCACCAAAGCCTCCCATGGTTCCTTGCAGATAGTAGGTGCTTAATAAAAGCTCACGAATTGAATTGAACTAAACTGAATTAAACTGAATTGAGACTATGATCATATGAATCAACTACTTTTCAAATTGCTTGTGTACATCAATGGAATACCAAAATTGGAGAAAATAGCAAAATAAGAGAAAAGATATTCCAAAGTCCTCAAATAATTTGATTCTCCATCATTTAAATATTTTTTCCAAAATTAAGAAATTTCAAGACTATTTTATGTAATAAAAACATGCCTTCTAATATCTCTTCCTCTTTTAACAAAAATTTAATATGATCACAAATTTAGAGCTAGAAGGTGCCTTAGAGATTATTTTATTTTACAGATGAGAAAACTGGGTCTCATAAAGGAAAAATATCTTGTCCAATCCTCCACAAGGAATAAGCAGGATGAGGGGATAGATAATTAAAAATTATTTTAATAAACAACAATTTATTTATTCTCCATGGGGGAAGAGAGCATGACTTGCCTGTATCCCTTCCTATAGCTAGGACAATGATCTGTACTTTATAGGTGCCTAATCATTCTTTGCTACTGTTGTTAAAATAGCCCCAAACCATTTACTGAAAATAGGTTCTAGCTCTACTACTGACAAATAACCAGCCAGCTCAGTCAAATATCAAGTCAACAAGCATTTATTATGTGCCTGCTGTGTGTCAGGTATTGTGCTAAGCTTCAGGATACAAACAAAGGCAAAAATCAGTCCCTCCCCTCAAGGAGCTCATAGTGTAGTAAGAGAGACAACATGCAAACAACTATGTACAAACAAGCTGCATACAGGACAAATTGGAAATAATGAATAGAGAGAAGGCACTAGCCTGGTTAAAAAAAAAATCAGTCAAACCTCAGGAAGAAGAAACAATTAGACAAAACAGACTTTTTTTTCTATTTTGCCACAGGCTCTATATTAAAAGCCCCCAAACTAAACCCTAATACAAAATAAAATATTAAGCTAATCCAAATAGAGTTTCTATTAGGCATGTTTTAATAACTCAAATGAGATTTATTTTAGACTTTATTAATAATTTTTTCTATTCAGGACTTTTAATAAATGATTTGTTAGGATTTTTCATCATTATTAGCTACCAGCAAAAAAAAAAATCTAGATTGAATACTTTTGAGTCATGGGTTACATTTCCATTATACTGTTAATTACAAAAGAAAATCCAAGTTACTGAAACAACTCTCAAAACCTCTTTGTGTAGCTAAATGATATGAAAACACAGGATTCAAAACAATCAGATGTGTTCAGAAAAGCAAAGACACAAAGAGATGTTTCAATTTTGTCTTCAAAGTTTTTAAAGTGCTGAAAACCAGATGCAAGATAGGGTAAACTGAACTTTACAGATTGTAAGCACAGAAGCATTGCAAATTTAACACGGGCAGAATTTTTGGATATATTGGTTAGTTTGGCTGAACTATTTTCCCCTCATTTTAAAATATTTATTAAAAGAAATGGCTTTCTGGGAGGGGGAGAAGGAAGTATGCATAGAGAAAAGTAGGTAATATTAAAAAAAATGAACACAACTAATTTTTTAAAACTTTCCGTTATGCTTATTTGGGACTTTTCTGAGCCCCCCCCCCCATATAATACTTGATTTGACATTTTCTTTTCTTCATTTACCTTAATTACTTTCAAAATTGTAAACATCACACACATTTTTTTTGGTAAATAGTATTTTATTTTTTCCAATTACATGTAAAGATGGTTTCCAACATTCATTTTTTATAAGATTTTGAGTTCCAAATTTTTCTCCTTGCCTTTATCTCCTCCTCCCTTCCTAATATGGCAAGCAGTCTGATAGAGGTTATATATGTGCAATCTTGTTAAACCTATTTCCGCATTAGTCATGTTGTGAAAGAAGAATCAGAACAAAAGGGAAAAAACGTGAGAAAGGGGGTAAGGCGGGAGTGAAAATAGTATGCTTCTATCTGCATTCAGACTCCATAGTTCTTTCTCTGGATGTGGACAGCATTTTACATCATGAGTCTTGGAATTGTCTTGCTTCGTTGTATTGTTAAGAAGAGATAAGTCTCTCATAGTTGATCATCATACAATGTTGCTGTTACTACACGTACAATATTTTTTTCAAAATGCTCTTCAAGATTTTCATGTACTTTCAGCTGGAGAGAGGGAGAAGAAAAAAATAGGGAGGATGGTATACTAGAGATTTACCTCTATGGGTAATACATTAAGTAATATATTCAATCAACATTAAGTGCTATATATAAAATGTGAAAAATAGTACATTATTTGCAATTGTCTTGAGTTTATTGTTAAAAAAAAACTATTCACAGATTCCACTGTGACTGCTATTTTAGAATTTAAAAGTTAAAGTTGGGGGAAAGAAGCAGCCTGTATCTTTAAAGCCTTGGAATGGTGTAAATTATTACAGTGGTTTCACATTTTCATGGGATCAAGGCAACAACAGTAAGCTCATAAAACAGATACCACTAATTATGCAGAGGAGAAGTCATAAAGTCACTGGTAGGAGCATGTTTTATATTCATGAACACATCATTAAAATTTTAAGACATGCTATCAAATGCTACATTTTAATACTATACCCAACAGCATTAAACCCAACCAACAAGAAAATCAGATTGTTTAATGATCCTCTTTGTCATACTGGTTTTATATGTCTGCAGTTGAAGCACATGTGGACTTTCCCCTTGCTGAATAGTTTTTATCACTGGGCAATTAAAAATCATTTTCATCCTAAATATTTCACAAAATTCAAAAAAACTGAAATACCTAAATTATATTTATCTTCCAAATGATGTCCATTCATCAAGTCACACAAACCATGAATAATTCCCTGGGCTGTGTGTATGTACATGTGTATACATATATATGTGTACATATATATGTTTATGTATGTGCATTTTAATAACAATCTGTGTTTTGTTTGTATTTCTACATTGAAAAAATATGATGAGTCATCAGTGCTGAAAAACAGCCAAATCAAAATTCAATTTCTTCAGAGCCCAATTGAAACAAGGAAATTAACAGGAAATCAAATTTTTGGATGGGCCAATTGAGTATTGAATGGCTTTATTTAAAGGGAATTGACAAATAAAAGTAGAACAGAAGCATATTCATTCACTAAAGGGTGATAACTATTAAATAAGTAAAAATAAATGAATAAAAATATTCATTCACATCTAAAGAATAATGGAGTTTTGACCATATCGGAGCCAGAAAATTTTGGTGAGATTTTCACATCTTAAAGTCTATGATGAAGAGTGGGATAAGGAAATATATCCTAAACTACTCCTTACGGAGATTTTTTTCCTTGAGCATCTTTGTGTATAATTCTAAAAAGTTTCATGCAAGTCATCTGCATTCCACATTTTAAAGCACATCTTGAAGCTTGAGAAAACATACAACCTTGGGTATTTTATAGGAATTTTACATGCTGATTATCTACAGACTTGCTCCCATATTCTGTAAAGGAGAATGCAGTGGTAACAAAGTCATAGATGAGAGTAAAAAGGGAGATTAACCAAAGATGATAAGCTGAAAAGCAGTAAATTATTATGCCTGAAAAATAAGCTGGTGGGATAGAGGAAAAACATAAAAACTGAAGATGCTTAAATGATACAAACCAGGTCTATACTTATAAAATGACCGTTCACAAGACAAGCTTAACTCTTATTATTATTTCAGCTAGAATTAAAACAATGGCTGAAATTAATACAGCATTCTGCAATAACATGCTGCTTGACATTCATGATTTCATTTGACTACTGCAACGACCCTAATGTGTGATATGATACCTGTTCTACAAATGAGTACAGCCCATGCCTCAATTCCTGTAAACTGAGGCTCAGACTGGTTTGCCCAGATCACAGAGCCAATAGTTCGAGGATGAATCTTCAACCTAGGTTCTCTGACTAGATCTATTATAATGCCTTAACTTCATTGTCCCCTCTACCAGAGTCTCTGGTTGACATTACCCTTCAGTATTCTAGAACTTTGATGGATATGAGACTTCAGGGGTATGTGCATGCTCTCCATTATACACGTTTGACCCTTTTTAAAAACTTGTTATCATGTTCTTCTCATTGATTCTTTAACATTATTGTGGATCTTACACCAAAGAGCTGGTATAAATGGAATACTGAACATTATTGATTTTGAATTTTAAATTCACCAAAGCAGCATGGCTATTGCTAAGCTGCTTCAGAAAGTGTAACAAATACTGAAATGGTCTAAGATGTTCTGAACATTTCCTGCACAATCATAAGCTTCAAGCACAATGATGTAGAAATAAACCCTGAGCTGTCCCAAAGAAGGAAAGAGAAAATGCACCTCCCTCTCTTATTTGTAGAAGTGGGAGACTATGGATTCTAACACTAGCCAGTTAAAGCTATAAAACTTGGGGGTCACCTGGTCCAACCCCATTATTTTATAGATTTGGAAACTGAGGCCCAGAGAATGGAATTGATTTGCCCAAGGTCACACAAGCATTAATTGGCAGAACTAGACAATGTGAACCCATTCTGCTTGCAGAACCAGTGCTCTTTCCTCTAGTTTCCCAAGTTTGAGAATACCAGAATAGAGAGAAATTAGATATTCCTGAGCGGTTCAAGTTTGCATGTTACCTTTCATTTAAGCTACTGTCAGATTCAGTTGATGTGCTGGTTAATTTTGCTGAAACGCCTTTTTTCTTCTTTCTTTTGTTTTCTTCTGTGTTATAAAAGGTAGCCCTCTGTGGAAGGAAGAAGAGAGGAATATGTTGGAAACAAAGGTGATATGAAAATAAAAGATACATATAAAATTTTAACAAGTAATTTTTTAAAAGAAGGAAATGGTAAGTTAACTCTACATAGTTGTATTAAAGAATACACTGGCAGATGAGAATGTCCTTAAGTCTAGGACAATTGTGGCCTATCTTGGAAGTAAATATTTGCTTTTATAACTCATTTAATGCAAATACAAATTTGTGGAATCTCGCAGTTGTCTACATCATCATGTAATTTTTTAAAGCCTCCTAAGTTGTATATACTCTAAATCTTTGTGTGAAATCCTTGAGTGTGTAGCCTCCAGGGAGGAGGAAAAAAAACTTAGTTTTACTGGAGACTTTGGGGCATCATAAACATCTTCTCTGCTTTCCTCTTTTTTCCCTTTCTCCATTATCAAAGAACCATCCTCTTAGACTGTAGCCAAAAAAAAAAAAAAAGAAATTGATATTTTGAGGTTACCTAATACACAAAATTTTCCTTTCCAGTTACACTCAGTAAATGGACACTCGGTAAATGAAGTGTTTTTTTTTCCTGGGTTCTCCAAAGACAACCTCACAAAACTACAATTTTTTAAACTCCCCAGTAGGGCTTAGCCAAAACCTGACCAGTGAGGCAAATACATTAGATGGGAAGAAAATATGACTCTTCATTTGCATCCTTTAATTTAATGATCCACATAAGTGTTTGGTTAACCAGAGCCAAAGCCAAATGCTTTTTCTCTGCTTAGTGCAGCTGCTGGGAGAAAGAAGGCTGATTTGATTTTCCTGCAGGGTACATGCTCCATTGCTGCCCTCATGATGAATAAATAATGCCATGATGCAGGAGAGCGGTGGACCTTGCCCCTTCTTGTGAAAAGGGCTGCATCTGCTTATTCTCAGACACGCAGGATCCTAAAAGAATAAGACATCAGAGGCCTGTGAAGGAGAAGGCCTTTTCAGACATACAAAGCATTTGCTCCTGAATCCACCTTAACCAGCTCGGAGAAAAGAGCTTTTGGCACCAAGTCATCCTTCAGGGAAAGACTGATAATGATCACTAACGACATACTGGGGGCTCCTGCCTCACTCACTTCAAAGGCTTTCTCTCTTAATCAACATTAAATCATCATTTTGCCTGGGCTATAGAGACAGCTGTACACAATCTATTTGTTTTAAAACAGATTAAGCCTGGGTTTCTCTGCCAGCGCACAAACTTCGTAATGTTGCGTGTGCCTGAACATTCTTAACTTGGAGCAACTTTTTTTTTTTAAATTTGGCTTCCCCATCCAGTGTTCCATTTTGGGTCAGAGACTACATCTACACATGCCAAGTGAAGTGCACAATTTAGGCAATTATCCAACAAGCAGCAACAACCACACACATACAAACACACTTCACTTTTGCTTCAGTAATCTAGCTATACCATGTCTCAAACAAAATAGTCACTTAATAAATGTTTGTTGAGCTTAGTTGAATTAAATTGTGTCTTTCAGACTTCCAAGAAATAGGATATCAATTCTCTACCTTAGCACGGATACAACTTCATAAAGCCTTACAGTTCCTTGATACAAACAATATGATATTGTCTCACGACAACAAGAGGATAAACATTTTCTCTATTCCTAAGATCAGTTGTGACATGTATCCTAAGACTTTGAGGTTTGTTTTGATTTGTAACATTGGTGACCCAAATCCTATTTATCAATTGGTGGTCCTGGTCAGCCTAGGAGGACTACAAAGACATTTTATTACCCAATTAAAGTAAAAGTTGATAAAGAGATAACTGCTGAATAATTAGTCCAGGGCTCTAAATTTCAGAATGGGCCCTACCCTCATAATTTGCACAAGAGAATAAAAATGGATAAATGGATGATGAATGAAAAAGCATTTATTAACCAAAATGGTACATGAAAAGAATTGAGCTAACTGCTGGGGATGCAAAGAGAAAAATAATATAGCACATGCTCATAAGGAATTCGTTATCTAATGAGGGAGAAACCATCCATTATAAAATAATTTCAAATTATTTTATGCAATGATCATTGCTTCAGATTTCATCTAAATATAAAGAATACCTGTTGTATTCAATTTCAATGAGCTAACCACAAGTTCTTTTCCTCTAGTTGAACTTGGGTTGTTATCAATAAGTCATTCATCGTGCATTAGTACTTACATTAGATAATTAGTGTACAGTAATGGATCAAGAGCTGGCCTTTAAATCAGGAAATCTCCTTAGGTATCCTGGTCATGTTACCCTGGAAAAGTCACAACTTCTCAGTGCTCTAGACAAGTTTCTAAGATTGTAAATGGTAGAGAACTTTCCAATCCGTGTTAGCAGACGGTTTTCCCAGACCTTGTAGTTCCCCATACAGATAAGATCCCAAATATAGGCCCTATCCCTCTCAATATCAAGTTTAATTGATTTTGTATTTTACATAATTCTCAAATGCTTATTGTGAATTAATCCCCATAATGTTCTGGTGGTTGAATGGAGTGTGACACAGAAATTCACAGCCTGGAAATTTTTGAGAATGTATTAAACAACTATCTAATTGAAATTCCTGCCAGGAAGCAAAGGGATATCCTTTATGGTTTGGTAAAGCTAGAATCTCTATCAAAGTTTCTTTATTATTTTTCCTTAATGGTAGAAATTTAGAAGATATTAAAGGAATATAATAAGGAGCTGGACTAGATAATCTCCAAGATTTGTTCCACCTCTAACATTCTTTGATTTTATGAATATGGTTAGAATAGTACTCTGCATACAACAGGCACTAAATAACTTATTGTTAAATTGAATTCAACTGAATTAAATTTTCTTAGGAACATTTAATATGCAACTCTTCTTGACATATTTGAAAAAATTTTATTTATTAAATTAGAATGTACATTTAAAAATATTTTATTAAAATAAAATTATGACTTTTATTCAAATTATTTGTACTAATTGTTGGCAAGAATTATCATATGCTCCTTATATCGAGAGATGTTAAAAATGCATTTTATAGATTTAAGGTGAAGGTAAGGGAAAGAAAGTATAAATTAGAGGAGAAAATGAAGGCCTCACAATTGGTCAATGTTTTTATCTACCTCTTAGTTACCTGTTCACCATAAATGGACTATACCACTGAACCATAGGTGTCTTGCTTGGGCTGCCCAGCAACTGGAAATATTCCATGTTCAAAAAAGTGAAGAAATATCCCATAAGAGAATCATTGGAGTATCCTGACAAGGACCTAATCACCCTCTGTGCCACAAGGAAAGCCAGAAGGAAATTCTTGTTCCTGTCCATATGGTTCTCCATGATACCTGGTTTCATGGGGAACTAGGAAATATCTTTTTCTCTAAGTATAATAGTTTATCCTCAAGTTTAAGGCTTCTTATTGCTAGAGGGATTTTCTTTTCCACCAGAATGAAATATCTGGAGTTCAAGACCCAGAGAAAAATGCATCTGAGCAATTTATGATGCCTCCTCAAAAATGAAAGAAGAATTTCCTTTGTTTCCTTTGTTATTCAAATGCTGGCTCTTTTCCAGCTTTTTTCTCCTAGATATTAGAAACATCATTTTTGTAAACATGAAGTCTATTCCTTATTTATGGTCTGCCTTCTTGTCTCTCCTCACACTTTCAATAATCTTTTCTGTGACTGCAATCTTCATTTTATAAAAACAAAGTTTATGTATGCTTATAATATTTTTCTTGGAAGATGTGAAACTGAAGTGTCAAATTGCCTAGACAATTGAATCAAAAATTGTTTCAAATCCTTTGATGACCTTTGTGCCCTCAACTATGGAATATACGCACTGTTCAGTAATTTTGAAATCTATAATGAGGAAATTACCACTAGAGGATGTACTGAGAAGAACCCAAGAAATAGGACTAGAACAGAAAAGACAAAATGCACATGTGCACACACACATGAATGCATGCACAGACACATACACACATATACATGTACCAATATCCCATAATATGAAGGAAGAATGTAAGTTCCTTGAGGACAAGAACTGTTGTTTGCTTTTGCAGCTCCCATACCTAGCACAGTGCCTTGCACATGGCTGATGATTAGTAAATGTTTTTTTCAATTAGATTAGGTTGATATTAAAGTTGGATAAATCCACTCACACAAAATGAAAGTCTTACATTCCTTTAATGAGCAGGGCTGAAGTTAGCAAGTCAAGTCAAGAAACATTTATTAAGTGGTTACTCAATTGCTAGGACAGATTCTGTGCTAAGTGCTGAGAATATAAGTACAAGCAAACAAACAAAAAAAAAAAGACCCTGCCTTCAAGAGCTTACATTCTAATAGGGGAAGAAAACACATAAAAGAGAGCTGAGAAGGCATGGAGGGAGACGAGAGTATCCTCATTAAGGCATGGTGGCAAGTCCGTAGAGTAGACTGAAGTATCTGGAGAAGATGGAAGGATAACTGGCCTGGGCACTTTCTCAAATTGGAGGTCCTAGAAGACTCTCATCCACTGATGAGAGAAGGGAGTCATAGGCGTGGTATCTCCACTTTGCATCTTCTGCCCTGCCTGGCTTCAATACCTCGGAACAAAATGCCAGGTACCCCTAGTTTCCTATTCTCTTCCCTTTTCCTGCCTCCTTTTGTGTATTGTCTCCCCTTTTAGATTGGAAATTCATGGAGGGCAAAATCAGAAAAAAATGACTTTCTTTTTGTTAATTGTATCCTTAGCACAGTGTCTGGCACACAGTAGGTACTTAAAAACATTTATTTGACTGAAGTAGGTGAAGTAATAGTCCAATGAATAAGAGGGAGCAGGGAAAGAAAAGTTGAAGATAATAATAAGCATCCAAAATATATTGTAGCCAGAAGTCTTCCTCTCCTACTGGTCAACCTTAGAAACACAGCATCATAACTCTGGAGTTGGAAAATACCTCCCTTGAGGTCCAATCTACAGCTCTCCAAATCTTAGCTAGGAGAATTGTTGAACAGCAAACCTATGCTGCAGACCCATACCCAAGTTCTTTGAAGTTTGGTTGGATGTACCAGAGCTTGAACTGTTCTAGACTAACATTTAAGGATCCAGAATCACCTCCACACAACAGTGAAACATTGGAGGAAGATTTCATTAAAAGATCCAAATACATGTTGGGCAGGGAGGAGTTGAAGGTGGAAGATGGTGTGATACTGATATGTAGAACATAATGGAAATAGACAACATGAGGATATTTAAATGACACATTTTGGAAAGAAGGCTATTAGATAATCTTTTATTGCTCTGTTGAATTTTTTTGGGGGGGGAAGGCAGAACAATTGTGGTTAAGTGACTTGCCCAAGGCCACACACCTGTTAAGTGTGTCAAGTGTCTGAGGTCAGATTTGAACTCAGGTCCTCTTGATTCCAGGGCCAGTGCTCTACTCACTGTGCCACCTAGCTGCCCCACTGTTGAAATATTTAAAGTAAGGTCTGGTCCTTTAGTTGCAGGGTCAAATCAACCTTAGGTGAGGTCATAGTCAGCCAAATTTGTCTTTAGTGACCTACCTCCCATTTCTCTTTTCTCTAAATGTCCTTTGGTTATTCTAGCATCCAAAACCTTCCTGGTACCCCTTAGCTGTCCAGGGCTTTCCAATGCCACATCATTCCTTAACCTAGGCCAACCTTATCTGGGGCTATTTCACAATTTGAGACCCTCTCTTGACCCTCTTTTCCGCTATCAAAATTTATCTACTGCAACTCTTATTCTTTTGGGAGTTATTCCAAGGGGAATGAGAATGATCTTATCAACTTCATATTAACAGATAATTTTAATGTGTAAGTATTCTAGGAGATATTTATATTTTAACACAGACAATTCCTTAATCAGTGATTATTCCAAGTAAATCACTAGTGTTACTATTTTAAGCAACAGCAGCTCATTGGGTTAAAGAATAATAGAGAGATGCCTGAGAGAATCACATTGAAACCCCCTAACAGCCCACCAAATAGCTAATTCTATTTACATCTAAGACTAGCTCAGCTGCATATTGAAAATTGATGTGACTAATTAATGTAGTGCTTCTGGTTTGTTCCTTACACATCAGCCCATGTGTTTTACTGAATTTGCCAAAAATCACAGATGTTAATCTTGCCCCAATACTCACTCAAGAAACCAGCAGCATGAGCTGCCTAACACTGGAATAGGTTGCCTTGTGATGTAGGGATTTTCCTTCTTTCAGGAAGTCAGTGCATCAATAAACATTTATTAAGCACCTATCATGTGCCAGGTATTGTGCTAAGCAATGGAGACAGAAATATGAAAAAGAAAAACAGTTTGTGCCTTCAAGGCACTTACAACCTAATAGGAGAAGACCAAGAAAATAGCTGAAAGAGGAAGACGAATGTACCCATCATAGAGACATAATGGATAAATCAAAGAAGTCCATAGGGAGCACAGCCAGGTGGGAAAAGAGATGACTGTCTTTGGGTCCCTCCTTAAATGGAAGTTTTAGTGCCCATGGCTCCATCATCCAATCAGAGAGGCAGAGGATAATGAATCTGAGAGGATGTAAACCTAGGGTCAGAATTAACATTTAGTAGATAGGTGAGAATGGTTCATAGCAGCATGAATTTAGAACTGAAAGGATCTTAGAGGCCATTGAGCGCAACTCCTTCATTTTCTTTCTTTCTTTTTTAAGTTGGGTACTTCTTCATTAATTTATTTTAAACTTAAATACACACTAAGAAAAGAAAAAGAAAATAAAGCTTAAATGCACAATAAGAAAAGAAAAAGAAACATTATAAACATAAATATTAAAACAAATACAAAATAAGAAAAGAAAAACAAAGCATTGCCATATGCATAGCAGAACACGAGAGGATTCAAAATATGCAGCAATAAATTTCCATTTCAAGAAAACCTTACATAATAAATACAATTGCTTCTTTTTCACAAATGAGGAAATGGGCCCAGAGAAGTTAAATGACTTGCCCAGAGTTACAGAGCTAGAAAGTATTCAGAGGATTCAAACTCAAGTCTTCCTAATTCCAAGTAAAGCATTTTATCTACTGTACTACTTCATTGACTAAATTTTTCATTTTGTCTTTGTATCACTAGCATCTATCTCAGTACCTTGTGCAAAGTAAGTACTTTATAAATCTAGATTATAATAGATAGAGTTGTACCGGATTGTATAATTAAGAACAGAATTCATGTTTCAAGCAATGAGTGGACTAGATGACTGCTGAGATGCTTTCCAAGTCCTCAGATTCATAGAGCAGTTTTCTTTTGGGGGCAGCTGGTGGTACCATACATACAGTACTGAGCCTAGAATTAGGAGGATCTGAGTTCGAATGCAACCTCAGACATTTACTATGTGGCCATGGGCAAGCCATTTAACATGTCTGCTTCATTTTCCTCAACCATAAAATGGAAGTCATAGTAGCACCTAATTCACATGGTTGTTGTGAAGAAATAATATTTGTAGAGTGCTTAGTACAGTGCCAAGCATTAAGTGGGCCCTTAATAAATGTTTGTTTCCTTCCTTCTTTTCAACATACTCCCTCATTGTGTTGAGATCTTGAAGAAGAGATGATTTAAGGGCCCTTGGGAGCCATACATGCTTATTTCCTTCTCCATTCTAAAGATCAAAATTTTTCCAATTTTTCAAATGAAAAGATCCAATTTTTCAAATGAAGCATAAAGTGGGCAAAGAAAAGGAAGAGATTTGTGTGATTCTAAGATACATTTTAAAAAATGGAGAGTATAGAATTTTAATACCAGAAAGTACCTTAGAGATCATGTGGTCCTATGACCTCACATTAGCAGAGAAAGAAATTGAGGACTAAGGAGCTTAAGTGAATTTCCCAAAATCACATACCTCACTGGTGGGATAGTGAGGACTACAAAAACCAAGACTATCTAGGCTTTTAAAAAATGAATAAATAAGTGGTGTTGTATCTTTATTCCACATCTGGAAATTGCAAACAAAATGTCACTAGATTGTTTTTTAAAGCAACACAGACTGCCTAAATATGCAAAGTGAAATGGAGCATTAAAGTTGCTATCTGGATACTTCAAGGACCAGAAAAATCCCTTCATATTCTCCTGAATTCTCTAGGAAGTAACAAGTAGTGTTCTAGCCTGAATTATATGAATAATTGGCTTGATTTTCCAATTCATTGTGCATGTGTAGATATAGTGTGAGTGAGAAAATGATATCTATTATAAAGAGACCTCAAAAGGCTGAATGATCAGGGTCAAAAAATGGAGAACAAAGCCAAATGTTTATTCAAAATCAAACCCAGAAGTTCTTTTGATATTCACGAAAAGAATGATCATTTTGAATGTCTTTTCACCTTCTGGTTTGAGATAGAACTGTAACTAGAAATGCTGAAATGCTTTAGGGAAAGCAGTAAAACAAAAACAAGCTTTCTTGTAAGACTTCCAGATGAAAGGGTTTGGGATAAGCATTTAATCATGTGGATGCTGGTTCAGGCCAAGCTGAACCTCAAAGGTTTACCTATCTTTTGATATTTAGAGTTCCCAGTGAAATGTGAATTTCAGTGCAGCTATGGCAGGGAATGGAATAGGAAATACTTTGTATGATGAATAAAAATCCCCACACTAAACGTTTGACAATGGCCTTTTCCCTACAGTGATGGTATAGTTGGTAGTACTGAAAAAATGTAGCACCAATGTTTTTTGGATGTGGTCTTACTCTGTTTTTGTAGCCTCCTGTTCTTATTCCTTTGAGATTTGTCCAATTTTCTTTGAAATCTTGAACTTGTGGGGATGTTAATTTTCCTGACTGCCTTAAAAATCATCCTACTGTTATTTCATAGAATAAAAATAGAGAGAATGGCTGTTTTTGGACAATGGCAAAATATAGTAGGGGCAGGGAAGAGGTTGGAGCATATGGGGTGGGAAACAGGGGTGATAGATCCCTGTCATGTTATGAAGTGCCCGATGACAGCACCACCTCTTTGAAAATGCTGGAAATGAACCAAAAAAGAAACTACTTGTAAACTATCTGCCCACCAGAAACATGACACTTTTCTACATAGTGTTAACCTTGGCTAAGACATTATAAATCCCCTACTTTAATGCCCTTCATTGAAACTCAGAAAGGAACAAGGAATTTCATGATCTCAGAATTGCATGAGCTCAAGACGGAACCAAAATTTGAACCCAGATCTTCAGATTGCTAGTCCAATGTTTTGTTAGATGCATATGGTCATGAATTTAGAGCCAGATGGGACCTTAGAGGCCATTGAGTCCTACCCATCCATTTTACACCTTGGGAAAACTGAGTTGTTAAATGCTTTCCTTCAGGCAAATTTGATCTTGTTAAAGCCAGTTAAGGCAGATAGCCAAACAAGGAAACATCAACTTGAAATTTGGATTTTGAATTGAAAGAGAAAAAAAGGTAGTGTCCCCAAAGGTCTTGGTACAGTTTGTTATTAAAGACTTCGGGACGTCCCATATAGCCTTAAAAAGTAAAATAGTATATTATACAGGAAAGACTATAGAGGGGCCTGGGTTTAAATCTTAGCTCTGTAACTATTATTGTGAGCATTGATGCAGTTAAATATGCAATGGAATATGACTGGATTTATAGTCAGAAAACTAGGTGGGGTTCAGACCCAACCTTAGACATTTAGTTGGCCCTGGGCAAGTCAGTCAATCAATTAACTAGCATTTATTAAGCACCATTAATGTGCTAGGCATTGTACTAAGCACTGGGGAAATGAAGAAAGGCAAAAATCATTAATTAGCTAGTTAATTAAGTTCTAAACCACAACCTCCTTGCCAAGTCTGTTTCCTTATTTGTAAAATGAGAGGACTGGTCTCAGTTTCCTCTGAGGTCTTTCCCAGCTCTAAACTTAGGATTCTACATTGATGGGCAAGTTACTTGAGACAAGCAGTAGTTGTGATATCGTTTCATTTGTGACAGCAATAGTCATGTGTCTGTGCTTCTGCGGACATTAGACTGACTGAGTATGGCTGGTTTCAACCAGCTGAAACTAGATGAAGCTGTTTTACCCATTTTTAGTTAGTGCTTTATCTGCGGGGTACTGGATTTTGTTCTGTAGACATGAGTTTCATTGCTCTTTTTTGTTATGTGTTTTCCTTCCTATGGTTTTTAAGAGCGGGTATTGCTTCAAGAAAACATGCAAAAATTGTACTTCTTAAAGAATCCATCTTAATTATTTAAACACCTTGCTATGACTGTTGACACTGGGAAGTTGTATTACAAATTCAAACCTACAACGAATCAAGATAGGTCACAGGAAAGCACAAAGGAAAACATGGTCAATGAAAAACAACTCCAAGAAGTGACAAACAATGGCTGTCAAATAGCCTGATTAATCCTCAGAGAATAAGTGAAGATGTCAGCTTCTGGCTGGGGAAGAAGGTCGAGCAGTTTTTATTGATTCCTCTGTAGTGTGGCTTAGCCTTCTTGAAATTGAAAGAACGTGGAGAAGACCACTAAAATAATAGCTGCTATTTCCATGAAAGTGCGCTCTAAGAAGTTACATAGGATTAGGATTTGAGCTGTACAGTGTGCCATGAAAGGCTAGCTTCGTCTCTTCCTGCTATTACCCTCAGATTCATATCTCCTAGCTGTCAGGAATATAACATGCCTGGACAGCTGTTAACTAGGAGCAGAGGGAAGCACAGAGACCACAAACAGCATGGCCGCAAAACTGTTATAACCAAAGAGTGCTACAGCTGGAAGCTAGAATGGTCTGTCAGAAACATCTTGATTTTGGAGCAGAGTGAGGAACTTTGAGATGCAAAGAGAGAAAATCCTGAGTTGTTACGAGTTAAATCAAAACAATAAGCCTCTATTAAGTGCTCATTTGTTCCAAGCACTGTGCTAAGCACTAGGGATACAAAAAATAAAAATAAAGTTAAAACAGTCCCTGCGCTCAGGGAGCTCACAGTCTAATGGGGGAGACGACATGAAAAACTATGTACAAACAAGATGTTGCTGTTATTCAATTGCTTTGAATTGTGTCCAGCTTTTCATGACCCCATTTGGGATTTTCTTTTTTTCTTTTTTTTTTTGTTTTATTTATTTATTTTTTTATCTTTTTGGTGGAGGGGGTGGATTTTCTTGACAGACAGCCTGGAGTGGTTTGCCATTTCCTTTTCTAACTCATTTTACAGATAAAGAAACTGAGGCAAACAGAGTTAAATGACTTGCCCATGGTCACACAGCTACTAGGTGTCTGAAACTAGATTTGAATTCAGGAAGATGAGTGTTCTGACTCCAGGCCCAGTATTCTATCCGTTGTGACACCTAGCTGTCCTTAAAGAAGATATATAAAGCATAAATTGGAGACAATCACAGAAGAAAAGCACTGGGGGACCAGAAAAAGCTTCTTGCAGAAATTGGGAATTTAGCTGAGATATGAAAGAAGCTAGGGAAGCCAGGGTGCAGAGATGAGATAGGTAATCAATATACAATCATGGTAGAATGGCCAGTGAAAATACGGAGAATAAAGAGTATCTCCATGAGGAAATTGGAAAGGTAAGAAGCAGCCAGATTATAAAGTGCTTTAAAGGACAAACAGAGGGTTTAATAGTTGACCTAGAGGAATAGAGAGCCACTGAAGTTTTTTGAATAGGGGGGTAACTGTTTCAACAATCCAGCTTCTGTGGGGGTGTAAAATCCACCTACAACCAACACCCAGAAAGCTGCCAACACGCTTCAAAAGCACAGGTTCTTTTGATCTGCTTTAATAAGGAAAGCAAGGATAAGGAGCTGACAAGCTATACCCCTATTAGGTGTGAAACCTATGTGGGTGTGGATTGGTGACTGGGGTGGGGCCCAAGGTGGGGCTGGCTAAGGGGAGGTGCTAACTCCAGAGCCATGCCCGTCTTGAGTCTTACTAAGTGCTAAGCCCCAGGCTCTAACCCCTATTAGGTGTTAACATAACCTATGTGGATGTGAACCTCCTAGGGTCCTAAGGGGAGGGGCTAACTCAAGAGCCAATAATAGCAGCCTAATTTCTGGTCCTTTAAATGACGTTTGATGATGTCTGAAGCCCTATAAGAAGAGAGGACAGGGCCATTGCCCAGGGCTCTCACTTGTGCTGGTGTGCTGATGCAGAGACTCCAGGCAGCTGTAGCTAAGGGCCCTCCAGCTTGTAACCTGGATTCTGGGACTTTGTTAAACTCTGGTAACTATGCATTGGGATTTGAATCAGACAAGGTCTGT
>CM053623.1:255674817-255692236 GCA_028646595.1 Phalanger gymnotis
CAGGGCTCTCACTTGTGCTGGTGTGCTGATGCAGAGACTCCAGGCAGCTGTAGCTAAGGGCCCTCCAGCTTGTAACCTGGATTCTGGGACTTTGTTAAACTCTGGTAACTATGCATTGGGATTTGAATCAGACAAGGTCTGTCTGTTGATGTTTATAATTTGTTTGTATTTGTTCTGAAGTTCAGGGTGTTGGCTTTTTCCCCTGAACTAAGTGTATGATGTTTGTATGCTAAATTAAAGTAAGCTCGTCAACCCATTAACATAGCTTTCCTTAGTTAAGCAGATCAAAAGAACATGTGCTTTTGCAGCGTGCTGGTAGCATGCTTATTGTCGGGGTTGTGTTGGTCTCACACCCCCACAACAGCTCTTAGCTGGATTGTTGAAACAGTAACTTATACTATGCTTTAGACAGGTCCACTTGACAAGTGAGTGGAGGATGGACTGGAATGTGAAGAGACTAGTGGCAGGTAGACCAGTCAATAGTCTATTGCAATAGTCCTGAGGTAAGGTAATAAAGACCTGAATAAGGGTGGTAGCAATATCAGAGGAGAGAAGGGGATGTATGCGAGAGATGTTGAGAAGGTAGAATGAACAGGACTTGGTGACAGATTGAATATGGGGAGTGAGAGAGAGCATGTTACTTAGGTTGAAAGACTAGGTGACAGAGAGAATAGTGATCTCAACAGTATTAGAGAAGTTAGGAAGAGAGAAGGATTTGGGGAGAAAGATAATGAGTTTAGCTTTGGTCATGCTGAGCTTAAGATTTGTATGAAGTTTGAGAGGTCCAATAGACAATTCAAGAAGTGAAGCTGAGGGTCAAGAGAACAGTTCAGACAAGATAAATAGATCTGAGAATCATCTTCATAGAGAAGATAATGGTATAAATGAGAGTTAAAGAGACATCAAGTGAAAGTAATTTAGAAGAAGAGGACCTTGGACAGAACTGTGAGTTCACTGATAGTTAGCAGGTACAAACAAATGAGACTGAGGAGTGATCAGACTGATAGAAGGAGAAGGAAGAGAGAGGAGTGACACAAAATCCTAGAGAGAAAAGTATGTCAAGGAGAAGAAGATGATTGATAGTGTCAAAGGCTATAGAGAAGTCAGAAGCATAAGGCTTGAGAAAAAGCCATGAGATGTGGCAGTTAAGAGATCGTTGGTAAATTTGGAGAGAGGAGTTTCAGTTGACTGATAAGACTCCCTGTTACTGTGAATCCCATTGGGTTGGTGAGCTGAGGCAACATTGATTTCCCTCAACATCTTCCCTACTTTCCTTTGTTTCTTGGATGTATTCTTGAAATGAGTTAAAGACAACACCTTCTCTGTCTTTGCCATAAGCCACTGATATATATGGTCCCTTCCAGCCACATTTGAAGAACTGAGACAACAACTAGGAGTATATTTAGGAGATAATTGGAGATGCGTGCCTCCATACTGGTGCACTTAATGTATTTTTTTCCACCATATGCTATACAAAATAAACTATGGGATCACAACATTCCAAGTTTCTGAATCTGTGAACAAAGTGAGTCACAAATCGAAAGGGACAAAAAAGGAGTATAGATGGATTGGAAACTCAGGACCAAAGTACAGATAAAATATTTTAATATTATTCCATTTTATACCCAGGTTGTTTTCAAACTTTGTAAGTGCAGGGTAATCTAAATGTCTTAGTGCTGCCACAAAATATTGGATGCTCCAATCTTTTAGAAAAGCCATCGCATATATGTGCTAGAGAGAATCTGATAGGAGCCCTTTGCTAGTGGCTTAAGGAGAATCACAGCAGTGATCATAAACATGCTTCCATTGACACTAGACTTAGAATGTCTGACTTCAACCACATGAAATTGTATTGAGCTTATTTCCCCACCTTTAATTAGTTCTCTGTCAGTAGTATGTTAAATTTCATGCCATACACGTTTCATTGCTCTTTTTGTTGTGTTTTATCATGTGTTTTTTAAATAGATATTACTTAAAGAAAACATGCAAGTTTTTGTATCTCTTAAAGAGACATTTTAATGACTGTAAGAAATACAGAAAATGTTGGTGTGAGGGAGTCAAGAATTTAAAGATTCATTCTAGCTTGGTGGACGACTAATATTATATTCTCTTGTTGAGTAATTGGCATGACATGCTATCTTCCTGTAGAAGAATATAGAAAATAACCCTGAAGTCATATGATCTAAGGACTCAGGCAAGGAGCCAAAGGGATCACAAGTGTCGCTTTAAAACGGGTATTATAATACTCGTACTTATTGCCTCCCTGGTTTATCGTGAATAAGGAAGTACTTGGCAAACCTCAAAGTGCTATCTAAACATGAATTATTAACTGCCAATGCCTTGTGGTGGTGAGAAGATGACCTTGAGGTCTCTAAGTTTATAACAATGATGAATATGCTCTGGAAACATGCTCCAGAGTTTATTGACTCAGGAACAGTCTAGGTATGAAGGAATAAAGAATATCCAAATAGATATACATAAGTATGTGTATGTGTACATATATGTGTGTATATATATTTTATATATTATATATATAGTATTTATGTTGCAATATATAAACAAATACAAATTGGTTTATTATTCAGGATCAGAGAGCCAAAGAAAGAACTCAATAAGACTGGACTGACTGCCTAGATAGTAATAATAGTTGGCATTTATATAGTACTTTAAGATTTGCAAAGCACCTTATAAATACTATCTCATTTAAGCCTTACGACCCTGGGAGATAGGTAATATTATTATCCCCCTTTTACAGATTAGAAAATTGAGACAGAAAGGTTAAATAATATACCCAGGGTCACACAGCTATGTGACAGTATGTGAGGTTGGATTTGAACTCAATCTTCCTGACTGCAGATTTAGCATTATATCTATTGTGCCAACTAGGCTAACATCATGCTAGATGTAGGCTGATGAATATATCTTGAAGACCATGAAAGACATTATGGAGAGATCCAGAGTTCCCTCCTTTTTCTAGAGTCCTCATTTCAAAAGTTCAGTCTCTGAAGGACATTGCTGGTAATGATACCAGATTAACTTTTTTAACAGTCTTGTCCAGACCCTACCCAGGTAAGGAAGCCATTGTGCTCTACTCAGGTTTGGTTGGGGATAAATCCTTTGAATGAATTGCCCAAGCTCGGGGAGGCAGGGGAGGGCTTTGGGGTGGTGTTGTAACTTACAGTTAAATGACATAATCAAAGTTCATTAGAATAGGGCCAGCCTCTCCTTATAATATTCATTCTCTCATTACTTGTTAACCAATCAGAGTTGATTTCTGCCCTCTGGACCACTTACCTTTCCAAGGGCATATAAGCCACCATGATTGTCTTTGGCATTTGAGAACATCACTGTCCTTTTATTAAAATGATAGCATTATAACAAAATGATTAATTACCCAGAAATTATTTCTCTCAAACTTTTTAAACTTCACAACTAGCTGCCAAGTCACATAGGATTAGGGTCTGCATAGATGGAGCAAATACCAATTCCAAGGAACTGACAGATCTTTTACATGAAGAAATAATATGCGGCCATATCTTTGTGTTGACTATCCACATTAAACAGATAGTTGCCAAGATTCTTTTCCTGTTGTGCTTTGTAACAATAATGGCCCACACTTACATAGTACTTTAAGGTTTGCAAAGTATTTTGTATACATTTTCATATTTGATCCTCATGACAAACCTATTAGCAGGTTAGTATTACCCTCCTTTTACAGATAAGGAGACTGAGGCTGAGAAAGATTAAATGATTTACTCAGAGACACTGTAGCAACAATCTGCTAGTAGCTGTGTAAGATCAAAAACACCAACATACAGAAGGACTGCTAACACTTCCCTACCTGGGTAAGGTCTTCGATCTGCTTTTCAAAAGAAAGCAACTTTAAGGGGTTTAATCTCAGTTTAATCAAACATACATATATCATTCCCTTAGTTCTGGGGGAAAAGATCAGCCCTCTGAACTTCAGAGCAAATACAAACAAAAATTACAAACATCAATAGACAGACCTTGTCTGATCAAGTCACAATACATAGTTACCAGAGAAGAACCAATGGGTCTGGGTTAGCAAAGCTGGGGAGCAGTTACAACAGCTTGCCCAGAGTCTCAACACTCCTCCCATGAGTGAGTCCCAAAAGTCAAACTGTACGAGTACAACAAATGTACAAGCTCTCCTCAATTATATCCTGTTCGGAGCCCTGAGGGCTCTGATCTCACCCAGGCTGGTGAAAGTTCCCTGTACCCAGTATCACATCATATATAAGTCAATGACTCCTGATTGCCACAGTGTTGAGAAATAGCTGAGAAATATTCCAAAACAAAGACAGCAAAAGGTTTCCCATCGATTCAAACAAAGGGGAGACTTGATAGTCTTAGCATCCCTAAAGGGAAGAACAGGGAAAAGTCTGATTGCCTTAACAAACACACGACTAGTATGTACCTGAGGACAGATCCAAACTCAAGTAGATTCTTCCTAACCAGCTTTCTATCTGCTATGCAACATTGTCTTCCAATGGCCAAAGGCAGATAGAACCAGTGAAAAACTTCAAAGCTACATCTCCTATGATGCAAAAGGGATTTTGCCTTTGGGGTATTGATGTTGGTTAGGGAGTAAGTAGTACCTGCTCCTCAGGAGGGCAGATGTTCATGCTTTGTCCCTACCTTGCTTCATGGTCCTCTAGAGTCAAGGACATTGGACACTCAAGGCAATGGATGACTTTTCTCCAGGTGCAATAACACCTCCAGTGGAACTATTCTTTGAAACAACACAGCTTCTCTTCCAACTAAAGTATCTCTTTGTACCCTAGAGCTCCTCCTCCTTCCCTTCCTTCTAACCACTACCGCTACGTAGGAATTTAGACTGTCCAGGGTTTGCTGGCTCTGATATGAAAGCTTTTAGTTTTTTTGACCACAGTTGAGCCACCACACCACCATTTCCCAGTCGCATCCTGGCCATTTCCACATCATGCCAACACCTTACCCATGTTTTCAAATCTAACTCTCTTTCATGTGCAGTGTTCCCCTGTTCTAATATAACCTCCAGGAGGGCAGGGGCTGTCTTGTTTGCTTGCATTTGTATCCCCAGCATGTAACACAGTACCTGGCACACAGAAAGTGCTTAATAGCTGCTTTTTTTCTTCATTTATTCAGGTGCAATTTTAAAGGGCTGTAGTTCTGAAGGTCTTTATCCAACCTTAAGTCAAACAATAGGATCCCCTTCATACAACTACCCAATTTGAGAAGCCCTGGAGCTTGCACAATGGAATGCACCGATACTACCCAGTGCTAACTCTGGTATATCCTGGCATATTTCCAGAATTGACTTTATGCCTTCTTCCTCTTAGAAGGTGACATAGTCTGTTCTCTGAGACAGGATATCCAAGCCCACTGTATATACACTCTGAAAAAAATCATGCTTACAACTGTCACATGAAAGAATTTGCAAAGTTACATTTCCACACTGTTTGGGCTTCCTCCATGTCCTGACAATAACCAGACTATATGCTTCACTTGTTCTGAAGCCATATATAAATAATAGAAAGATATAAGGAATAAAACAAACGGCCGTCCAAAAAGAGGGATCGTAAATCACTTCCCATGGCAGGTTTTTCTTCAGGAACTTCTGAACTGTTCCTGGGTAATAGTAATATCTACCATAGAAGGGTCAACTAAAAGCACTATACTAGGTTACTAAGATGTGGAGGGAGGACAGACAAAAAAAAAGGAATCCCAGATGCCTGGCCTCAAGAAGCTAATAATCTAATGGTAGTTGGTGGTAGGGAAGGGGGAGAAGAGTGAAGAATCTGGAACAAGAAAAAGAGGCAGTATCTACAGAGTAATGTACAAGCTAGTGCAAATCAATATATGCTAGGAGAACAAAGAAATCAAGAATGATTTCTAATAATCTAGAACTACTACTTAAAATCTACTTCTCCAATCTGACTTTAAATTGTTATTTTTATATCTCCACTTAAGGCTCAGAAAAACTGACAGCATTATTTAATCTTGTTTTAAGTGATGACAAAGTCAACCCTTCTTTGTGTCTTTGAGCATGAATTTAGAGGTGGCTAGGTGGTACAGTGGAGAGAGTATTGGACCTGAAGTTGGAAAGATCCAAGTTCAAATTCTGCTTCCAACACTGAGCCATGTGACCAAGACAAGTCACTTAACCTCTGTCAGCCTCAGTTTACGCATCTATAAAATAGGGAGAATACCAGGACCTACTTCACAGGGTTGTCGTGAGAGTCTAATGAGATATAATATAGGTAACTGTGCTTTGGAAGCCTTTATGTGCTAGCTATTATTGTTGTTATGATTATTTAGTAATTCCACTATGAGTGAAAGAGGGGGAGGGAGGTGAAGAGGGGGGAGAGAGTGGGGGGAGAGAGAAGGGGGGGAGGGAGGGAGGGAGAGTTACCTTTGGCCAGGTAGTTCTGGGTCAGGTGGTATAGCTGTTTAGAACCTGGTCTTCATGAGGCTAAGGTCATAGATCAGGACCTGAGAAGGCCAGTTTGACTTGCATGGAGAAAACCCTCCTGCTCTAAGACAATAGCCCCATCCCTTTTTATGTGGCAATGAGTAGGGAGATAGTGTGTGTGTGCGCGCGCGCGTGTGTGTGTGTGTGTGTGTGTGTGTGTGAGAGAGAGAGAGAGAGAGAGAGAGAGAGAGAGAGAGAGAGAGAAATGGGGGGGCGGGGAGAGAGAGAGTGATAGTCTGGGGCAAAATTGAAACCAATCCATGTGGGTCTTATACCGGGCTCTGTTGGTAGTAACAAATCCCCCCCATTTTCAGAAAATCTTTGAGTGGGTAATTGTTATAATCAACATACCTGGAACTCTCCAAATAACATTAAAACCATAAACCAACTTTAGTAGTATTGTCATTTTTGTTATATTGAAAGTCTCTAAATAATAATTAGAAATCTAAAGCTCGTATCCCATTTTATCTACATAATTCGCATCGAGAAACACACTTTTTGAATAGAATTATCTTGTTCATCCTGGCTCCTTGGTTGCTTCATTTTTTCTTAAATATATGACTAAGGCAGACTGACATGGTCATAGAGAGCTGCCTCCAAAGGCATAAAGACCTAGGTTCAAATCCTGCCTCTGAAACATACTGGCTATATGACCCCTAGACAAATTGCAACTTCTCAGGCAACTAAGACTATAAAATTGCAGAGATGATGCCAATCTGCATTAGTAGAGGGATTTTTCTCACTTGGGATTTTTCTATACCATTGAAATCACAGGTTTGGTTCCTATCTCTGTCCCTATCCCTTTAATACAATGTCTTCAACTCTGATCAATGCAATAACCAATCACAACTTCAGAAAACTGATTATAAACATGTTTCCTGTGTTTCTCTTTACAGGGAGGCAAAAGGACTGCAGGTACCGAATGAAACCCATTTTCAGTCATGACCAAGATAACACAAATTTGTTTTGCTGGATTATAGAGATTTTGTTGTTGTAAATAAAGGGTTCTCATCAGTGCAGGGAAGATGGTATGGTAGTGACAGTGATCCAAAAAAAAAAAGAAAAAGAAAAGAGAGAAAAAGATATCTATGATTAATTTGTAAAATACACAGAAGAGAAAGGAAGGAAATGTGGAAGGGAACATAAATAAGCAATGCAGTATTGGTACTATTGTGTAAGATTAAATATATACTTTTTAAAAAACTGTATGTAATAGATTCATAGTTTTATATAAAATATCCTATCTGTTTTTATTTTTACATGGAAACTTATGTTTGTTGATGACTGTCTAGTTCAAAATAAATATGCATGTATAATATAGTAGATACTTAAACCTATACACACACACACACACACAGACACACACAACATCGTTCAGCTTAGATGATGTTTAAATTGAGAAAGAGAGAAAAGGCAGAAGAGAAATCTGTCATGCCAGATGAGTAGAGAGCAGTTGACAGACTAAATATATTGTGGTCTGTTGAGAGATTACCTAATTACAGAACTTTTATTATGCACATTACAGCAATCATCATACTCTCTGTCTCCTTAGAGCCCTCAAATAACTAGTCCCACAGCTCACAGACATGAGAGCTCAAATTTGCTTTATTTGTTATTATCCTTATTCCTCTTTTATAGATTTATAGATTGAGTGATAGAACACTCTGCCCAATGCAAGACAGAAAGAATATATAGTCTCCATCATAGAAAGCAGACATCTAAAATCATATGCTCAAATTGGAACTTGAAAAGGCACCTCCATGAGTACAAATGATGTTCCAGAGAAACTATATAAGTACATAATTTAACATAAGGTTGTTAAATAAGGATCTTCCCCTTTTATTCATATTCTTTTTTGTTCTTTTCCTCTTATTCTACAAAAATTGATGAATTAAAAGTCATTAAAGTTGAGACCTGGCAGCCTTGGACTAGGGGACCCTGGGATCCAGCTGAATGACCTTGGGCAACTATTTTGTCATCTTTAAAATGATAAAATAATCATCTAGAAGGTCCCTTCCAGCTCTATGATTCTATGACTTAATGGCACCTAAGTCAATTATATAGAAGAAAAGAAATAATGTACATAAAATGCTTTGGGTAACTTACAGAGTCATATATGCCAGCTACTGTTAAAGTTCTTATCATCATCACTGTCATCATCATCCTCATCATGATTATCATCAGACCCAGGACAGGAAGCTCAAGATAGTGTCCCATCCTCCCACAGGAGGAATTGAGAAATATGCCTTGAATATGTATAGACCTAATGCAAGTTTGATGTGTGCACATGTGTATACAGACATACATATACATACATAGATACAAACATATGTATAATTCTCCATTCCTAAAAGAAAACTACCCTCCCAAAGAAAGCTACCTAATTTAATTGAATTTTAACTGTCAGAAATCTGCATTGATAAGATTTTTCATTTGTATCTGTAAAAAATAATATTAAACTATTTATTGTTTGACTTTACATCTCCAAAGATTATACAATCAGCTGGAAAACACTTTAAAAGCAAAATCCTAAAAATAGCCTTTGAAAACACAGTGTAAGCTGATGTTTGAGTCAAATGAAAATTCTCCTTGGCAAGGACCTTGCTCCCATGATGTGTTAGTTATGTTTAACTTTGGTATTTTTCTAACAAATGGCTAGTTGTAAAAAATAAAATTAAAAAATTAAAAATGGCTAGTGGTGCACTCTGTGTTTCTTGGGCCAAGACATCATCCTTTTATGTCATGTTTCTACACAAACATACTCCCACTGAGGTCATCACTCACCTTAAAGCCCAGAGGAGTGCAAGCCAGCATTTTAATTTACAGAGAGAGCTAATACACAGGACTAGAGGAGACCAGTCTTCAGTTGAGGGCTGTAGAATGTAGAAATGTAGAAACATATGGAGTGGCTCAAGGCAGTAGAAAAATTCTTTTATATTTTGCCCATGCATTTACACTTGTATTCTTACTCCCTCTTAACCTCTTTTCTGCCTGTAATGGGTTTAACTGTGCTGCAGTCTTGTTTTAAAATGTACCCAAGGTCAGAGTTCAAAAAATAGAGTGAATTTTGAGTTTCAAAGAGCCCTCAAATCTAAGCAGATGAAATAGAACTAAAAAAATGTACATCTCCAATATGATAAAACAGATTGATTTCAAAAACTAAATTTCACTAAAATTTTTTCAAGGCCATATCCAGGTGTGTGACAATGCCCCTAGGAGAACATTAGTTGTAAATAGTGCTGTGCCCTAAAAATATCATTAGAAATTCATTTCTACTAGAAATAGGTTTGCATCTTTCATGTTCATTTGATTCAATTTGACATGCATTTTTAAAGCATTCATTATGCACTAACCACTACGGTTACAAATACAGAAACAAAAGATGCTTGCCCTTGAGAAGCTTATACTTTACTGGAGGATACTAGAAGAGAGAGAAATATAATACAAGGTAATTTGAAGAGGGAGAAAGCACTACCAGCTACAGATGACTGATATCTCCTAGATGCCAGTTGCCACTTCTTTTGATCCCAGTCCTTCCCTTCCAACATATATGATTAGAGGTGTGCTGGTAAATATTTAACAACTGGCTCTCAAAAAAAATGTATGCATGGCACACTTTTAGAATTGACCTATATTGTTAACATATTATCCATCATTTTCTTATGTCTAGACAATCTACAAAACAATAAATGAAGCCCTGATCTGTGGTATTTGCCAATTTTTGAGGTGTAAATAATCACTCTGAAAATATAACCATTGGCTGATTCAAGCATTCACTTAATTCAGGGAGCAAATGGAGACTGGTGTGAGAAAGAAGCCATGAAGAGAAAAAGACTAGGAAGAAGAGAGAAGAACACTAGGAAGGATCTAGAAAAGAGGAATATGTTAGGAAAAGCAAATCAGAAGTTAAACACCTCCTTTTTAAAGTTTAAAAATTCCTTATTTTCCTTTCTCATTTCTATTTAACTTCTCCTTGGTAACCAGAGAAGAACAAATATATTTACGATAGAATGGCTCCAAAGTCATCTCAAAGTCCATTCACAAGCCACATTCTATGACTGCTTTCCTTAAATGATGACATCAAACTTATGGGAAATGAAAACTACAGTATTCAAAAATGTGCACTTTGATATAGTAATGAAGATGGAGAATTGACTGTGGAGAGCATGAAGATGGAAGTGATAGCCAACTCCCAGGAAGACAGACTTAGGATCCAATTCAATCTTAACAAGCTAGAAGATGGAAAGAAGCAATAAGATTAAATTTAATAGAGATCCACATAAAATCCTTCAGTGAGATATCAAAAAGACTTGGTGGTTTTGGTAAGGGAGTGGATTTAGATTGAATCAGCAGTGCAACATGACAATCAAAAGGACGAATTCAGTCTTAGGCTGCATCAATAGACGTGTAGCATCAGTCACAAGGAATGTTAGGAGTCTAGTATACGTTGCTGCAGCTGGAATAGATGGCTCTTTTCTCCTCTGGACAGCTTGTTTTAAGAAGAACAATGCCAAATGGGATGAGGGTGAGCCCAATGATGAGAAAACTAGACACCATGTCATAAAAAGGCTCAGTTAAAGGAACTTTGGGTGTTTAGATTTAAGACCATTTTAGAGCAAACAAAAAAAAATGTTTTAAAGTAGTTGAGGGACTGTCGCTTGGAAGATTCAAGTTGCCCCACTTAACACCCCTTGTGCTTTATGCCCCAGAATAAGAAGCCAGTGAAATTGTTCAGAGTGTCTAACTAGGAAAAGTGGAAAAATTCCTGAGAAGTAGGTTTTGGCTTTAAAAATGAGAAAGAAAAGGTTTTAGTGTCAAAAAACAAAATGGGCTCTATTGGAAGGGGATCACCTATCATTGTAACCCTTTAATTAGTGGCTTTTAAGATGTGATATGTAGGGGATACCTGGTCATGTATAGATTATATTGGATGACTCTGAATTCTGGGATTAGGTGTTTCTACGAAGTCTCATAAAAGGGACTTAGAAACACTCCCGGAATAAAATATTGCAAGCAGCCAGAAAGGAATAATTCAAGTATCATGGAGCCACAGTCAGAATAACACAAGATTTAGTGGCTTCTTCTTTAAAGAATTGGAGGGCTTGGAATATGATATTCTGAAGGGCAAAGGAAGTAGAACCAAACCAAGAATCATCTACAAAGCAAAACTGAGCATAATCCTTCAAGAGAAAAAAATAAATATTCAATGAAATAGAGGACTATCAAGCATTCTAGATGAAAAGACCAGACCTGCACAGAAAATTTGCCTTTCAAATACAAGACTCAAGAAAAGCATAACAAGGTAAAACAGGAAAGAGAAATCATAAGGGACTTAATAAGTTCAAACTTTTTACAATCCTACATAGGAAGGTGATACTTGTAACTCATTAGAATTTTCTCATTATTAAGGCAGTTAAAAGGAGTATATATAGACAGAGGGCATAGATGTGATTTGAATATGAAGAGATGATATACAAAAAAAAATTAAGGGGTGAGAAAGGACTGTCCTGGGAGAAAGGGAAAGGAGAAGGCAGAATTGGGTAAATTATCTCACATAAAAGAGGCAAGAAAAACCTTTTACAGTACAGAGAAAGAGTGGGGAGGTGAGGAAGAGAGAGTGAAACTTTCATCAGAATTGTCTCAAAGAAGGAATAACATACACACTCAATTGGTTTTAGACATGTATCTTCCCCTACAGGAAAGTAGGAATGGAAGGAGATAAGAGAAGGGAGTTGATTGAAGGAAGAGCAGATTGGAGGAGGCAGTAGTCAGAAGCAAAACACTTTGGAGGCAGGACAGGGTGAAAGGAGAGAGCAAACAGAATGAACAGAAAGGGAAATAGGATAGGGGGAAATAAAGTTAGCAACTGTAACTGTGAAAAAAAAATTGAAGCAATTCTGAAGGTTTTATTTCTCAAACATTTAGAGAACTGAGTCAAATTTATAAAAATAAGAGCCATTCCCCAATTGATAAATGATCAAAAGATATGAATAGTTTTCAGATGGAATAATTAAAGCTATTTATAGGCATATAAAAAATACTCTAACTCGTTGAATTTGAACTCAGGTCTTTCTAACTCCAGATCCAGCACTCTATGCTGGAGAAACGCAAATTCTGAGGTACTACTTCATACCTATTGAATTGACTAATTGACAGAAAAGAAAAATTACCAATGTTGGAGAGGATGTGGGGAAAATGAGACATTAATACGCTGTTGGTGGAGTTGTGACCTGACTCAACCATTCTATAGAACGATTTGGAACTATGCCCAAAGAGCTCTAAAACCATACATACCCTTTGACTAGCAATACCAATGCTATTTCTGTATCCAAAAAGAGATAGAAAACAAAAAGGGAAAGGGCCCATATGTTAGCAGCTCTTTTCTGGGGGCAAAGAAATGGAAATTAAGGGGATGCCTATCAATTAGGGAATAGCTAAACAAATTGTGGAATGTGATTGTGACGCAATATTATCATGTTATAAGAAATGATAAGCAGGATGCTCTCAGAAAAACCTGGAAAGACTTTCAGAAGCTGATGCGAAGTGAAATGTACTGAGTATAAAGTAACAGCAATATTGTAAAACAGCTGTGAATGACTTAGCTATTCTCAGCAATGTAATGATCCAAGACAGCTCTGCAGGAGTTATGACGAAAAATACTATCCATACCCAGAAAAAGAACTGGTGGTGTCTGAATACAGATTGAAGCATCTTTTTTTGCTTTATGTTTCTTGAGTTTTTTTTGTCTATGTTTTTGACATGACTAATATGGAAATATGTTTTGCATGACTACACATGTAAAACCTGTATCAAATTGCTTGTCTTCTCAATGTGTGTGGGGGAGGGGGGTGGAAGGAGGAAAAAGAGAAGTTGGAACTCAAAGTTTTAAAAACAAATGTTAAAAAATTGTTTTGACATGTAATAGGGGAAAAATAAAATACTAAACAAAGTAAAAAAAAGTTATAAAAATCTTTTTAAAAAAGAAACACTCCTTGAGTATTTACAGACCCAATTCTAGTGATATATGTCTGTCTGTCTGTATGTATGTATACATTACACACAATCATAAATGCATACATGTAGGTATATTCATACATGTGTGTATTCATAGGTCTATTATGAATACACATATTCGTATGTATATGTATAAATGCCTATATGTGTGGAGCTATCAATACAAATGTATGTGCATACACATGTGTATATATGTATACATATATACACATATATTTATATACACATTTGTATATGTGTGTGTATATATGTGTGTGAGCATGTGTGTATATGCACACATAACACTAGCATTGGGTTTATAAATATTTCCTCCGTATTCTTATTTGAGATTTTGAAATAATTTTTAAACCATATTAATGTATTTGAGAGAGAAGTGCTTTTCATTCTTTTCTTTTGTCATCTCTGTTACTGGCTCTACTTTACAAGTTTTGTTAGGTGTTTTCCTACCATCGATCCACGGAGCTCTGCCAGAAATTGTGTATTCCCTCCCCCCTCCTCCTATACAATGCAGACCAGTTGTATTCATATTCGTCACTTGCCAGAAAATGAAGAACATTGGATTCTAATATTCTTGCACAAATGAATCTGTTTTTTGGACAGAAATCAAATTCATATTTCCAGGTTGAAAGACATCCCTGATTTGGGAGATTAATCTAAAGTTGGTTAGGATGTAGTATATATACACAATGTGATATTTCGAGTTCTGTTTATGGATGTCTAAAAATAGAAGAGAATATTAATGATATATCAGAAAGCTTACTGAAACCATTACTTGGACTTGAAATCATTATTTCAAGTTTCGTGAACATTATTATGGTTCAGCACATGTATAGCATTTTGTATTAGGTTGTACTTCTATAAAATAAGGGGATTGCACTGGATGGCCTCAAGGGTCCCTGCAAGCTTGAAATCTATTATTCTTCTTACCAGTAATCATGGCTGTGAGTAGCACAGGGGGAATTTTTAAAAAGTGAACATTTATTGAATATCTAATCACAAAGGACATCATTTTTATTCACGTTAAAGAAACTAAAACTTAACTAAGCTGATTCCTAATGAACAGTTAAGATATTTTTTTAAATTTTACACTTCAAAAATGAAAAACATCATACTAAATGTTTGGAGTCATTAAACTGTGCCTTGGCAAATCCTATATGCACACTGAGGCCAATAATATAGTTTGCTATTTATATTTCTAGAGTCTCCTGGTTGTTAAGCATCTTTCAGAAAAGGAAAATGAACATCATTTTCTTTATTAGTTGAGGCATAGATGTTCCAGATGACTTGTTAGTACAATGGATAGGGTGCTGGTTTTGGGGTAAGGAAGACCTCAGTTGAAATATGCCTCAATTTTTCCATCAGCAAAGTAGAGTTAATAATAGTGCCTATCTCATGAGGTTGCTATGAGGATCAAGAGAGATAACGTGTAAAATGCTATTGTAAATGCTAGCTAGTATTAATTATAGGGACAGCTAAGTGACACATTGGATAGAGTGCTGGACCTGGAGTTAGAAAGACCTGAGTTCAAATTCCACGCCAGACACTTTCTAGATGTGTGACCCTAAGTCACTTAACAGTTATCTGCCTCAGTTTCCCCATCTATAAAATGGGTAATAATAGCACCTACCTACCAGAGTTGTCATGAGGATAAAATAAGATGAAATGAAATAAAATAGATTTGTATCTGCTTTATAAACCTCTGAATGCTATGTAAGTGCTGGCTATATTTATTAGCTATTATTCTGTCACCCGGAGAGCTATTAAGTCCACACTAAATTGCCCGATGAACTGCTGCATCTCAGGTTAATTAATTTTGTTTTGCTTTCTGAAAATTAGTGAATTGGAAAGATGAACTTAGAGTGATAATCCAGAGAGAGATAAAAAGGCTAGCCATGCTTCTATCCCCATAAAACTTGATAAATCACAGATTACAATGAATACCTGGAACGGTGTAGCATCGAGAGCATCATATTAAATCTGGAGACTTTCAAGTTATTGGTGTGACTCTCTGAAACTGAATTTACCCACAGGGGCCATCCTTGCTATGCCTACTAAACGAGCATTGGTGTTCTTTAGCATTTGTGTAGCATCGGTCAATCAATCGACAAGCATTTATTAAGTGCTTGCAATTTACTACAGTTTGCATGTTCAATGAATGAATGAAAAATCATTCATTCACACCTACTATGCTCCATTCATCGTGCTCAGGCCTGGAGACATGAAGACAAAAGTAAAACAATCCCTGACCTGAGGGAGCTGGGTGTGATAAAAAATTTCACTCATTAAAAGCTGGCAATCCATGCCTTATTTAGTTGTAAGCAATCACCATCACTTTACCTGAGATAAAAACACACCTGGAATAACCTGTCCTTTCTTGGCAGAGACCTTTCTTCTTAAAATTTCACTCGCCACAAGACTGAAATCAAAGTAAGTCTGTGAAAATTCTACAAAGAACAATAATTTACATGCTACCCTCTCCCTTTTGGTTTTCTTTATTACTATGCAAATCTTCTGTTACAGTTTTGGTTTTTTTTCGCTTTCAACTAATTCCCTTCATGCTTCATCAGACAGTGAAATTTAAGATCTTAGAAGTGGGAAAAGTCTACAAGAGTAAGTCAGTCAGTCTGTGGCTCATGTACCAGTGCAGGCAAAAAGCACGTGATACAATTCTCTCCATGCCCACAGAATAAATACTTCAGTTTGCATTGTGGTTACTTTTCAAACTAACCTCTCTAGGCCTACATTATGAGAATAAGCCGTGCAAGACACATAGGCTGACTATTCCCCTACTGGATTATATACTTTGAGAATGAAAATGGGACATCACAGACTCACTTCACGTAGTTTCTGCTTCTCTTTAAAACTTACAAATTCAACATTTTCAATTAGGTCCAGAAACAAAATCTCTGGTAAGGTTTTTGGTTTTTTTATTTGTTTAAAAGCTGGTTTTTTACTTTATGAAAACTCATAGACTTTTTCTTTTGGGCCAGTGTTGGTCTCTAATAGTATTATGATATCATTAAAAATGTATCAGAAGAATTGAATTTTAATTTCAAGTGTAACATTTCTTGGTTATTTGATCTTGGACAATCACTTAACCTCTAAGGTTTTCAGTGTCATCTGTAAAATCAGTTTAATAATACTTATACTATCTACAGTACAAGATTTTGAGAAAAATGCTTCTTAAAACTTAAGGTGAAGAAGAAGGAAGGAAGGAGGGAAGGGAAGGAGGGAAGGAAGAAGAAAAGGAAGGGAAAAAGGAAGGAAGGGAAAAGAAAGAAGGAAGGAAGGAAGGAAGGAAGGAAGGAAGGAAGGAAGGAAGGAAGGAAGGAAGGAAGGAAGGAAGGAAGGAAGGAAGAAGAGCACCTATCTCATAATGTTGTTGTGAGGAGAGAGAGTGAAAGGGATGAATGGGTGGATTCTTTGGTTGTTTGTTTGTTTGTTTGTTTGGTTGGTTGGTTGGTTGGTTGGTTGGTTGGTTGTGTGGTTGGTTGATTGGTTGTTATCCTTCATTCTTGAGGAGGACCAAAATGACATTATTATGTTGGACTCAAGGTATAATGTGTCTGACTGTGGCCGATTAGACCAATATGAGCTTAGAACACTATACCACAGTTGGGGCAAAGATAGTCCATATGATCATTTGGAGTGGAGATATCTCTAAATCTGTGCATCTGTGCCAGTAAGGCAAAATGGGCTTAGTTTAACGGGTGCCCTTGAGGAGTTTGGCTTTTGTTTTGAAAGTACTTTCACCTGTTAAATGCTAAGCCCCAGGCCCAAAGCCCTATCAGGTGTGAAATCTGTGTGGGCGTAGAATAAGGACTTAAAAGGGGCCAATTCGGGAACCAATGGGTCTCTGGACTCTGGTCTCGTCTTTGAGGCGGTACTTAAGAACGCTAGAGGCTTGGCTTCGAGGAGAGGCTAGAAAAC
>CM053623.1:255692736-255716635 GCA_028646595.1 Phalanger gymnotis
ATGGTATGTGGGTAGGAATTTTAATTTCAAATTCCAATTCAGTCAGGTTTTAGTTCCCTCTTCAGTATAATTTTAAGTCAAAATGGAATACAAATTTACTAATTTTCATTCTGATCTACTTCTAGCTAAGTTGGCCTGAAAGTCATTTTTAATTCGCAATTGGAACATGTCTTCTGATTTTGAATTCCATTTCTTTCAAATAATTTATGTTTATAGTCTTTAAAACATGCTCCTATTCTACTAGAATAATTTTTAAGGTGTTTTCTCTAAAGGAAGTATAGCCTCATGGTCTAAGGCACTGCTTTAGACTAAGAATTCTTTTGTAAAACTATTGTTTCAATTTCCAACATGCTTGTCCTTCAGATTTGGATAATGCATACAGGATGGAAATCTAAAAAATAAAATGCGAAACATCTATTCTCTGTCTTTTTGTCTCTGAAAGTTGTGTGTGAATATGTCTGTCTGTCTCTCTCCGTGTGTGTGTGTGTGTGTGTGTGTGTGTGTGTGTGTGTGTGTGTTTGGCCCAATCACAGACTGTTCAAGCTGAAATATACCTTAAATGTAAGACCACTTAGTCTAACACCTTTACTTAATAACTGAGGATTTAGAAAAGCAAGTTAGAGAAGTAGAGGAAAAATTGGGAAGAGAAATGAGAAGGATGAATATCCAAATACTGCCCTTCAGCAAAAATTCTTTTATTCTAGTTGAGAACCAAGTACTCAGCTCACAACTAAAACATGTGACTTATGTATGGCCACAATAGTTTTACCAGCCCTGCAAGACTATAGAATCCAAGGAATCTCATGAATGTGCTCTTTACAGCATCCTTGTAAATTCACTCTTCTAAGGGAAATGCTACGTTTTCCTGGGCAAGTACTTAGTCTCTATCAGTCAGTTGTCTGCAGAGAACTACAGGGTTTCTCTTTCTTTCTTTCTTTCTTTCTTTCTTTCTTTCTTTCTTTCTTTCTTTCTTTCTCTCGGCTAACAATGCTGATGAATTAAGAACAGATATTTATATAGTTACTCCATTAATACTATTAATTCATACTAATTAGGATATCATCCTGACCCCAATCTAAACAGTTTTCTCACACTCACACCCTAGACAAAATATATACTTTAGTGAGAAAACTCTAGTATTCTTCTAAATACTATGAGCCCTGGCTTAAGAATGGTCACAGCAGCCCATGTCAGCTACCATAAGAGAATAGAAGGAGAGAAGCTAACTTGAAAGTAACCAGGGACCTAAAGCAAACCGGCTTTCTACAACAAGGTCAGCACCTTGAATTGTACCCAAAAATGTGTTGGTAGCCAGCCCAGTTAGCAGAGTACAAGATGAATGTGCCTCTGTAGATACCAGATAGTTATCCCACAGAAATGAAGTCGCCCATTATCTGTATTCATTTATTTGAGTCTATAGTATTCAAACACTATTCCCTGCCCTCCCACTCAAATCTTAATTATAATTTCCAAGCACTGTAATTATTTGATGAACACACTCCTGTATGGGATTTATGTTCATTCACCATTTTTTTCTCCTCTTGACTTATTTTAAGAAAAAAACACTGCTTTCTTATGGAGAAGTAGTGATTTTCCTTGGCAGTCTTTACGTTTATCATTCCCCATTAGGGAAAATCTTTGAATTATTGGAAATGCCACATTATGAGTGTTTGCAAAAGTTTGATATTAAGATCTCTGATAAACTGAATTATATGTGTGTCACTCATGCACACACACAAACACAGATACACACACATCCCTTGGTATGGTTAAACAATTTGTGCAGGGCTTTACTATTTATTTTGTTTTGCTAGTTTACTGACTATGCTTTTTCACAATTAAACAAATGTAAGGAAAGGGAGGTGATAAACTTACTGATGTACTGAAGTATTTTGCCATTTGTAACTTACCTGGAAGGAGAGAGAGAGAGAGAGAGAGAGAGAGAGAGAGAGAGAGAGAGAGAGAGAGAGAGAGATGGAGGGAGGGAGCGAGACAGAAAAGGAGGAAGGAAGGAGGGAGGGAGGGAGAGAGAGGAAGGAAGAGAGGGAAAGAGGGAAAAAGAAAAAGAGAGGAAAGAAAGGAAAAGAAAGAAGAGATCAAGAGAAAAGAAAAGCTCTGTTACTGATTATCAAAGATACACAGTTAAAGAGCTGCTTTTCTTTTTTCCTTAATTTTGTATTAAAACATAAAAGCCTTTCTGAGGCGTGGACAGTACATACATCAGGGAAATAAATGTATGTTTCCCAAGACCGATGTTGCCATTTGGGAGGTTTGTATTGCCACCTAGTGGCTACCTTTATAAGGCACTTTCTAAGTTTCAGATTCCTAATGTTCGATTCCTACTCATTTAAATTTGTTTAGTTGATCATCATTTAAACTTATTTTTTAAAAAATAGAACTATAAAATAAGCATATATCAGAAAGATTACTTTATTGTGTCAATCCTTGTGCTTATTTTATAAACTCATCTGTTACTACAATAGCGAAGCAATTTTATATGTACTATTAAAATAGTCATACTTGGCTATCTAAATGGATCAACAGACTCCCCAATTGGTTATCTATTCCTTCTTGTCCTATTCAATTCTAATTCAATTCTTATTCTCTTTGAATAAATCCTCCATAGATGTTCCATTAAGTTTGATGGAAATGTTATGATTCTTCCAGTATTTCAGAAATACTAGAGCAGCAGTGGGGCTATACATCTGTTACCCTTCACTCGCAATATGTGACCGACCCACTTCCTTTTCTAGTCATATGTGGCCTCAGCGATGTCTTTTTTTTTCTACTTCCTGAGGCCAATCATCAATAGTAATACACCACAGTCTACTTACATCTATTAAATGTCTTTCCTTTGCCCTTTGGCCACCTTCTTGCATGTGAAACATATAATTTACCATTTTACAGGACACAAATTTAATAGAATCTTTAAATTATTGTTTTGCTCAGTATTAAAAATGTACAAATCCTAATCCTCATTACAATTCAACCAAAGAAATGTTAATAGTTTTAAAGATATCTTCACACATATTAATTCAGAACATTCTTACTCTTTTATTGATTTCCAATTATTTTAATTCACAATAAACACAATAATGAATTTACTTTAGTTATAAAGCAGTTTGTGTCTAATATTTACCAGTTTATAATTAAGTTCTAAATATAGAAAAATCACTATATAAAACTACTATTTCCATTTTCTTTCATTCAAAACACAGTTTTACTGAACATGAAAATAATGACCAATATTTATATCAATATTTCAAAAATCTGTGTTTTATCAGGTGTGTCCTTTTTTTCTCCAAAGACAAAAGCTGCAAATTGGTAGACGAATCAAGAGTTTCTGTGGCCAAAAAAAAAATCCTTCATCCTTTATTAGTGGTGGTGAATTTCTGCACATTTAGCTGCCTTTGGCCTTAGACAAAGTCCATCACCAGGCTCAGAGCCACTCTAGTTTTGTAGTACCTGTAAGAAATTCTGTTCCATGGCACAATCTTAGATAACCCTGGGTCATTTCTATATTTCTACAAATAAAGAGACATCAGAGGGGGACTTTGGGGAAGAAAAAAGCTTAAATACTCAAAGAAATCTACAATGATTCTCCATTGTTTATTTGACAAAGTACAAACTTCAAGGCCCTTCAAAATGTATCTACAACCTACGTGTCCAGCTTTATTTTAAATGTTCTTCATGTGCTGGTGTCTGATATATTTGTCACCATCCTCACCTATTCCTGCTTTTCAAATGAATTCCCTGAGTATCAAAACAGAAGATGATTCTTTTGGGGAAATGTTATCCAGGTCTTCATATAATTTCTCTCTTACTTCATTCTCTGCAATACATGTTGGCACATAAACTGAAATTATTTTTAATGTGGTCTTTTTAGCAAATACTTGTCATTAGTGTTGCAATACTATATGATCAAATTTCTCACAAAATGATATCTACTGCTACCTTTCAATACCAATATTCTACCAGTATTATTGTATTGTTGTAAATCATGGAAAATTGCAGTCTTTGAAGAATAAAAATGAATATTACACAGAGACCAAAGGCAAGGTACGTGGCGGATGTGAGAAGGCTGCAATTTACAACAAATAAGGAAATTCAAAGAAAAGCTACAGTAAAGGATATATTCAGGGAAATATATGAATGAAAAAGATCAATCAGCAAACATTTATTAAGTAGACCTTTAAGTAGATCTAGGTGGTGCAGTGGATAGAGAACTGAGCCCTGAGTGAGGAAGACCTGAGTTCAAATTCAGTCTCAGACACTTAATAGCTCTGTAACCCTGGGAAAGTTACTTAACTTCTGTTTCCCTCACTTTCCCCTGTTTTCAAATGGGCATTCAAATGGGCAAATTATTATAATGGCACCTACCTCCCAGGGTTGTTGGCAAGGATCAAATGAGATACTATATCAAGTGTATATAAAATATACTATAATATGTAATAACATGTTATTATATATGATATTATGTTATATATAATAACATATTATATTACATTATTACATATGATATATAACATTATATGTGATATATAATAAAGTATATTATAACACATACTGTATAAATACTAGCTATTATTAGTAATAATACTGTAAGATATTATTTGTAAAGTACACCTAGCATGGTGCCGGGCACATGGTAGACACTTAATATGTACCTTCCTGTGTACCAGGCACTGTACTCAGTGCTGAGGATACAAAAACAAAGAATGAAGCCATGGCTACTGGGCTGGCCACGTGGCAAGAAGTGGTATTAGCCGGGGTGCTTATTTGTATCCTCTTGATGTCAGGGCAAAAAGAGGGAAGCCCCAAGACTTTGAGGGAACTCTGTCTGGCGAGCAAGGACATGGACGAGAGTCACCCAGGATAGGCGGGCATGGAGAGGTAGCTTTTGAGTTGGGAAGCACCTTACATGCGTTCTCATCCCACCCCTTCTTTTAAGCCATGAGGAAATTTTGGCCCAGATACCTTGCCCGAGGTCACACGAGCAGTAAGCGGCAAAGCCGGGATTTGAATCTAAGTACTCTGACAGCCCAGAGATACATGAATTTGTACTCTACAGCATTCCATCCAAACTAGAACTGTTCCAATTCAATTCAACAAATAAATGTTTGTCAAATACCTCCTGCATCTCACTGTGCTAGGCACTGGGGATACCAGGACCCAGTCTTAAACTCAAATCTGCTATTCTCTATCTCATCCTGCCCTCTTTATTTACCTGTATGCACCACCCTTGAAGCCTAAAACAAAATTACCAACATGTTTTCCAGCTGAAATCATTGCTTTCTATTAAGACCTTGCTCAGCTGGCTTTTCTCCTGTGAAGCTTTCCTGATCTCCTCACCTAGAAGAGACCCTTTTCTCCTGACATTTGACCTGTCCCATCACAGTCTAATTTGTCTTAAAATCTACATACACATCATCTCCTCTCAACTCTGCACCCCAAATCCAAGAACTAAAACACGAGCTCCTTATAGACAGACTCTGCTTTCATTTTGTCTTTCCTACCCACCCTCCATTCCTTGTACATAATAGACACTTAATAGACACATTGAATATAATTGAAAAGTATTGCACTGGCACAGTGAAAACATTAGAAAATCAGTGGAGTTATGGCCCAAATGAGACTATCATCTAAAGATCTGATCCCTAACTAATTTGAATGAAGTCATCTATTTCTTAATTTTTTTATTTTATATTCATTCATGTAGATTACACTGTCTGAGGAGTGATTTAAATTGGAGTTTTGTTAGTCTACAATGTGATTTTCTAAAGTGCAACTGCTTTCTTTTATTAAGAGATAGCTACCTTTGGCATAGAGATGTCATTTTCTCCTATAGTGGCCTGATAATGATCAGGTTTTAGTTTTTAAGATTTGTTTTAAAGTCAAGTCAAATTTTTTAGCCATTAATTTTGTCTGGTATGAGTCAAGAAGAAGTGGTATGTTGTGAATGATAACCGTTCCTCCTTTTAAAATAAACTGCACCTCTTGGCTTTGGCACTCATTCAACAGTGAAAAGACTTATCTGCTTGTAAAGTTCTCCCTCACATACATAGTTATTCCCTTTAAGATTCTTTTTTTTTTCAGTGTGGAGAAAACTATGAAATGGAAAAAAAGCCAGATTTTTTTGTAGCTATGTCTGCATAAAGTTAACTTTCTCTTTCCAAATGAATAATCTTTATTTCCTAATGAAATATTTTTTAAAATGACACTTTAGTTTGATGTATCAAACCCTTTGAGAATTTGAGCCCTGGGTGTGTGGGGGGGGAGGGTAACAAACCCTGGATGCAGTGTAGTATAGTAGAAAAAGTGCATTCAATTTGGAGCCACAAAAATGACGTTTCAATCCTAGTTCTGCTAGTTATTAGATATTCAACTCTAATTCTATGATCCTGTGTTAATTTTTATGTTGAGAATAAATTGCAGCACTCCTGTTATTCATTTAAATTGTTATATATACTATTCTATTTGGTCACAAAGGTTCAATTCATAAGAATGGGAATGGAGAGAATGGGAGATATCAAGACCTGTGATTTCATTAGTGTAGAAAATTTCCTCTAAAATTTAGAGTTAAAAAGTGGTCTAACGCACTGAAAGGTTGAGCAACTTACCCAGGGTCATATAGCAAATATGTGTGAGTGACAAGATTGGAACCCATGTAATCTGGACTACACAGTCAAATCTCTATTCACTGAGGACTGCAAAATAAACTAAGTATCTGAAGGTAGCCTAGGTCAGCCTCACTAGAGTAATGGGGTGATTGACAGGTGACAGCTAAATCAAAAGGATAATTCACAAGAAAGGGGAAACAAGTAATACCAACAAAACATAATAAACAAGAGAAATCAGCCCCTTTTGAGGCAGAGGAAAAAGTATACCCCTAAAGGATTTCTGAGGCCAGAACTATTATTACAATTGGATTATCCCAGTTGTTGACTTAAAGCTAAATGTAGTACACAGACTATTAGAGCTGTGTAACCCAAATAAGCTCTGAGGATCCTTGTTCCAACTCCCACTCTTACTGAAAAGTCAGATCCCCCAAACTGGGCTACATCTTCCTCTTAGGATTCTAGATGTACTTTTGAGGTGCAAGGGGTGATTCTCCGATGCATCACTTCAAGCCTCCAGTGGTGTATTTCTTAAAGCATCATTTAAAAATCTTTTCTTATTCATCCAGTCTTAAGTTACTTTTTAGCAAGGAGTGTTTATGAATGTAGTACTTACAGTAAGAGTAATTAACATAAAACATCCCTCACCCAACCTTCCCCCCAAAAAAGTCTGTGACCTATAGGGTCCAGGGGAAAGTGGGCTCAAGCTTAGAGAGCACATGTAGTAAAGGGGAAAATCACATCTCCTGGTCGTTGAAAGTACTTTTGCCATTCGTAGAGTGCTCAGGAAGTTTCCCTTAGACATGGTATAGTTTCATTGCGGGGCTCCTTGTGGAGCCATGAATCCACATGCCTTCTGTCCTTGGCTCCCAATGCAAACCCTGATATCAATTGATCCAACAATATTACTAGATTATCACTAGGACACTAATGGCAAGATTCAACATCCTCTGGAAAATTCAGGAGACCATGCTGCAGCCAAAAGAGAGTAAAGGTGGAAGCGGATTTAGGCTGAGGTCAAAGATAAGGCCTCTCCTTGTCCCTCAGGTAGTTTCTATTCAGGGGAGGGCTGAAAAGCCAAGCTTGTTTCAACCTCTGGAAATCTCTGAATCCAGCTAACACTATGTTTATCTGGGACCCAGAGGATGAGAATAAATTGTTCAGCCAAGTGGAACAGACTTCAATTTGGTACCATTTCACCTCCTCAGATGGCTTTCAAAGTTACACTTAGTCACACCTAGTCTAAAGCCCACGATTAATTGATTTAGTATCTTCTCACTTATTTTAAGTAGAATGTCTGATTTGATTAAGTATCAGTCAACCTCACCTTTACAGCTCAAAAGGATTTTAGAGATCATCTAGTCCTTCCTAGTCATTTTACAGGTAAAGAAACTGAGTTTCAGATAAAGTAAATGACTCGTCGAATATAATACAGCTAGTTAGTAGCAAAATTGGTGACTAGAACCCTAGTTATTTGAACTGTATTCCAACCTTCTTCTCCACTATACTCTGACTGTCATTTTCTTATTTTCATTCTCTTATTCACATCATTTTTTAACCTTTCTCAAAATGTTGACTTATTATATAAAAGCACTAATTTTCAGGTTTACTGTAGTCTGTCTACCCCCTGCACTTTTTTTTCAAAATAAATAATATCTTTCTCAAGTCAAAATAGAAAATTCCAAGAAACTTGTAAAAATTAGAGTTGTCCTTGGACATTTCCAATTATTTTTACAGCAAGAAATCTTTCATTTGATTGGTACTGGTACTCCCACTACTGTTGAGAGAGCCCTCCTCAGCTTCTCGTTCTGTGTAATTCTTGTCTAATGATTTCCCATGAAGGAATGAATAAGCATTTATTAAGGACTTACTTTGTTTGAGGCTGCAGAGAGACAAATACAAAGGTGAGATAGGCCCTAGTGGAGGATACAACACATATAGATCAGTGGAAACCAAGAGGAGAACTTGACGCTGAGGAGTCACAAGGATTATGGGGAGACCCAAAGGGCAATTGATTCTCTTTCCAGTAGCAGTGGTAGTTGAAAAAGCAAGACTTGCCTAAAATCACCCTACAAATTAATGGCAAAGTCAGAAATAGAACTTAGTTCTCTTAAAGGCCCTAACATGCTTCTAATGACATAGAAAAAATAAAGTCAGTTGTACTATTAAGGGGTACATTCATTCCTAAAAATCACTTCACTATGCAAAATCATACAGTTAAAGCTTATGGGAAAACAGTGGTGAGAAGCTAAAAAATTTCAGCAGTGGCACATTAAAAAATAGATAAAAACCTAATAAAATAGCCACACAATTTTTTGCACATTAAATGGTTAAGAAATACATAAATACTACAATAAATAGAGGCAGTGTCCCCTTCTCAGGTTGCTACTCAGATTGTACCCCATTCCCTTGAGGTCTATCCGGGAAGTCTTGCACAGGTTAGGCAAAGTGAAACTCTGGGCTCCGGGGGCCAGAGGCTACGGCCAAAGGTGTGTTGGGAGTGCTGACCAGCCCTCCCCTGTCCATAGCTTCTACTGCACTGGAAGATATACAACAAATACAGCATTTTACCTTGACAAAGACCTGAAGCTTACTTGTCAAAGTAGATATCAGAAGCGTTGCAGTTTATGAGTTATTATGAAGCAATGCAGTTTTCTGCATTCTCAATAAAAAAAAAAGTTGCTCATTACCAAACTCAAAATTCGTTATGCTCAAATTGTTCCCCAGTATATCAATCACATTAGAAAAAATTCATGTTTTCAAAATAAATGTTAGAGTAGAACTTACTTATTAAATTGCTCAATATGCCCAGAACAAGAATGAATTCAGTTAGATACAATGTGTTAGGTTAGTTTTCATTTACTCAGCCACAAATTAGGGTAGCTCAGTCCTAAGGCAGAGTGCCAAAGCTGAGTAGATTAACTTCCCCAAGGAGTTAATATTATGCTTATTGATAGTATACTGATATTCCATAAATATTAGCGTGGTACTCACAGAACACATTCCGAAGCAGCTTACGATTGACTTGGAGAGGCAAGACTTGCCTAAAGGCACCCTACAAATTAGTGGCAAGGTCAGAGATACAATTTATTTCTCTTTAAACAAAGAAAAACCCTAGAAGACTTCCTTCTTACAGTATAAAAAGCAATGCATACCCTTGCAAATATGATTAGCATGTTACCTTGGGCGAGTCATTTCACCATCTATGATTCAGTTTCTTCATCTGTAAAATGAGAATAAGAAAAATGATCCTCTGGATCTCTGCACAATCTATTTCACAGGACTGTAATGAGGATCAAGTGAGATCATACATGTAAAGCCCATTGAAAACTATTAAGTTTAGTAGAACTAGGAAGAGTGTGTGTGTGTGTGTGTGTGTGTACATACGTATTTGTGTGTACATACGTATTTATGTGTATGCATATGGACAATAAGCCAAAATTTGATGCTATGACATTATAATGAGCAGACTTGCTCCCAGAATAGAATTTTAAAAATGCATTGTTGTTCAGTCAGTTCTCACTCATCGTGACCCCATTTGGGGTTTTCTTTGCAAAGATACTGGAGTGGTTTGCCATTTCCTTTTCCAGCTCTGTTTACAAATGAGGAAACTGAGGCAAACAGGGTTAAGCGACTTACCCAGGGTCATGCAGCTAGTGTCTGGGACTGAATTTGAACTCAGATCTTCCCGTCTGCAGGCCCAACACTCTATCCACTGTGCCACCTGGCCTCCATAAGAAAATAAATCTCTCTAACTGGATAGTTGAGGGGGAATGTTGAATGATGAGAGAGGGACTTTGAATATGCTATTAGAACTGATTGTTATGTCAGCTGGTTTTGCTCAACTATTGTTTCTTTTGCTTTTTTAATCTTTGTTACAAAGGGAGACTCATGAGGTGGGTGAGGAGGGCAATATATTTGGAAATTGATGCGCTGAGAAACAATAAGTATAAATAAAAGCAAATGTATGTATTGGAATCAATAGCAATTGGATGAGGAATGTTTTTAGTATGACAATACTAACTAAATAAAGCACATTGCAAAGAAAAACATGTTTAAAAATGATCAAGCTCTGTAACTGAGTTGTGATTATTTTAATCTGCTTGTCTTTTTTTGTTTGTTTGTTTGCTTAGCTGCTAAGGCACTTACAAGATTATGAGTGAAAGAGACTTTGGAGATAATCTAGCCTAACTCCCTCATTTTAAAGATGAAAACATATTATCCAAGCAGCTGAATAATTTGGTTTCCCACAGGTTATCAGAAATATCCTGACTCCAAAGCCAACACTATATTCACTACCCCATAATACTTTTAAAAAAAAAATTTCACTGAGTCTCTGAACATCTTTGAAGCTGGCTAGTTAATTTCTCCTTAGATGAAGGAGAAATCCATACTCACCCATTGGTTCTCTATTGGACAATTAACTCAAGCTAGTTTTCAAGAGGAAAAAATTATGGTGGTTCTTTCATCTTGTGTTTGAATGCAGGATCATAGATACAGTGTTTGAAGACACTTTGGAGGCCATCCAGTTCAGCACTCTCATTTTTTTTTATAATTAAGATTTTTTATTTTTAGTTTACAATGCTCAGTTCCACATAATTTTGAGTTGCAGATTTTCTCCCCCCCCCCTCCCAAGACAGCATGGAATCCTATATATCTTCTACGTATAACTTCTCATTGAATTTATTTACACCATAGTCAAGTTGTAAAGGATTATGACCAATGGAATGAATCAGGAGAAAGAAGAAAAAAAACAAAAAAAAACAAAAAACAAAAACAAACAAAAGAGAAAAAAAACAAAGGGAGACAAAAAAAAAGGAGAGTAAACAGTGTGCCTCAATCTGCATTCAGACTTTCTAGTCCTTTCTCTGGATGTAGACAGCTTTCTCCATCATGAGTCCTTTGGAGTTGTCTTTGCACCTTGTATTGCTGAGAAGAAAGTCAATCAGGGTTAGTCATCACAGAATCCATATGTCTGTGGTTGCAGCACTCACATTTTTAAAATGAGTGGATCTGGCCCATGGAGGTTAAGTTACTTGCCCAAGATTCCACAAGTAGTAACAAGAAGAGGTGCGATTTGAACCCAGGGGCTCTAACCTCAAATCTATTGCTTTTTCCATTACACCAGTGTGACTGAAAAGATCTTTATCCATTTAAGGAAAAGGAGTCCCAAAGTAAAGCTGAAACTTTGCGTGACGTCAAAAACCTGAAAAAGAAGGGGCTCAAATTATCCAGTGAGCCCAGGTCTGAGATAATCTCTTGAGCTTGCTTCTAGGCTCTTCCCCATTACATGGACCTAAACGCTGAGGAAATCAATCCCAAAAGCCACAAAGTCTAGAGACACAAAGTACTTGAGAACTGTGGATTTTTAGACCAGTCCAATCACAGTTGACAATTCCGTAGTAAAGGGACACTGCGAAATTGAGTCTTCTGTCACAGAGTGCCATTTTAATGCTCCAGCAGTCCTGTCATCAAGATCAGATCTACATAAGAAAGAAAGGTTCTTTACTAGAAGGGCCACCAGACCATGAAGTAATTTCAAGGCGTAGTGTTATGCAGCTTAGATAAAAGCATTTAATGAAGTGAGAGGATGGAAACATGAAAGTGGGGAACAGACTTTCAGTTTCCATATGTTTGATGATTGCCTTATGTACTCATGATACAACAATGCTTCTTATATTTATTGATTGTTGGTCAACCCTCCCCCCCCCCCAAAAAAAAGCACTTACTACCTAATGTGTCCTATAAACAGTTCAGTTGTCAACTTTTTAGGATCTATAAGTTAGAGCATATTTCACATTCCTAAATAACTAGAGGAAGCTCCAGTAACAAATTCTTGTTTTTTTTTTATTTAGTAAAATTTGGATGCTGAGTCTTTCTCTCCCATTCCAAATCACTAAGGGTTTATTCCACCAACGTGCATACTGATGTTACTTTTTAATGTGGTAATTGGTTTAATGTGTTTATTCAATTTATAGGATGTCTTTTTTCTACTCCCTGAAAAGCATTCATCATTTTCTATTTTTAAATAAATAAAGTGACATTGAGATAGGCTGTGAGTTCTTCTGTGCAAGACATTTCTTTAGGACCCAGGAATCCATATTTCTTCCAGGTCTATTTTTTTTTCCTTTTTACACATTGACATCATCAGTCTTCTAGAGTCTGTGTTGTTTGCCACTCTTCATAAATATGTTAAGATTTGGGGGAAGGGGCAGGTAGGTGGTGCACTGGTTAGAGATCACTGGCCCTGGAGTTAGGAGGACCTGAGTTCAAATCCAGCCTCAGAACATTTGCTAGCTCTGTGACCTGGGCCTCCAAAGGAAAAAGAAAAAGTATATTAAGATGGCACAATTCTGCCTTTAGTAGGAACTATATACTTCCAGACAGATATTCAACTTCTCATCTCAAGACAAACATATGATGATTTTTTTCAACCAAAGCTACACATAAAATTTATGGTTTTCAGTTTGTATAAAAATCAGAAGTGACAGCAAAGTGGTATAATAGATAAATGGTCTTGTAGTCCGAAGACTTGGGTTTGCCCTACACCAAATCGCAGGTTAGCACCCTCTCTCCCATCCCTAAATAATAAATAGAGAGAGTACACATGTGTGAAACCACAGATCGCTTAAAATATCAAAGTATAAGTAACCAAGCTATGGCTTTGGCTATACTTTACCTTGACTGGATAGCCATAAATTCTACCATTTGCTTATTCTATGCCCCAAAACCCTTTTAATTCACTAGATCAGATCTATCGGGAGCAATCACAGATCGTGTTTAGGTTAGTCAGGCAATGCAAAGGGAGGGAATGGATGTATACTGAGGAAAATGAGACATGTTACTAAGTGAATAAAGATATTCTGAATGAAAAATGAAATTATTAAGCAGAGCTGATGGGAATTTAAAGGGGCAGAGGCAAATGAGAATGAAAAAGGACTCTATCTGTGGCATGGCTGTTTTGCTCATTTGGCGGCTGCTGTTGCAGATTCTGAAGTCAAAGGTGAAGTTTGATTTCCAAGCAGACCCCTTAGTTTCACATGTGGAACTCAAATGCAGAGAAGGAAGTTTTTGTCTTCTTTTTTTTAATGCTGCTTTGTTAGATTTAAAGCGATTTTAGCCAGTCATTCTAATCGTAGAAGAGAAAGTCTGTTTAAGAATTCTGTATCTGGCACACTCTTTAGGAATCTTTTTGGAGAGCAGTAGGTCACACCTCTGGGAGGAAGTACATAAGAAGTGCATCTTCTTCTCAACAAGTCATGCTTCTCTTTTGATGTGCACATTTCATTTCTTGACCTCTAAAAGACACACAAATTAAAAAAAAGCTCATTTTAAAATGAGAACTTGTGTTTCAAACTGAAATATGTGGAAACTAGTTGAAAATAATCTAATTTCAATTTATGCTTCTGGGGTCATGAGTTTCGTATTTCTCATCACTGTATCCTCCAAATTCCAACTTGGGAGAAAACGTTCTGCCATAATAGCCCCAAGAAGAGAATGTAGGTTCATCAATTTACCCCACTCCCCCTTGAGGAGATAACCACTGCCTCCCCCATTATGTTATCTTTATTCCAAGGCAGGAAATTTATCATAATTTATTCTAGGATATTCTAAATTTACCATGTTGATTACCATTATGTAAACAGTGTCTGGGGTTTGCTTTAGTCAGACGATTGAGGGTTGGAACTGGCGCTGATCTGGAGTCAAGATCCGCTGAAGAGTTTCAATTTGCTAAAGTGGTTGTAATATCAGTACAAACACCAGGGATAGCCTGGGAGGGGGTCAGTGGTTTGGAAAGGGATGGGGGGTGAGGAATGGGACTTTTTTTCCATGTAATGTTAATGGGCCACTTACTGAAATAGATCTGTTTGGAGAGGCAAGTCCAAATGGCACAAGGTTAAAGAACATTAGAAAGTGGTTTCAGTATGTACAGCAGCATGGGCTTTCTCATTAAAAAAAAAAAGCTGCCCTTCAGGCATTAGTAAGGGTCATCATAAAAAGCTTTCCTAAGAAAAATCTGTTTTCAGTGATCATGTACAAAAATAAGTAATGGGTAAGTATACTCATAACTTTAGAAGCTATCCAAATCTAGGGGAGTGGAATTTTTTGAAAGATATGCAGAATTTACATTTACTTGAAAAAATATTTAGGCATTCAATTGATGTGGACTGATTATATTGAATATTTCTTGAAATGAACCACATCTGGCTCATTTTATTTCCTCTGACCTTATTCACTTCTTCTCTTCCTTTCTCCACTATTCTTGCTTTGGGTCCAAAAAAACAAGAATGACCTTAGGATAATAAATGTAGTGCTCGAAGGAAACTTATGAATCACCAAGTTCAACCCCCTCCATTTTTCAGATGAGAAAACTGAGGTCTAGAGAGCTTAAGTGATTTCCCAAAGGTCACACAGCTAATAAACGTCTGATGCAAGATTCAAGCCTGGATTGTCCTGAATCTTAGTTCAGCACCCTGTCCACTACATCACACTACCTTTCATGTCATTGGGTGAACCTAACTAACCACTATATTCAATAAGAGGTTGGATTTTTCCATTCAACTTCACTTCCAAAGTTGACCTTTTTTATATAACGTCTTCTTACATATCTAAAAAATCAAGGTAGCCGAGACTTGCTTGAATCTCTCTATTCCTGCCACTCAAATTCTTTTCCTTTTTGCTTTCTTTTTTTTCTTTTAAAGTTCATTCCAAGTGTTCTTTGCATAGTCCAGCTTTGGAAGATGTTTCCAGCATCATGATTCTTTAGATATATAAGGATAGAAGACATGGATGAAAAGGTCTCAGTAAGAAAGTTAATCTATTGGGTTTTTTTTTCTTCCTTCCTTCCTTCCTTCCTTCCTTCCTTCCTTCCTTCCTTCCTTCCTTCCTTCCTTCCTTCCTTCCTTCCTTCCTTCCTTCCTTCCTTCCTTCCTTCCTTCCTTCCTTCCTTCCTTCTTTTTTTTGGTTTGGCTTATTTAGTCTAGTTCTGAAAAAAAAAATTGATCTCATTATCTTAGTACCATACTAAGATGTGCCCCTAGGTGCTACTGTACCATCTCTGTGGCCCCAGATTAGGTATTCTTTAAAGTTCTTCCACCTCTAACTGCTATAGAAATTTCATTTGATTGTTAGAATTGTCCCTGAGTTGGCTGAGCTTTTAACCCATCCTCCACTCCCATCTACTCTAACCTATCCTACAGCTTTCTGATTGCAAAATCTACCTGCAACTTGCTATGGCCTTTAAGGAAATGACTAAGATTGAAAGTCACTCAGGAAGACTGAGAACTATTGGTAAAATCGTAGCTGTGTTATTTAAAATGCTTTTTATCATTTAAAATACTGTTCAGACATTATCCCGATATCATCTTGTTGTTAACAGACATATAGAAATGTACTTAATGCCTGGGAACCTTGACAAGATAGAACATTGGGAAATGGTAGCAATATGGAAAACAAAGCATTTCAAAAAACTTTAAAAATACTAAAAATATTCCAATAAATCTATGGTCTCACTAATTTGTGAATTTCCTTCAATGATACAGATCGTATCACATCCATGCTGGCCATTTCATATGACTCTAGTCCAGGTTCTCCCATAAATTTGTTGTAGAGGTGGGCACTATAACATATATCAGTGGGCTAAAAAGGCTTTTCTCATTTTTTTCTGACATTGCAAGGATATGTATGTACCAGTGGAGCACTTGGGCTGTCTGCCTGTCCTCCCTCAACCTCTCAATGTGACCAGCCTATTTTCTCTTTCAGTTGTATATTTGATTGACATCTCTTACTCCAATAAAAGTTGTAATAATAGTAATAAAATATAATCTACCTCATTTTCCCCTTCACTATATTTGGCATTCAGCTCAATAACTCAATATACATTTCATAAGTGCCTACTGTGTACAGAACCCAGTGCTCTATTTGCATCCTCTTACTATTTGCCTAACTTCTCTTTCATCTCTTTCTGTTTCACTCTATCTCATCAGATAATACACAAGATCTTCCAATAAAAAAAAACTTTGGTTTCTCTGGGTCCGTTCAATTCATTCATTTGGCTAAATAAAGCATTATGGCCTCTGTTTTTAATTTTAAAAGGCCATTGAGTCAAACATTTTAAAAAATCTTTTTTCTATTAGAAAAGATTCTTTGCTCTGCACTCATATGTGGCTCTTGATATTTGGGGGAAGGGAGAAAGAAGAGAAACATCAGTTATTCAACCCAAAAAAACACAGTTGTCTGCCTTTTCTTGAGAGGTTTAGTCCCCCAAATGCTTTAAAAATGTAACTATGTCAGAGTTCTTTTGATCATGTTCAAACACCAAAGTAACCAAAGGGGTTATCACTACAAACATCCAACTCAGTTCACAAAAACCAAAGCCAGAGGGCTCAAAGAATATGTTTCAATCTACAGAACACATACCAAGATCTGGACTCATCTTTGTTACATCACAAAAAGCAGATCTCATTATTACAGGTACTTCCTTTTCTGAGTAGAGATCACATTCTCATCCGTGAGCAGTTCTTGCATTGGTTTGGGGAGAAAAATGTATCACATAAAGGCCAAACTTTTGATTCATAGGATCATATATATAAACTGGAAAGAAACTCAGAGATCATAGAGTCCACTCCCTTGTTTTATTTTAAATTTTTATTATTTTCTTCTGAACTTGAATACCAAAAAAGAAAAGATGCACATGCCCACATACACATCACAAAAGGGAAATTTTATGTAAAACCATAAGTCTCCATTTCATATTACTATATATGTGTACATGCACATATATATATAATAAATTCTGCACATTGCTTTCAAAACCATCTTACTCATTGTCTCTTCCTCACGAACTTCCTTCTGTTCTTCTCTGTGCATTTCTGTGGTTCTGCTAACTTTATCCTATATCAATCCCTTAATGATCTCCATTTCTTTCATATTGAGTTTGATGGATTTCTACACCAAACTATTCTATTTGTGCTTAACCCTCCTTGGGCCAATTCAGAAAACAGTAAGATTCATTTCATGCCCGTTCTGCTTTCTTCATGTTCCGTGTTTGCATACTCTTCTATTCACGCATCCCAATTATGAAAAATAGCAAGTTCTATTCCCTTGTCCTCCTTTCTATAATAGAATATTCCTCTTTTTCTCCCTTCCCTTACCTTTCTTCAAATCCTCAGGACAGAAATAATACACCCACTTGTCATTTTTCCCTTTGTTTAGCTCCCTTAATAGCCTTTGAAAACCTTAAGGTTCTAAAGGAATATTTTTTTTCTTCTCCCCTCTTAACAATGACAATGCATAGTCATAAATTCCTTTCAAGAAACGCTCAAAAAAATTTACCTTTCTGGGTTTCTCTGGATTCATGTGATTGAATTTCAAAGTTCTGCTCTTTTCTTTGGAAATGCTTGAAAGTCCCATATTCCATCAAAGGTCAATTTTTTCCTTGTACTATACTCATCTTTGCAGGAGAAGTTATTCTTGGCTGAAAGCCCATATCTTTTGTGATTTGGAATATTGTATTCCAAGCTCTACTCTGATTTATAGTAGAGGATGCCAGGTCTTATATGCTCTTGACTGTGATTCATTGAAACTTGAAACTCTTTTCTGGATGTTTGTGGCATTTTTTCTTCAACATGGAAGTTCTAGGTTTGAACTATGACATTCCTGGGATTTTTCTTTTTAAGGATTCTTTCAAGAGGGGATTGCTATCTGCCTTTAAAAGTTCTGGACAGTTTTCATTTATCATTTCTTCAAATATATTACCTAGCATTTTTATCATGGTTTTCAGGAGAAACAATAAATTATATCTCTTTGGCTTGTTTTATAGGTTATATAAGATATCCTATATTTTCTCATTTTTTGATCTTTTGGTTTAAAAACTAAGAGATTTTCAATCTTTCATTTAATATTATTGCTATCTCATATAGCCCTTCATCTTCATTTGGTCTATTCTAATTTTCTAGGAGTCTATAATGTGGAAAATGTTTGCTACTTTCTAGTCTCTTTCTGTCTCTGTCACTTTCTTTCTGTCTCTCTGTCTCTACCTCCCTTTCTCTTAAACCTACATCTTCACCTTCCCTAACTCCTTGTCTTCTCTATGTACACTCTTGATTTCTCAGTTTGTCTCATAAGATAATCATTGATATAGACCTGGATGGCATCTTAAAGACTAAAGATTAAAAAACTAAAACCATGGAGGTTAAGTGACTTACCCAGTGTCATACAGTAGATGGCAGAGATAGGACTTGAATCTAGGTCCTGTAGTTACCAAACCATCTTTGTTCTATAAACATTTCAGCTCATCAGAGTCTTCCTTGGACCTTTGTCTGAAATTAGGTCTCCCATCTAGCAATTTGGCCTTTGCCCAATCTCACCCACCTCTTCCCAGCATTACCATGAACCCTGTTCTACTAATTTCTGATCTTCCTGATCTGTGTCTCTCGCCCAATGGTAATATAATCATTCAAGGATCCCATGCTTCATTCTGGGTTTCATTTACTCCTGTCAGATCAGCTTTCTAAAATGGACTCTAAAACCTAATAAAAAGATTTCTCCTCAACAAACAGATTTCTCCCCATAAAGCATATTTAATGGGAAGTATTCCCCTGTCTAGGAGACCTGAACAAGTGGCTGGAATGAAGAAGGCAAATATAGATCCATCATTTTAGAATGTCAATTCTCTGAGAGCAGATACTTCCACTTTTATCTCTATATCCCCAGCATGTAGTACAGTAGATATAGTAGGTGCTTAGTGTTCGTAGATTGATTTTATATGAGATAGCTTTCTAAATGTATGATTGTATAGTGCATAGAGCTATGTCTAGTAATTTCATCCTATATTTTTAAGTTGTGTCTAATATTTTCATTCTATATTTTGTTATTTATTGCCTCTTTACAAATAAATGCATGAATAATTATGGTAATATCTCTAAACCTAATTTCTTATTTTACCTCTGAAGGAAATAAATGCCATATCTTTTCTATGTGCTTTATTCAATATATACACATATTGCAATATATATATATATATATATATACATATGCATCTGTGTTCATACATGACTGCTCTCTACTGAAATAACCTGTAGTATGTCAAACTTTAAAATTACTTTAACTTAGCAAATTTCCTTTCTTTCCTATGTCTTTTTTTCCCTGGAACCTTCTGAGGGGTCTATTTATGAATCACAGAAACAGCATTGAAACAGCTTTTAAAGGTCTGGTAATCTATCCCCCTTTGCCTACAGAAAGACAGCTACTCAAATATAGCTGACAGTTGATTTTTTAAAAGTCTCCAGGGAAAGAATTCCACAATTGCTAATGTGTCAGGGTAAAATTGTTACTGCTAACAAGATGAAAATTTCATTGCTTTTATTTGTGATAAATTATTCAATGTTTTCATTAAACAAAAAAAATTCAGTAAAAGCTAGACAATGAATCAGCACTGAAATCTTTGGACAGAAAATGAAATCTACTTTCTGCCTTCCAATGAGGTTCAAAATGAGTGGAGATTCCAAAAGGAAAGATAGAGAATGTTGGGAATAAAACTCTCAAACTCTTCTCCTGACTCTTTTTTTCCATTTCTGTGTTGTCTCCTTGAGAACCCCAGGGTGAGATCACCCTTCACATAAGTTCTCACTTATTGGTTGGCTTTGGGTGGGTTTATCTGTTTCCAACTAATTAGCTTCAAATGCTTGTGGTAATATTGGGGGTTGTTGGACCTGTCATTCAGAGTAGCCATGTGGGAGGTCTTTGGAGGGCCTTGTGCAATGTGGCAGGGCTTTTGTTTGAGAGGGGATTTTTTTTTTATCTTTTTCTAATTAGTCACCAGGGCTACAGCTTGACTTTAGAATTTCAGATGTTGTCTGGGAAGGCAATACATGAGGTGAGGTTTATTCCTGTAAACCTTCTCATGCTATTCCCAAGACCTTTATAATAAGTATCTCCTCCATATAATACATGCATTCTAGGCAGACTATTTCCTGGGAGTGGGAGGGAGAATGTACAGAGAGATGGGGATTGAAAATGATTTTCCAAAAATCTGGTCAGCAGCCATGTTTACCATTTTATTTCATTCATGTCTTCAGACTACATTCACTTTCGTCCTGTGGCATATAAGTTTTAAAAGTGCCTAACTTGTTCTCTGTTCCAATGATCTTGACCAATAGACATCTCCATTTTGGTGCAATTTCCTAAATGTATTAAGGACCCATTCCCCAGCTTGCATAGGTAGAGTCCTCTGCACCTGACTAGAACTGAGAGTTTGAAAGAACAGGACATTAATTGTACATTGGGGAGAGGAAAAAATGTCAGATACCACATTTCCTCACCAGGAGAATATCTATTTTCCAAACCTTTCTTTTTTTATACCCTGCCCCCCCCCAAAAAAATACTAGCCAGATCTGGCTGATCACATATTTTTGGTCCTATTAAAAAAGAAAAAGGAAATAGAGATAGGAGCCCAAATAACCCTAACTTTTGAAATTATTTCTATGGTATCAACATTGTTTTAAAAGAAAAAGGGACATCTTTTTGAGGAAAGTGACTTTCAAAAGGAGTATCTGAAATAAGGTCATTAGTGTAATGCAGATGATATAAACAATAGTTCTCAAAAGGAAAGATAGGGAGAGAGGAATAAGATTGACACAAGTGGAAAGAGCACTGGTTTTGGAGTCAGAGGAACTGGGTTCAAATTCTGCCACCATGTGACTATATGAGGTTACTATGTGACCATGGTAAATTACTTCACCCCCAAATTTCCTCATATGTAAAATGAAGGAGTTGAACTAGGTGACCTCCGAGTCTTCTCCAGCTAGCTTAAAGACTGGAATATGGGGGGAAAAAAAGGAAAAGCAAAATGGCAGACCAATATAGAAATAAAATACACTAAAAGAATACCAGAAAAAGAACATTAGTAAAAGTGCAAGGTCTAACAGCTACACAGTTATCCAGTTCTAAATTATTGTCTCTTCAGTGCACACAATATATAGTAATCACAGTTTCTGACTCTATGCTATAAATGTTTATGTGAGGACCAAGACAGACCATTGCCTTTCAGTGGATTATTTACTGTGATGTTTCCTTCTTTTCCCCCTTGAAATTAGAAATATGAAAGTGTGTTAAGGATAATATGTTCTCCCTAAGAAAGAAAGAAAAATGAGTACGTCTAGCCTCCCAGCCTCCAATTTTAAAACTGCCTGATAAAAATTTGAAAGATTCATTTACTTTTGGGAACTGCTGTTTTTAATTCCTCTGAAGGTCTAAAATGAGTTTTCATGCTTTAATAGTAGCTAGCATTTATACGATGTTTTAAGGTTTGCAAAGCACTTTTCACATGTTAACTTGTTTGATTCTCACTACAACCCTATGGGGGCAGATGCTTTTAATATCCCCATATTATAAATGAGGAAACTGAGGCAGATAGAAGTTAAATGGCTTGCCCACAGTCACAGAGTTAAATTAATGTCTGATATAAGATTTAAACTTGACTTCTTGATGCCAATTCCACCACCACCTAGTTACATGTATATCCCCAGTGTCTAACACAGGACTTGGCATTTAGTAAGAACTTAATATCTATTTGTTAATCAGAAAAAATGGAGGGAAGGATTAAGATAAGAGAAAAAAGCTATTTTTCCTGAACCAATAGAAAAAAGTTTATTTTATTTTATTTTAATCTAATTTATTTAATTTTAATTTAAGACCATATCACAACTCTTCTGTGTCTATAAATATATACCTGTATCTTTCATTTTTATGCACAGTTTACCTTGGAATGCCAGAGGATACATAAGAAATGAAATTCTGAATTTTTTCCTTAGAAATGAAATGCATCTTTGTTATCTTTGATGCTGTTCTCTGCCAGTGGATTTAATTTTTGCTTCCCATAAAGCAGAAAAGAAAAGCAACTTTATGAACTCCACTTCCTATTTCCTGGTATGCTACTTTTAAAGAGAAATGGTTCCCAGGTGTGGCCTTCATGTACAAAAAAAGAAGCAAAAGGAAAGAAAGGGATGAGGCTGAGAGGTCAGGATCTACAGCTGTGTTTGCCTAAACAATGTGAAAAGGCATTTTCAGTTAAGGAAATATCAGGAGAAGCGATTCAGAAGAGAGACTTCACCCAAGCATTGTTTTTTATAACCACAGCCCCCAAAACCCACCAGGGAAATGAGAGAAAAGTCATTCTCTCTCTCCCCAGACCAACAGCCCCTGCTGACCCCACCCTAACAACCAAAACTATTTTTATTTCCTTTCAAGAACTTGGATTGGTTTGCAGTGTTGGTCAAAATTGCAGGAAGAAGTTAGTAGATTTTCCACACAAACACTAAACATTGTCTTCCCAAGGTTGTTGTTGGGATTGGTAGCTGCTTTCCAGTTTATTTATAGAAAAGCAAAAAAGAAAAAATAACAAATAAATCAAATCTTATGTATCTTTCTCTTCTTGGCACCCCAACATTAATAGAAACAGATTTAAGAAAAGCCTGTCTTCATTTTCAAGGGGAAAATAATTTTTTTTCCCATTTCCACTATCTTCCCTTAATTCCCTAAGAATATATTCACTCCATTTCTACTCTTTAGAAATAAATTTTTCACAAGTAAATAAGAAGGAAGGAAAAAGAAATAATAAAAAGAGGTACAAGAAAAACAAATAACATCTACATAAAATAATGTACTCATTGAAAAAGAGATAGAAGGTGAATTGAGTAATTGCAAAAGTATGTCAAACACTCACATAGCTGAATAATTTAATGATGTATAATAATTTTGAAAGGTCAAATTAAATCTATGTTGACAGTTTCATAATGCATCATACCATCAAGAACAAGATAAGACCATATTACAACTGACATACAAAGCATAATCAGTGCTAACATAATTAAAACTCCAGAATTATGGAATTCAATCAATCACCAGAGTATGATGAATTTCTTACTTGCTACATTTTCAACCACCACTATATAAATAAGAAATTATAAATGGATAGGTCTTTTTACATTTTTAAATGATTTTATCCATTAAAATGTATGTATAGATTTTCAGGTTAAAAATAATGCAGTCCGGCCAAGATGGTGGCTGGGAAGCAGTGACTGGAGTGAGCTCCCCACCAAGTTCCTCCAAAAACCTATAAAACAATGGCTCTGAACCAATTCTAGAGCTGCAGAACCCACAAAGTGGCAGAGGGAAGCAGGGCCCCACCCCAGGACAGCCTGGATGGTCTCTGGGTAAGGTCGGTCCCACACGGACCTCCCAGCCCCCAGCCGAGGGGAGCGGAGCTGAGCCCAGCGCGCACG
>CM053623.1:255717135-255741327 GCA_028646595.1 Phalanger gymnotis
CCCTCAGCTGGGGACTGGGAGCTCCGTGTGGGACAGACCTTACCCAGAGACCATCCAGGCTGTCCTGGGCTGGAGCCCTGCTTCCCTCTGCCACTTTGTGGGTTCTGCAGCTCTAGAATTGGTTCAGAGCCATTTTTTTATAGGTTTTTGGAGGGACTTGGTGGGGAGCTCATGCCAGTCACTGCTTCCCAGCCGCCATCTTGGCTCCACCCCCCTGGACTTCCTAAGGAGTTGTTTTCTACAGCATTTTTTGTTCCTTTTTTACCCAGCTACCCAGCTGTCAATTCTCTTTTCATAATTCTCTTGCATTGTTTGCATTCCTTTTCCCAATTCTTTTCTACTGCTCTTATTTTATTTTTAAGATTACTATTGATTCTTTTTTTAAAAAAATCTCTTTCTTTATCTCTTCTATGAATTCTTGTTGGACTCGTGTTCCATCTGCACTTTTCTTTATTGCTTTGCTTATAGATGTTTTTAAATCATTATCTTCTGAGTTTGTGTCTCGAGCTTATTTTTTATGGCCAGGCACTTTTTTTGTTCATTTTTCCAGCCTATTTCTTGACTTTGGACTTTATGTTAGAGTTAGGTTCTGCTCGTTTCTGAGAGGGATGACCGGCCTGAGATTATCCTTCTGCTCCTTTCACAACTCAGTCTGGGGGCCTGTAAGTTTTCAATGCTTCCAAAGTAGTATGATGTAGGGAGAGATCTTATCACTGCCCTCCTGGACTGTTCTCTGGTCCTTATCCTTTTCCCTCCCAATAGCAATTACTCCTCTCTCTGCCCTGGAACTGTGTCCAAGAACTGTATAATGGATGACAGAGCTGCCAGATGGTTCCTATTCCTCCCAGTGGTGGTACAGGGGTCTCCTGAAATCTCTTTATGATGAAGTATCTCCTTAGCATCCCCGGGTACTGGGCTGCTGCTGTCACAATCCAGTCAGTGCTCCTTCCACAATACCACACTCCCAAGCAGGGCCCACTCCAATGTCCTCTCTGTTGTCTTCCTAAGTTGCTCTTGGCTGGAAAAATGACTCACTCTGATTTTTCTTCACTTTCCCACTCTGAATTCAGTTTGGCACATGATTTAAGTTGTTATAGAGGGGGTGTATTAGGAGAGCTTGGCAAAAATGCCAATGCTTCACTTGGACATCTTGGCTCTGCCCCAACTGGAACTTTCTTATAATTTGCTAACATTTGGACTACCATGCTATGCTGAAAGGATTCCTTCCTGAAAGAAGAAGAATAAGTATAATTCAGGCTCTAAAAATTAATTAAAAAATACTTAGTGTTTAATGTAATCTCTTAGGAAAAAAACAGATGTTTTTCAAGTTTTCCAAGAAAGAACAATCCAGGGACAAGATCATTAGATTTGGGATAAGAGGACCTGGATTCAAAACCTACCTTTGTGACATTCTACTTCTGTGAGACCTAGGGCCTCCTCATCTGTGAAATGTAGATTGAAGTAGATGATCCCTCAGGAGATTGCAGGGTACAGTGGAAGAAACATGCATTCTAGAGTAAAAAGACCTGATTTCAAATACTACTTCTCATATTTACTATCTGCGGGAGTTTTGGCAAATAGCTTAACCTCTCTTGGTCTCAGTTTCATCATCTGTAAAATGAGAGGTTGGACTATATAGCTCCCAAGGTCTCTTATAGCTCTAAATACAAAGAACCTATGAGTTGAAAGGGCCAACACTAACATCCTACTCTGATGTCTTATCATGGCATTCAGAGGATTTTGTATCTTCAAAGAGCCAGTGACCCATGGGTTCTCCCAATCTAGAAAGGCTTCAATGTGACACCTAACAATGGCTTATATGACCCTTGTATGAAGAACAACCTGGCTAAGTTTAGAGATGATCTGTTTCTGTTATTGTTCAGTTGTGCCTGACTCTTCGTGACCTCATGCATCATATCGTCCACTGGAGCGGACACCGGAGTGGTTTGACATTTCCTTCTCCATTGGATTAAGGCAAATAGTTAAGGGACTTGCCCAGAATCACACATCTAGTGAGTGTCTGAGACCACATTTGAACTCAAGCCTTCCTCACTCCAGACTGAGTGCTCTATCCACCGAGCCACCTGCCTACCTTAAATGATGAACTAGCAGGTGTTAAAGGGTGTTTTTTGGCCGTGTTGATTCACTATCTACCAATGTACAGAGGAGAAGTAATCCAGGGTGTACTTGTCCCATTGGAATCATAGAAATCTCAGAAAATGAAAGGAATTTAGCTGAGAGGGACCCCCGCGGTGGAGGTTCGTGTCATGTTGGGAGGCAACATGGTAAAGTGGATAGAATGCTAGATTGGGAGTCAATTAGGCCAGGATTTAAATCATGGCTTTGATATTTACTAAGTACATGACCATGGCCAAATCACTCAATGGCTCTGATCCTGTGAAGTAAGGATGAAGATAGTGATGTGCATTCCTAACAGAATTGGTGTGAGGTTTGAATGAGATTATCTATAACTGCACTTTACTAATTGCTATATGGGGAAAAAAACACATTAAAAACAAGAATGCATCTGGACTGGAGGGAGGTAATGACCATGCCCTAAGGACTTAGCCCTTGTGCTTTCTCTGATTCATTTATATGGAAAATCTCTAGCATCTGGGGGCTCCTGAAAAAACCGTGGTGGGTCAAAGTCACACAGATCTACAGGCAGAGTTCCCTTGAATGGGTTTGGAGGCACAGAAGCTCCATAAGGAAAGCAAGCAAAGACTTGCAAAGAATTTCTAACCTGAGTCAGACATCTGCTAGAAATGCTACCCCTGGTGAACAAGAACTCAAAGAAAAAAATAGATAAGTCTAAAGGCACCAGTTAGGGACTAGGGAATAGTTGTTTCTAACAGACTAAAAGGCACTATTACACGTTCCGAAGGGCTTGGCATCTGCTTTGGAGTAGGTTGAGAGAAAGAGGAATTTCCTTTTGGAATCTCCTAATTCACCCAAGACTCTGAGAACAGAAACATCCTCCTCGTGGGAGGAAAACTCACTAAATATCTTTCCCCCCAACTCAGGATTAGTGTTGTAAAAGCTTTGCTTTTCTAAAAGAGCTGAGGCCTAAGTGTGGAGCTTTAAGGTGAAGATTAGAAGGGAGATTTCATCTTTCATCTTATGAGAAAGACTAGTCCTCAGCTAAGGACTCAAGCTGAAACCAGAAGCTGAAAGTCAAAAGCGACTGTATAGTTTCATGCCCAGTAGAGGAGTATCATACTGGCAGTGACCATCGTTGACCACAGGACCAGCAGAATACTGTCAAGGAGTGTCCAACTACACCAACAGAGAGCAATGCCTGACAGAGACTGTATATCGTACTCATACATAGAGGTCCAGACATCTGGAAAACTATATGCCCAGCAGAGATGTCATGGCACATGAGGCCTAGACACAATAAGCCCAACATGATAACATTACCAGAAGACAGAAGCAGCTCTGTAGCACTTTGGGCATGAATGACCCCTCCTTTCATGTGCCCTAACCACTCATGTCCCCCATTCATGTGCCCCTCCATGAGTATGCCTTAATTGTACATGTTTCTTAGACATTCCCATTCTTCCCACTGATGATTTGTGTATACTTGTAGAAGGATGCCTGGTTGTAGCAACAATTCGGCTAGCAGCAGCTGTAGGGGTGTAAGACCCAACAAGACCAGCAACAAGAGCTGCCAGCACAAATTCTTTGATCTGCTTTACTAAAAAAAAAGTAACTGTAAGGGGTTAACAATTTTACTTTAATCCGACATACAAGTATTATTCACTTAGTTCAGGAGGAAAAGCCAGCATCCTGAACTTCAGAGCAAATATAAAAAAATTGCAAACATATACAATATAAACAGACCAAATCACAAATCATAGTTACCAGGAAAGCATCAACATCTGGGTTCACAAGCCAGGAGGCCTTAGAGCAGTTGCCCAGAGTCCCACACCACCCTTCCAGTGACTGAGAACCCCAGACAGACCGCCAACCTTTGAACTTTTATACTCTGTTCAAGGTTCAAAGGATTCACACCTAATCAGCTAAAAGGCTTGAGCCTGGGGCTTTATACTTAGTTAGCAAAAGGGTGTGTACCTGGAGCTTTGCACCTAGTAAAACTCAATCAAAGACAATTAATTTAGCATTCTAAAACAGTAAAAAAGTCCCACCTTAATTACCACTACACTGGTTTATGGGGGAAATGTCTTCTTGTTGCTTCTAATACTATCCTGTTTCACTAAATTCCTTTGCTTTAAACTATGTCCTCTCTAAGTTAGAAGTGTCAGACTCAAATAGAAAATGATCCCTGAAGACGCATGTTGATTTAGAAAACTACAAATTAACATTATTTATGTTACATTTTATTTTTATTTACTTTGTTAAACATTTCCCAACTACAATTTAATCTAGTTGATTAAATAATGATCTTCCTCAGGGCAGAGACTCTCTTTTACCTTTTTTGTATCCCCATCATTTAGCATAGTGCCTGAAATAGTAGGCACCTAATAAATGTAGATTGACTGACTGGCTTGGGTCAAACTCAGGAGTTTTGCAAGCAACATGCAAGTTTGACACCTCTGCTCTTAGTCATTAAAAAAATATAAAAACATTAGCGGGGCTCTTGAGCTATTGCTTTGAGTGATACAGTCCAATGGAGTGTCTTTAAATTAGAGTATGAATGAAAGAAAAAGCATCTATTAAATGCTTATTATGGACAATGAATTATGCTAAATGATAGGGATGCAAATAGAAAAGTAAGACAGCCTCCACTCTTAAAGAATTTACCACCTTATGGAGGTGGTGGGGAGGGTGATAAACAATTCATTCAAGAGTTTTAAGTCAGACGTAAAGTCTCAAAAGTCCTTAGGATAAAGTGGCAAAGCCTCTCCATTAGTATAATTCGATTGATAAAATCCACATCCTTGAACCATTCAACAGTGTTAAGGACCTTGATGGTGAAAACTTTTTTTTGTAGTTTTGGTTGCTGAGTGGGCAGGGGATGAAGCAATTGTAAGGTTTTATTTCCACATGGCTTCATCCTCTGCCAGATCAATTGTTGCAAGGAAAGGACTAGATATAAGGACTGTTGTTTTGTGAGGAGCTAGGGTTTTTTTTGTGGGGGGGGGGCAGAGTTCTACTCTTCCAAAGTTCTTCTGCTTCCCTCCCAAAAAGGCATCATTTAATGGTGATGGTAACTGGGATATTAGGTTTCTTCTCCATGGGGATTGCTCCCCCGGATGGAGGTTTCAGGGACATTACTGGAGGCAGGCCAGGTGGTCTGGGAGGTGCTGATCCTCTGGGTGCTTTTAGGCACAGAGGGCTGATTGTCTCCAACAGAGACTTGCGAGTAGATTTGTCTGAAGGACCTATAATGTGAGCTGTAGTGCTATAAGCAATATATTAAGGTCAGTTATTATTATAAGCACTAAAATTGAATTGAGATGGTATATCTCTTGATTTCATATATGCCACCATATGCCATAGCCATGACTTTCATGATAGACTTGAACTTAAAACTAAAAAGCTCCAGAGCTAATATCCCCTCTCCCCTGTCCTTATCTTTTCCAATTCATTAAGAATATATGCAATAATAATTTATGAAGCCAACGAATTTTTGGCTTTTTCAGCTAGACACTTTTCCTTTCTATATTACATGAATTGTAATCTTCTTACATGCCATTTTTAAAAATTCTAAATCAAGACCTCTTTGTAAGGGGAAGGGCGTGGAGAAGGAAAGGAACAAGCATTTATTAAGTACCTACTATGTGCCATGCACTGTTAAACATTTTACGGATATTATCTCATTTGATCCTCACAACAACCCTTGGAAGTAAATGCTATTATGATGCCCATTTTGCACATGAAGAAAGTGAGGCAAACAGAGATTTGATGTCATCACTTAACTTCTCTCAGGCTCAGTTTCCTCATCTGTAAAATGGAGATAATAGCTCCAACCTCTCAGGGTAGTTGTAAGGATCAAATGAGATAATGCAAAGTGCTTTCCAAGTCTTAGAGAACTATATAAATGTTAACTATCATTATATGTGATCAAAAATATAATATGAAATTTATAAGAACATTTTTAAAAAGTAGAAAATGTGTGTGTGTGTGTGTATGTATGTTATCTGTGAAGTTTGGATTCAGTCAAAGGGCTGTACTTGAGGACCTAGGGGGGAACATGTGGCCCTGAGGCCACAAGTTCCCCACCCCTGATGGGTTGACATGCTCAAGTAGGATGGAAGTGCTGAGTAAATACCACATTTTCTATATTTATAAAAGAGTCAGTGACCATCTGTTCTTCAGTTCTACCTGTCTCAATGAAGCAGAGATAATTTAACTCATTGTCAAGGGATACTTGGATTTGTGGATCTACCCAACTATAATTTAGCTCTGAGCCCCCAACCCACTGACAAAACCCTTCATCTTTTCAGAGGGCTCATTGTATTTCAATGAATGCTAGTTTGATAACTTTGTCATAATGAACGAAGCAGCTAGGTAGCGCAGTGGGTAGAGTACTAGGCTTAGAACCAGAAAGACTAAGCTTCATGAGTTCAAATCTGGCCTTAGATACTTACTAGCTGAAAGACCCTAGGCAAGTCTCTTAACCCTGTTTGCCTCATTTTTCTCATTTATAAAGTGAGTTGGAGAAAGAAATGGCAAACCACTCCAGTACCTTTGGCACCAAAGCCTCAAATGGGATCATGAAAAGTCAGACATGACCAAAAATGATTGAACAAGAACCAAACATGTTTGGAAACTAAAGGAAGTATTAACTGAGAATAGAATCAGTACAAAAATGAACACTTACATAAGAGAAGGAACACAGTGCATCTATCAGAAACTGTAAACTTGCTGTTACTGTCGTACCTAGAAATCTCCTCAGACGTAGAATCAGTCTGGACCCTGTAATTCTAGGAAATGTATAGTTCAATTCCTCCATTGAAATAGTACCTAATAAAATAGTTGCCAAAGGATAAGCAAGTCATAATTTCAGTAGGACTGGTTATCAGGAGCAGACTCCGAATCTAGGAGAATTCTGAACCTGGGACTCACAGCATGGGAGAAAGAAACTCAGAATCCAATACAAACCAGAACCCAGGAGGATGGCTGCTTCCCCTGATCTCTGTAATCTAGTTGCTGGAAGGAATCTTGGACCAATTCTGCCCTCAGCTAGCCAATCATGTGCAAGGTGAATGAACTCAGCAGCCAGACCTAGAAAGGAGCTCTACCATTATTGTTCTTTTGTCACTTGCTTTCTTCAACCATGCATGCCAAACTCCTCTTTCTTTTTTTTCTTTCTTCCTTTCTTTCTTTCTTTGTCTTTTTCTTCTTTCCCTCCTTTCTTTTTTCTTCCCTCCTTTCCTTCTTCTTTTTCTTCCCCCCTTTTTTCTTTCTTTCTTTTTTCCTTCCTTCCTTTCTGTCTTTCTCTTCTTCTTTTCCTTTCTTTTTCTTCTTCTCTCCTTCTCTCCTTTCCTCCTTCCTTCTATCTCTTCATCCTTCCTTTCTTTTTTCTTTTCTTTCTTTCCTTTTTCCTTCCTTCCTTTCCTCCTTTCTTCATTTCTTAGGCCACTCATGGGCCTGATTCCAATACTTCTTGGCAAAGAAGTTTTAACCTTCTTCATTTTTTCCTGGGCCAATTCACCCCTCCCTAAGCAGCTAAGTGTCCAGAGGACTAACCATATTTTTGCCAGACTTTTAATACAGACACCTGATCAACTTTAGCTCTACTTCAGCTTAAACTCATGAATTCAGGCAATACGTTAGCTTCGGCCTTCCCCAGCAGCAGAGATTACAAGTGTGTGCCATGTTAGCCAGATTGTTTTCTCGTCCTCAGCTGTACCTCTCTTCACTTCTTGGCACCATCATCATAGCAAAGTCAAGGGAGAAGAGAACAGAGTGAGAAAGGCGCTTCATCCACTTAGGTGTTTGTACATCACCAAATATAGACACAATGTCTATCCCCTAGTAAAGTTAAAATCCCTTGGCCTGTCATTCAAAGCCCTCTATAACCCGGCCTCAGTCTACCATTCCAAGCTTACTTTGTGCTATTCCCTTTCACATACACTACAATGCAGCCAGATTGGGCTATTCACCAATCCTCAAAAGAACCCTACTTTTTCTCTCCTCTACCTTGCTGACACTATTACCTCTCTGAAATATGTCCCTTCCTCAGACTCCTGACAGTCTTCAGCATCACTTCCTCTAAGAAGCCTTTTCTGATTCCCCATCTAGAAGCAATATCTCCTCTGATGCTCATAATACTTATTTTGTGCCTTTCTAATGGTTTCATTTACTTCATACTATATTTTTTGTTTCAATATCTTATCTTTTTGGAAAATTCTAATTTCCTTTAGGGAAGGGGCAGCATCCTATTCCCACAGAGCCTTATACATCAATGTTCACGTTAAATACAATGGAATTTCTTATCGAACTTCCTCTTGAGTGTTAGGTCCAGGGGTAAAATCCCATTGGGCATTAGCATCATCTGTGTTCTCTAATAGGGTCTTGTGACAACATTTAATCAGTTAGATATGTTTGCATTATGTTTGTATATGTCCTCAAGTATAATGGAATAAACCCTGGCTGGTAAACCAGGCTAACCTCACAGATGATAAGAATTTGCTGCTTGGGCTAGAGGTCATGGAATCACAAGGAGAAAGGGCAGAGAACCCATCAGAGTAAAAGATTTTAGAAAAGGTCTAGAATTCCTGGGATACAGACCAGGAACAAGGGAAAAAGGAAAAAAGATTTCTGTCCCATTCTTCTTCCCAGTGCTCTGCTTTCTAAAAAAAAAAAAAAGTCAGAGGTGTGGAGTTCCAGGTATCCTTAGGGACCCCATACCCTGGAGACAAGATCCTCTGTGTCCTTACCCAGAAGAGCTGCCTTTTGGAGTCCCCTGAGGGTTGGGTGCTGGAGTCTTCAGCAGAGGTATGAACTAACCTCTGCCAATTGTCTCTCCTTTCCTTATCTGCATTGTATATTACTGTCCTTGAGTCAGTGAAATTTTGTTTATTAAAAAAATTTTGTTCTTTAAAAAAGTTTTCCCAAAAAATGTTGCATTAAGCATTCATGTACTTAGATCCCACAAGCATAACTATAACTTTATATTTTCCTTCTAAGAATTATTTTCTTTTCAAACATTTTAGTCAATTCTTATTTTAAAAAAATTTGAGTTTTATTTAATGTAGTGCAACATCAGTGGTTTTTAACCTTGCATTATATATTATATATGTCTAATGATTGTCTTTGAAAGTACCAGGATAGCATATACAGATGTTTTTCTTCCTTGTTCCTTTGAAAGTAATGCAAATGGTTTCACTGTCTATATACACACACATGTATATTTATGTTATACAAAAAGAGAGTTCCTTTGCAGTTGTATTTGTGTATGTTTGAGCAACAAAAACCATTTATAATAAGAAATAGAGGGCCCTGCACGAACATTTTTAGCATTTAAATGTTCCCCCACCCAAGTGACACCAGAGAATGTTGCTTATATAGGAACAACAAACGACAAGATATGCTGAAGCCTATAGAATGAAAGTCTCAACTTCAGCCATGTCAACAAAAACATGTTTCTCTTCAAATTTAATTTCCATGAGAAACTATGCTAAATTAAAACCTTCCAGTGTAGCGTCTTTCAATTTTTTGCATTTTTACTACCTAGAGATCAAACAGTTTGACACAGCAAAAATTCTAGTGAGTTAGGAAGAAATGCTGATTGGTTTGTTGGCTGGTGGCCGGGGGAATGTTATGACCGGGTAATTATGTGTTCTGGACAGATGCATTAACCAGGCTTGAGGCTGGAGCCACTGGATATTATTTTAGTCATAAGGCTAGAGGAACTGAATCATTTTCAAAGCCCTGACTGGCTGACATTGCCGTACTGATCCGGGTTCCAATGACTCTTTGGCAGCAACTTCCAATGCTGCACTTATGACATGGTAAACAAAAACTACATTAAAGGTTTGCTTTTTAATCATAAAAGAGTTCAACGTTTCCACTGAGCTCTCTTGCTATTCATCAAGCCACATTGAAGGCTATCGTGGATTTTCACAGGCCTGTCTGCTGATGGAAGAGCTATAGCAATCTAACAGACCAGGGGACTCAGTTTTTAACAGCCAAAAAAAAAGGATAAGACAGGATCAGAATTACAAATGACAAAGGTTGGTCCATTCTAGTTGTTATGCCCAACTCCCGAACAGACTCAATAGCCAAACTGTCTGCCTTACTTCATGAAATTGTCATCGATTATTTTTTTAAAAATCTCAAAAGGAAAAAAAAAAACAACAAAACCAGCCAATTAGGGAAAATATGCAATAAAATGACAAAGTAACTAGAATGATGATTTTCAACTGATTAGAGAAAAATACAATAAATCCATTAATAGCCTATACACTTGTTTGACTAAAATTCAGCCTTATTTTTATGTTTCAGTCTCAGAAGTCTTTGTTCCACCATAGTGAGCTTATTTTCAGGCTATTAACAATATAAGTAAGAAGCATATCTGGTCTTAAAGCTCCTATTCTTAAAAGTTATTTAAGAACCTCTCATATTGAGTTAGAAGCATAAGTTCTTTAACTTTCTTTAAAAAATTCTTATGTTACAGCGTGATAATTTATTTTGAGCATTTAGTGGAACTAATGACATTTGAAGCAAAATAGGCTGGAGTCCACATGGCGTTTATTGCTTGTAGAGATGGCAGAGTTAGTATTTAATCCTTCCCTCAGGTATATTAGTCCACAGTCACATCCTTGGCTTCTCTTGCATTTTTAATATCTGATGATTGCAAGATGTAAAATGATTCATACATAAGCAGTATTGGAAGACATGATCCAGAATCCAATTTGTTTATGAAAAAAAAAGAAGAAAAAGGAAGATTCATCATTTTGGTTCAGTTTCATAATCTTGTTGCGGTATATTCTATGGAGGGGGGTAGTTCTCTTCTATCTCACAGACAGTATTCATCAGGAATAAATCAGGAGCTACTTTCACTGAAGGAGTTAACTCTAATTGCACATGAATTCTCAGAAATAAATCCCTTGGAGTAATTATTGATAAGGTTATTGCGTGAGCTATAACTGAGTTAAACTTGCAAATCTCTGCTGAATTATTATATCTCTAACTTCTAAGATGACTATAATACCATATCTGTAATGACTAATGAAATGCAGAGGTGTCATTAATAAATAAACTCAATTTTGCACTGTGGTATTTAGTATAGCAAATTTATTCATGAAAACTGTTTGTTCACTTGTTTGTTTTAATGACTAGACTCTAAAAAAATTTCCTCTACTTGGAGACTATCTCCTGTCTGAAACTGTTTGCCAATTGCAGTATGTAGAGTATGGTTTGTTTATTTTCTTTAAACATAAAGATTGCCTTCTAAATCTAGATACTATTCCAAATACAGGAGACAGACTTGCAAGAGAAACTTTCTGTAAGACCCTGAAGGAATTTGCTAAGCAGTAATCTTAATGTGTACCTTGGACAACATGTAGCCCAGGAATGAAACAGATAACAACAAGAGAAGAGGAAGAAGAAGCTGAATTAAAATGGCTATTACTTTAAAATGTGGAAATGGAAGTGGGGTTAGGGAAAATCAAACTGCCTTAAGTCTGAATTATATTATGATTTTTAAATACACCTACTTTCTAAACTGAAACATCATTTAGTATTAATAAAGCAAATAAAGGAGTTTTGAGAAAAATTAAATTTCAAACGGGTCTAGGTGATAGATTGTAAAAAGAGATCCCTTAGAGTATAAGAATGAACACAGCACCTCAAAAACAGCACATGCAGGAGGAACCCTTAATTCTAAAGCCCCAGTTATGAGAACTCTGATGATTTTATATTGAATTCATCTATGTATTGGATCATGAACCCAATGTTATTTCAGACTCAATACAAATATGAAATGAGCCCAAATTGTACAATGTGTTACCATGGAGAGAGTGGTGGCTTTGGAATCTGAAGCCTTGGATGATAATCTTACTTCTGCAAACTCCTACCTGTATGATTTTGAACAAGTCACCCCATTTTTTGGAGTCTAAGCTTTTTCTTTAGTAAAATGATGAATTGGACTAAATGACCTCCAATGTCCTTCCCAGATCTAAATTTATGGTCTTACGAAATTCTTAATTGGTAGAATCTATATTAATGATATTTTACTGTTATATTAGATTTCATGAATAAATTCCCCTATTTGAAATATTTATGATGGGGTTGTTTATTATTTAAATTTTTCTTGTGATTTCATTGATGTGGGGAACTCCTTAGGGCAGGGGTGGGGAACCCGTAGCTCGATACCACACGTGGCCCTCCAGGTCCTCAAGTGCAGCCCTTTGACTGAATCCAGTTGAGGACCTAGAGGGCCACATGTGGCCTTGATGCTGCAGGTTCCTCATCCCTGCCCTAGGAGGAAACTCTGTATCAATGCAGATGTTACAGTTGCCTAGAATTCTGAGAGGTAAAGTGATTTGCCCAGAATGACTCAATCATGTAGATGTCAGAAGCAAAACTTCAACCCAATCCTTCCTGACTTAACTAAGACTAGGTCTCTATTCACTAGTGCAATAGAGAGTACCTGGACTAGAGTAAGAAAGACTTGAGTGAAATCCAGCCTCAGATACTTGTTACCTTTGTGACCCTGTGCAAGTCACTTAACCTCTGTCTGCCTCAGTTTCCTGAACTGTAAAAACAGAGATAATAATAGCGCCTACCTCCTGGGGTTGTCGTAAGGATCAAATGAGATAATAATTGGAAAGAGCTTAGTGGCACTATATAAATGTTAGCTATTATCGTTAACATTATTATATCTCTTCTTCTCAACATGTTAGCATAAGTTAACAGCTTAACTTTGTCATGTGTGTCTTTAGAAAACTGATTTTTTTTAAGATCAAAACAATCTAGCACTTACTCTACCCCTAGCTTATTGCTAGTATTTAAGAAATAGTTCTTATTCATGAGAATATTCATATTCATTTTTAAATGCCTGGTTGAAGGGAAGGAAGGAAGAAAGGACTGAAGGAAGGAAGGAAGGAAGGAAGGAAGGAAGGAAGGAAGGAAGGAAGGAAGGGAGGGAGGGAGGAAGGAAGGAAGGAAGGAAGGAAGGGAGGGAAGAAGGAAGGAAGGAAGGAAAGGAGGGAGGGAGGAAGGAAGGGAGGAAGGAAGGGAGGGAGGGAGGGAGGAAGGAAGGAAGGAAGGAAGGAAGGAAGGAAGGAAGGAAGGAAGGAAGGAAGGAAGGAAGGAAGGAAGGAAGAGAGGGAGGAAGGAAGGGAGGAAGGGAGGAAGGAAAGAAATAAGACCACTAATTGGTTTCTTTTTAAAAACTTTTTCAAAATTCTAAACAAGACAGCACATACAGTAAGTAACCTGTACATTGCTCAACATATGTCTGTCATCTGTTTATAACTTAAACTTACTGCTTTAAGGGAAAAGGATATGAAAAATGAAGTAGGTATTAGTGTAAACCTTTTAATAAAGCAGAGAATACAGACAAGACAACGCATTCTCTTGGCTTTTAATAATAGTAAAATATGTTTGTATATGTATATATATTAGGCTTTCTAAGATCCTTATATTCATTATTTTATTTATCCCGTAACAAAAAAAGTGGGAAGCCCCAGAAGCTACTGTGCTGTCTTTACCCCCTTAGAAGGTACCAATAGTATCAATGTTCTGCTTATTTTTATGGGTGAATTAAAGTACAGACACATGGCAGCAAAGCAGTGATATTTGTTTTGAGTAAGGAAGCATAGAATCTAAAATTCTCATCTGACTTCTGTATTCAGTTTCACCCCTCCTAAAAACTATCCACAGTACAAAAAAAAAAAGTATTAACCACAAAAACAATGATGTTATTCTTTTAAGAAAAGGGCTCTGGTAAGAGAAATGGAAAGGCAAATTAAAAAAAAAAACAACAAAGATTATATATAAAAAAAACCTAAGCCAGTTGTGAGTACTTTCAATTCCTCCCTCATCTTTTTTTTCAAAAAAAAAATCTTTGAAACAAAAGAGGAAAATGATTGAGGAAAAACGTGCCCACTGAGCAATAAAATAATTACAAATCAAATTTCCTCTTGCTTTCTTCTCCCTGCCCTTCACTTTTTATTTTTAACTATCACTGAAATTTGCATTTTTATTTAATCTCTTTGTGGTTATTAAATCCCCAAAGCACTGGTATTAAGAGCTGTAATCAGCTCTTACCTTCAAATTTTAATAAAGCTACCTCAAGGCTCAGCCTGGAGAATGCTGACAAAGCTAGTTTTCCCAAAATACTAAACATATAATTCCACTCTAAAGTAAAATTGTCTTTTGAAAAGCTACCTTTTTAAGCTGGCAAAAATTAACAATTATTTACAATTCAATTTTAATATTTGCATTTCTTAGCTTCTAAAATACAGGTGGGGAAATCTAAAAACTAAAACAAATACAAGTATCTTTCAATAGTGAAATAATTCTAAATTACTTTGGGAGGTTCAAACACTGAGTGGTTTTCATGCTTTGAGAAGTTATATGAACATTTTTGATAATACTGTAAGTTTTAAAAATGTGAAGTAAATATAGCTTCAGCAAATGTAGATTAGGAAAAACTAGTATGGCAGGAGCAGGGAGTGATCATATTAACATATAAAGATGTTAAACTTTGATTACTTTTCTAAAATAGTATCTTTTTTCCTACTACTTCAAAATACTTTTTGTTTCTGAAATGCATTATTATTTCACAGTACAGATTAGCATCCCTGACATCTTCAGCTTATCTATCTTTTCTATAATGTGAATAAGATAGTCATCTACCAATTTAACATCCTTCTAAATTCATTTATTCTTTCCACGAGCATTTACCAAATACCTACCATGTTCCAGAAACTGGGCTAGCTGCTTAGCATCCAAAGAAAAAAATCTGAAATAAAATATTTAAGCAAAAATAAGAATAGTATATTATTATACGATGAAAGATTGACTATTTACCAAAGATGAAATTTTTTAAATGAGTATTAAATCAAGTATCTGTAGGTTGCAATCTATAGAGGGATATTTAAGACAGTAGATGTCTTTCTTTTAACAAAACTTAACCATTTTTTTCTCTTAACCTCTTGAAATGATACTTAATATTTATGTGTGCATGACAACAAGATATGTTTCCATAAAAATATATTTGAACTACCGAGACAAAATTGCTTTAAGCTTTTGATCTGCCTTATAGATCACATCTCGGAGAGTCTTTTCCTTTCAACCTAGGATTACATTCAAAAAGAGCAAAATATACAGCTGACTGTTTAAGCTGAATGACACCACGATAAACTATGGCTTTTCCTGAAGAGAAAATACATCATAAATCGGTGTAACACTTACCTCATTTTAAATGTTACTGTCTCCTTTTATCAGGTAACACTATATGACCTCCCCTTACCTCCCTTCTTCCCATATTTTATTTGGGATTTTAATTCCGTAGAGTGATCACAACCAGAAATTTCTTAATTAAAATAGGATATATGACTTTGGAGGTTTAGGTTATCTGATAAAGAGATTTAATTTTAAAAATAGGAGAGATCCTGCCTTCTTCTGATGTTCTGTAAGGCATAACTACAATGTAGTTGCAATACATAATAGCCATCATCTAAAAGTCAGTGTGTTTCAGATGTTCAGTGCTCTGTAATGGGCTCTCAGTAAGAAATACTTATTTCAAATTATCATAAGTCATATAACTAAAACAATTTGTAGGTCATGTTTTTTAGAAAAGTAGAAATCCAGATTGTTATACCAAGGTGACTGAAAGGGATACTTGCCAGGGAATGTATGGAGAAACAGAATATGCCCCTCTCTCTTAAGATAAAGGCTTTTCATTGATGGTAACGAGTGCACCAACATCGCACGTTAAAACCTTGGCCTGGAGCCATATAAATTCTTTTGCCTATGACACTGGAAATCTGGAGAAGATTCTACAATCACCAAAGCTTACAAAATGTATGCAATGCAAGCTGTTCTCCAGGCTGGATCCTGGCTATGATTTACACAGCCACTGGTCCAGATGAGAGTAAGCTGGACTTCCTTTTTTGGCATTAAATGAAGAGAAAGAAAGGATCCATTTAGTCAAATGAATAGGAGATTGGGAAAAGAAGCTTTTTTGAGGTAAGCTACCTACAGCAATAATACTTCTTTTGATTTTTTTGTCTTCCCTTTGCCCCTTGAGTGTCAGAAGGAAGGGTTTACAATTGCTATTCCAAACTTGTCAATTTAGATAGTAGGGTGCATCACAGCCATCTTTTGACAGTTTCCAATTGCATCATGGGTGAAATTAATATAAGTAGACTAAAATCTTGAGGACTCAGTCACTTAAGATTTATCTGCAAGACACTGCATGAATGAGCAAAGCCAAGCCTAAGTACTAGCCTTTTAATTTGCATGTAGCTTCCCATAATACCCATAATAAGATAGAATATTATTAATATGTAAAACACAAAGAAGTATAGAAAGGCTTATGAGAACCGATGCAAAATGTAGTAAGAAGAACCTGGGAAAACAATATCATCAGAAGTAGGCATTTGAAGCCAAGTCTTTTTGACTCTAGGGCCAGCATCTACTATATCAACTATATAATATCTACTATACCATACTAATTCTGTGTACTCAGTATAAGAGCCACTCAATAAACACTACTTTGTCCTTATATCAAGAAGATCCTAGGATGTTATTATCATGTGACAGATGTGGGATATGGGGCCCAAGAAAAGAACTTAAATTCCCTCATATACCATTACTGGTCAAATTTGCAATAAGTTAGATCTCATATTTTCATAAGATGGTAGATTTAGACCTAAAGGACCCTAGAAATCAACTAGTCTACTCCCTCATTTTATACAGGAGGAAAATAAGGCCCAGAGGATATAGTACATTGCACTATCCTGTGTAATAGTGCCCTAGCACCTAGAAGGGTGCCTGTAGTACCCTCTTATGAAATGCTTAATGATTGAGTCTCCCTACCTAGAACAGCTTCCTTGTGTGGTTTGTCTTTGGTTCTCAAAGAGGACCATGATATCAGGAAGATGATGACATAACTAGCAATTGAATTGGATTTGAGGGAGGGAGGGCTGTGCAAAGTCACCAGCCTCATTTTCTCCTCCAGAGCCAAATGGGTCCGGTGGCAAGATGTAGCTCAGGCTGGAGATGTCCCATGATGCAGTGGGAGACCTCGGCCTTTTTAAACTAAAGTTTTTTTGAGTTCTCACTTTGATTGAGGCAATGCCCATTCAGTGAATAGGCTTGTTTAAGGAGTCAAAGGATGGCACCTTTAATAAAAAATAAAAAAAAAAAACTGGGAGGGGAAGACCGTCAGGGTTGCTGGCCAAAAGGGAAACAATTACTATTTACCTTCACTCCGAGCTAGAAGGGCCCAAAAGTATTTCTCGCACCCTGTTTTTTCAGTCCAAAAACTGATTTATAACCTTTCATCACTCATCACTCATCACTCATGGTATAATTCTGTTCCTTATGCTGCTTAAAAGGTAAACAGAGCAGCAATGTATTCAACAGTGGCATATGGATACATATTTGTCTCTCATGCATTGCAAGCTGTGAGCCTAGAATTCTCAGAACACGCGCATTTGGAGTATATCTCCAAAAGCCAACTTGCCGAGTTTGTTTAGAGTGCTGCAGTATTAACGGTATTGTGGCTCAACTCAATGAAGAGCTGTAGGCACAAGGGGAGTGGGCGGGTTGGCAGAGCTGCAATGACTAAGTCACGTGATAGGGTAAGGCTGGCATCTTCCCACGCTAGCTAAACTGTACAGATCTTCTGCCAGCGATACAGTTTAGTAATAAATGATTTTTAAGTAATTCTGGCGCAATTTTTTGAAGCTTCACATATGGTCACACCCCACTTTTCTGCAAAGAATTTGACAAAAAAATCTGTGACAATTATGCGGTGAAATAGGGTGATCATTAAGTGGTGCTTGGGCAAGCACGTATTGTTGTCCAATCAATGAAAGCCAATGTGAATTGGGTTTGAGGCATGGTCTTTAAGAAAGAAATCTAGCCAGTAAACCCCAAGATAACTAAGTAGGTTTCAACCATCAAATTTTACCTTCCTTTGGGCAGAGCACCCTTGGGTAAGGGCAAGATACCCCTTTGTGGAGAGGAGAGGGGAGGGGAGGGGAAAGAGGAGAGGAGAAGAGAAGTTATTTTAAGTTCTTATACATTGCATTTTAAGGTACCAAGTGATTTAATATTTTTAAAAATTGTAAATCGATCTTTCCTAGTTGGATTCTATCTTCTGCAGTTGTGATTTCTGCTACCTTCTTCCCATCCCCATCCAGTCTCCTCTCTACTTCCCACAATAGCCAGGATAAAAAAAGTTATTATTCCATTATTACTATTCCAGAAAGAGTTAAAGAACCACATATAACACACATATGTTATTATTCTAGTAAAATGTTTCTTATTCATGCATTCATTATTATAATTCCTTTGGAACTATTAAAATTAATAATACTATCCGTTCATCCTAAAATATTAGCAATTGTTTATTATTTAATACATTTTATATTAAAATTTCATATCCACAGTGTCAACTCATTCCTTTGTTTTCCCAATATAACTCAAATAATTAAACAAGGCCTACACTGGAAGACATGTAAATAAAAAAGAATTCAATTTATCTAGCCCCCAGGGCCCTTCTAGCTCTAAATCCTATGGTCCTATGACCTTATTTTTCTATACGAAAATCAAGGCTCTAACATACTCACTGCCTGTGTAGACTTTGGCAAGTCATTCCCCTCCTCTGGGCTTCAGTTTACTCATCTATAATTGTTGTTGCTGTTGTGTTTGTCCTTGGTTCTCAAAGAGGGCCATGGCATCAGGGAGATGATGACATGACTGGCAGTTGATTTGAGTGAGGGAGGGCTGTGCAAGGTTACCAGCCTCACTTTCTCCTCCAGAGCAATCTGGGTCCAGTGGTCGAATATTCATCAAGATGACTGGAGATGGCCCAGGATGTAGTGAGAGACCCTGGCCCTTTTAGGCTAAGGCCTTTTCATGTACTCACTTAGAGTGAGTACTCAGTGAATAGGCCTCTTTAAGGAGTGAGTCAAGGGATTATAACATGACGGCAGAATTCATGATTTCAAAGAAAATCATGAAAACGCCTGAATGGTTCAGAATCGCAGGATATGAGGAATTCTCTAAGTAGAAGGCAGAGGAATTAAAGCATTTATTCAAGGTCCAAAATAGCAGACCCACGGACCAGTGTCCCCAATTCGATATCCTGGCCAAAGGCTTCCAGGACCAATAAGTCTGCCTCACAGTAGTAACCAGGAGGTTACAGAAAAACATTATGACAGTAAGCCAAATCATATTTGTGCTCCATCCTCCCCCGATCCCCCCATGCTAGGGCCCTCCAGTAAGGAGATTATTCACTGGCTTCAAGCCCTTTGCTCAGCACTCTCTGGTCTGTAGGCAGGTCAGTCCTGCTCTCAGTAGTGCCTGTTGCTTCAGCTTCTGCTTTGGCGGCGGCGGCTGCTGCTGCTTCCACCGCTCTTCCTTCTCCTGCCTCCACCACGTCTCCATCTCCAAGCTGTGTTCTCTCTTTTTATACAGTCGTTAGACATCATCCAATCGACTAGAATATCATCTGAGCCACCAGAACTCAGGTGCTTATTATTGGCTCTGGTCTTAGCAACTCCTCTTAGGACCCTGGGGGGATTCACTGCCCTCATCGCCTTACCACCTAGTAGCTAGGGGTTTGGGGCCTACTTGAGAGCAAAGATATAATCAGACCTCCCTTCATTGTCCCCACCTGGGACCTCACCTGAAGCCTATTCAAATGGAGGGGGTGGGGATCTCATTTACTGATTGCCTTAACAAGGATGGTTCCTTTAATTAGAAAAAAAGAAAAAAATCAAGCTGGGAGGGGAAGACCCTCAGGGTTCAAAGAGAAACAGTTGACATTGACATTCACTCTAAGCCAGGAGGGCCCAAAATACAATTAGAGGATACAACTAGATTGTTACTAAAGTCTCTTCTAGCACTTAAGTTATGATCCTACAATAAAAATAATTCACCAGAAACAGATAGGATTTGTGTCTATAATTTTGGGCCTGTAGGCAATCTCTAGGTCCAGTCTAGACAGAACAAATAGGAAGACACGAATACATGTCCAAATGATAATACAACAACATGGTACATTAAGATTTGCAAAACATTTTTGCAAGTATCTCATTTGATCTTTGGTACAAGTCTGGGAGATAAATGTTATTATTGTCCCCATTTTATACACAAGGAAGCTGAGGTAGAGAGAGGTTAAGTGACTTACCCAAGGTCAAACAGCTAGTAAGTGTCTGAGGCTGGATTTGAACTCAAGTCTTCTGGACTCCAGGTCCAGCATTCTATCCACTGTACCACTTAACTGCCTAACTATAGTTTAACCTAGTTTAAATATAGGTTAAAACATGTCATTCTCCCATAGTTAAAACATTATGCCTCTATGTCACTAACACTATCTCACTACTATCAAATATACGTATATTTTAAAATAACATTAAAGAAATCCTAAGCTTAATTCCAGGACAAGAACAACAACCAAATTCACTCCTTGTAGGATTTTATGAGTTATTTTAAAGACATAAGATCCTTAGGACAAAGTCTCAAGATATCTTGAGGAGCTGATTGACTCAGAAATAGTGGGATATAAAGTATTTTCTGCTTAATCTCCAAAATACTTATATGTTTTGTCAGACGCAGCCTTGATTATAATTTATTCCTGTATTAATATGGAAATACTTTATGAGAACTTGAAAGCGGATGGCTATAAGAGCAGAAAGGAATCAGGAGGAAGGATGACTTCACCGTCTGGATCCCTGTCCAGCCCCTTCATGCTCTATATACCTAGGATGTGCTTAAGACTATGTATTTTTCATTTAATTTGTTTTCAACTAATGAACATTTATTTTTTCTTCATCCCACCCCACCCCCACTCACCTGTGTCTTGCTTGAGGGGTAGAATGAGGGAAAAAACCCTTGTAATAAATATACAAAATTAAGCAAAACAAATTGGTTATGTATGTCTTGTACAAAAATGTGTGTGTCATTTTGCATATTTAGTCCATCACTCTTCTGTTAGGAAGAGGGTAACATGTTTAATCCGTTGGCCCTTTGAAATCATGGCTGATCATTGCATTGGTCAGAGTTCTTTGGCCTTTCAAAATTATTCATTTTTACAGTGTTGTTATAATATTATTGTTTCCTTGGTTCTGTTCATTTCATTCTGAATCCCTTCATATATGTCTTCCTAGGAGATGAGCAATATGAGCATTCTCTGAATCCATCCCTCGATCACTTCTTATCCCACCGTGGGTATTCAGTTATATTCACACTCCATAATCTGTTATGCCATTCCCCAAATGATAAGCATCCCCTTAGTTTCCAGTTTCCTAAAGATCAAATAAAGAAAAATATGGAGGAGTTAGGTACTCAAACTACAGAGGAGAAATGACCCTCTTAAGAAGGCTTATGAGAGCCTACTTTTATCCTAAACATAGTCACCCTTGAACAATTCAAATGGTCCTCACATGTACTGTTAGGGTTTAAAAATTCACTAGGCCACATTAGCAACAAGGAACGCTAGGAGGGTTTGTGAATGAATATTAATATTGCTACCAATGATGACTACTTGGCAGCTATATTTGCATGCTACCAGAGGTTACTATCACTGAGTTTCAGAAACTTGCTGCTAGCATTTTTTTTAGTTATTAACCCCAGTGGGGCCTTCCAGGGAAATGAATCGATGACCAACTATAGTTCCAGTTTTATAAGTTTATAAGTTCCTGGTAGTACACACACACACACACATATATATGTATATATTATATATATATATGTATATATTATATATATATATATATATATCAACCAAGAGGAATGGTCTAGAAGTTATTCCAAATAACTTTATTTTTTCCTTTTTTCAGAACTGAAATATTTTCTTTACCTGTAGTGGCTCTTGAAAATATATGCCAAATAAAGAATCATCTAATCCTTTAAAAGAGCTGTAGACCAAGGTCTTTCTGCTTAGAGTTAACTCAAAATTCCTATTGTAAGAGATATATAAAGTAGTATATAATAATTCCCATGGACGACGAAAATGCTGACATTTTATTCAATAAAATCTCTTATTCAATTCAATTCAAAAAATATATTTCTAGACAAACTATATATATATATTTACATGCATATATGCATACATTCATATATACAGCTGGTATCCATGCAATGTAAAAAGAACTAGCGAAAGGCCACCAGCATATCAATTGGTCCCTCTGAGCTAAAGGATGAGGTAGACATGAGTTGCCCAGGATTGTCAGACATGGATGGATTGTGATCTATATTGCTGAAGGGAGCACCCATCTCGATGTTATCACAGATCTATTGAAGATAAAAGACTTAGATATGTTTTCAAATCACTTCTAAAACACCTATAACGTGCAGAGTGAGAGACTGTTTGGCATCATAGAGGACCAGCCTTGGAGTCAGGAGTTTAATAACTGACTATGACACATACTGCCTTAATGATTAGAAGCAAAACATTTAGCCATTCATTGCTCCCAGACAGCTCTCTACCTGCATTGGTGGACAAATTTTGAATATGGGAAATTCCCCACATTGATTAAATCCTTAGTCTGGACCAAAACTTAAAAAAAAAATTGAAGAACAGTGTTAGATGCTCTAGCTTCTTGTGAATTGACAAGGGACTCTCTGGGACTGCACAGCCTCATCTTCACCCCAGTCATTTTCCACCTTCAAAATTAGATCACCTGAGGCCAGGCCTAGGATCAATCAATCAGTAAACATTTATTAAGCATCCACTATGTGCTAGGGATACAAAAAGAGGCAAAATATGGTCCCTGCCACTAAACTCTGAAATCTCAGAGACCATAAGTCATCAATCACTTGTTGTTGCTTTTCAGTTGTGTCTGACTTTTCATGACCCCATGTGGGTGGCAAAGATACTGGAGTGGTTTGTTTTTATTTTATAGATGAGGTAACTAAGGCAAACATGGCTAAGTGACTAGCCCAGGGTCACATAACTAGTAAGCATCTGAGGACAAATTTGCACTCACAAAGATGAGTCTTCCTGACTTCAAGGCCAGTGCTCTATACATTGCACCACCTAGCTGTCCCAGATAGTTTTCCACCCCAGGCAATACAAGGACTATACTCTCCCATTTCCGTCTCTTGCTCTGAAAACTGTCCACACTATCTTTGCCTCTGGAAAATCTGTGTCAATCGACTGCCCATCTTTGTGCTTCTTTGCACTCCCTTCTCAGCCCATCACTATCCTTAAATGCTCTACCTCTCCATTACAATGTAAACTCCTTGAGAACTAGGACAGAAAATTATGTTTAGATCAACATCTCACACCACATAGCACAAACAAATTCCAAATGGAGACATGGTCTGGGTATAAAAAGTCACATAATAAACAAATTAGGATAGCAAGGAAGAAAATGCCTTTTGAGACCAACTCCTACAGGTAGGAAGGTGTGTTCAGAGCCCAATTACACGGATTTGCATGAGATGTAGTAGGATACACTGTGTTTTTCTTCCAACTCTAGGAGTGATTGAGGCTTTTGAAAACTTTGGGCCAGGTGTGACTACTGGAGCATAAGTAGTGGGGGAAGTTTCTGAACTGAGCACTCAAGACAGTGAGAAGAGCAGCTAACTGGTTGTGGCATGCATTTTCTTTCTTTTTTTAAAAAAAAATATTTATTTATTTTTAACTTTTAATATTCAGTTCCACAAGCTTTTGAGTTCCAAATATTCTCCCCTTCTCTCTCCTCCCCCTTCCCCAAGATGGCATGCAATTCGATGTAGCCTCTACATATACATTCACATTAAACATATTTTCACATTAGTCATGTTGCAAAGAAGAATTATAACAAACGGAATGAACTCCAAGAAAAAAGAAACAAAACAAAAAAGAGAGCAAATAGTATTCCTTGATCTGCATTCAGACCCTGTAATTTTTTCTCTGGATGTGGATAGCACTTTTCATCATGAGTCTTTTGGAGTTGTTTCAGAACCTTGCATTGCTAAGAATAGCCAAGTCTATCAAAGTTAATCATTGCACAATGTGGCTGTACCTGTGTACAGTATTCTCCTAGTTCTGCTCCCCTCACTCAGCATCAGTTCATATAAGTCTTTCCAGGTTTTTCTGAAGTC
>CM053623.1:255741427-255752925 GCA_028646595.1 Phalanger gymnotis
TCCTCCTTTCTGATCAGGTTTGGAAAAAAGTAATTCCAAAAATTATTCTTTTCTGTAAAGTTACTTTCAAATTTTCTTTCTAAATAGGTTGAATTTCTCTTACCAACTAGATAAATCCCCATCTATCTAACTGCTTTTGATTTGTATACTGCCTTCATTGTGAACAGGGGCATTGCAGAAGGGAGAAACTATGTTAGGTGTTGGTAAACAGAGATTCTGAAAGTGCCAGGCTTTCTCCTGAGTAGAGGCTAAACCAAACTGAGAGAAAGAGAATCTTATGGTCTCAATGTATTAATAATTTTTAAATTAAATTTCTCTAAACTGAGAAACTGAGTCTGAGGATTTTCCTTCCTTTTGCTGGCTGGTACAAGATTGGGCTATTGGAACATATGGCTTTATGTTCCATAGAACAGCTCTCCCCTAAACCCTACTCATGCCCAGAGAAATCAATTTGAAGGGAAGGGATTGAAAGTGGTGACTAGCAAGTAGGAACTGCTTGGTGTGTAGATAAAAGGAGTGGCTGAACCTGGCAACACCCACATTCCAAAGGTAGAGGACAGAGGAGTGAATTTTTTTTTTCATTCTTTTTTTTTTTTTTTACCCTTTCTTCCTCCAGGTAGCTCTCCTTTAATCTGCAACCACAAGCTCATACGCAGACTGGTACAGAAAAGCGATCCTAGACAGACATTGTAGAATGAGAAAGCCTCAGTGTTCATTTTCACATGAAATAGCAATAATACCTCAAAAGTGTAGAAAGTTTAAACATATGGTCACCTCTACTTTTAATGGTTCATTTTACAGTGGTAGTTAAAAGCAGAACATGGTACAAAATGAAGAGAGTAAGTTAGCAATCTGGTTGATTTGAACAACAGAGTCAAACTGGTTAATGAAGGTTCATTAAAAATCTACTACATGATGCTCTATTTATGCAGTTGGTTATCTTTTTTTTAATTGAATTAGTTGGGTTATTGCCAACTATCCTCCATACCTTGATTTTTTGTAAAGCATAGCCTTAATGTGTACTTAGTATGTATAGGCTTAGATGTTGATATGGATAGGGTGACAAAGGTACAGAGTCAGGAAGACTCAAATACTTAATAGTTGGATGATGTTGGGCAAGTCACTTAACCCTGTTTGCCTCAGTTTCCTCATCCGTAAAATGAGCTGGAGAAAGAAATAGCAAACCACCTCAGTATCTTTGCCAAGAAGACCACAAATCGGGTCACAAAACGTCAGACACAACTGAACAACAAAAACTGATTGTAGAATGAATCCTTTCAAAATGTCATGATTCTGGTAACTAGCCAGATGAAGAAGGTTATGCTCAGTGCTTTCGATGTTGATTTAGTTTTCAAAATATTTCTCAGTAAGAAAAAATCCGTTTCAGCAGAAAATATGAACAAGAAACTTGTTTTGTTTGTTTTGTCAGGATCTGTGATTTCATTGATAAAATAAGACCTCTGAGGAGGAAATTCATAGGTTATACAGGTACAATTCTTAAATCAGAACGGCCACTTCTCTGCAACTTGAGTTCTTGGAGAATTGCTTGGGAGACTGGTCACAGTCCCCTGCCTCCCAGTCCCCCTGGTTTCTGTGTTATTTGTAGGTAGTTGCTTTAATACTGGGAGGTAGGGTGGTATAGTACATAGGTTGCTGGACTTGGCAACAGGAAGTCTGGGGTTCAAATTCTGCTTCTGGTACTTACTAGCTCCATCACCAGTGGTAAGTCTCTTTACCAATCTGAGCCTCAGTTTTCTCGGGGTGATAATAGCATTAGGACCTACCTCAGAGGGTTGTGATAACATTCAAATTAGATGATATATTTAAAGTACTGTGCAAACTTTAAAGTTTTGTGTAAATGTAAGTAAAGGTTGATGTTAAAAACTGGAAAATTTTAAATGAAAGTTCTATAGAAAATTCTAGTATTTCGATGTGAAGAAACTTGGTACTTAATTAAATCACATAATGATGGGCATGGCTCTCCTACAAGTTAGTTTATGTAATGGAATATTTTGTTCTCAATTAAACAGGAAAAAATTTTTTTTTCATAAGATTGCTTATACCCTTTTCCCCCTGAAGAGTCTCACAAGTGAGTATCACATTCATACTGGGCTGCAAAGAATCCAGGGTTGAGCAAGGTTAAGTAGATTCAATTAATCCCTTGGGATGATCACAAAATTTGAGTTAGTTTGTGTCGCCTTTGTCTTTCATTTTCCTTAAATTTGCATTTGACTTTAACTTCTGACTGGAAGAAATGCCTCTGTTCAGGACAGGGCTTATATCAGAGTTTGAATATTTACCAAGAAAGAAATAAAGAAACAATTTAACAGAAAGCACATGAGCAAAGTGGGATGGAAAAGTGCTGCTAAGGTATGTTGGAAGCATTTAATTTTGATAGGCATGATATATAGCTAGGGAAGTAAGTATACCCAAACAATTATGCTGTCCCTGAAAGAGTAGCCGATTTATAAGTCGAGTAGCCAATGAGACTGAAGAAGGAGTTGTCAAATTTACAGGAAGTAATTAAAGAAGTAGAGGCTCTCTTCTTTTACTGGCTGGTTCTGGATTACATAGAGATTATGAAGAGAGACAAGAAAAATGACAGAGTAGCCTAAACAGCTCTTCAACCTTCCTTCTAAGAAAATCAGGTTTCTCCACAGATCAGCTTTCTAGTTTACAGAAAGCTCAGTTTTGCACTGTATAGATTAAAGCTGTAAACAGACAAACAGACAAACGTGTGCGTGAACACATATAAGCACAAAACCAAGAAACAAAGCAAAAGTGATTCTAGATTTTTGCCGAAATAAAGATCATTGTCTGTTCCCTCTACCCCCACCCCCACACACAAAATGTTCCCACTTTCATGGGCATGTTTTAATCCTCTCCATCCTTCTGTTGGTTGCCATCTGGCATTTTGCCTTTTATTTTATGAATAAAATCCCCAATTGTTTCTACAGCTGTTATCAGTGCTGCTGGTCCTGTTGCAAATGGGGATAACAGGGTATATGTATCTGCACAACTTTCAGAAGGTATTTCAGCCTTGTAGTTCTCATGACAAGTTTTGAATTGTGCTCTCCTACTTTATAGCCCACAACACAGATGGCTAAATTGCTAGACACTTTGTCCCAGGAAGGCATAAAAGAGAATTCCTTTTCTTTTTTAAAATTTTTAACATTTTTATTTAAAGTTTAGAGTTCTAAATTCTATCCCTCCATCCCCTCCCCTCACTCTAAGATGGTAAGCAATTAGATATAAGTAATACAGGTACAATTATGTAAAACATTTCCATATTAGTCATTTTGTACAAAAAAACTCAAAGTAAAAGAAAGGAAGAAAGTGAAAAATAGCACGCTTCTGTCTGTACTTAGTCAATATCAGTTCTTTCTCTGGAGGTGGATAGCATGTTTCATCATCAGTACTTTGAGATTTTCTTGGATCATTGTATTGCTGAGAGTAGCTAAGTCATTCACAATTCTTCACTGAACAATATTGCTGTTACTATGTACAACTTTCTCCTGGTTCTATTAACTTCACTACATATCAGCTCATGTAAGTCTTTCCAGGTTTTTCTGAAATCATCCTGCTTGTCATTTCTTACAGCACAATAATATTCCATTACAATCATATACCACAGCTTGTTTAGCCATTTTCCAATTGATGGGCATCCCTTTGATTTCCAATTCTGAGCCATCACAAAAAGAACTGCTATAAATATTTGTGTACAATAGGTCCTTCTCTCTTTTTCAAAATGTCTTTGGGTTATAGACCTAGCAGTGGTATTGTCAGATCAAAGAGTATGCACAATTTTATAGCCCCTTGGCCACAGGAGTATTTTTCCAGTAGGTGTTGTTTACAAATATTCTGCATAAATCTATAGATAGATACATGTGTATACCCACAAAAATATACATATACATATGTATGTATATCTATATATACACATATATAAACTGTATATATCTGTATATGTGTACATGGGTACTGTATGCATATACCTACCACATAAATGTGTATATATATATATATATATATATATATATATGTTTAAACTTTATATTCAAGATTAAGATTTAAGCTTATTTCCCTTGAATGCCCCTGGGTATTATTTCTGTTGCCTATGAGTATCCATGTAAAAAGACCGTTGTGGTAGGCATTGTCTTCCATACTGATCAAGAACACTTTATTCTCTACCTGTGGTGGTCTCAGAACAAGCCTACCTGTAGGTAAAGCAGACTGAAGTATAATTGAAGGACACAGTTTTTGGCCCCTTTCTGCCAGCCTCTACCTCCTTTCCCTTTCCTTCACCCAGGCAACAAACTCATCCATGGTTAGTAAGTTGCCCACTTAATTATGCTGCAGTTTTTAGTGTTCCTGTTAAATATAAGTAAGGGATTGTAACACACTTTGCCATGATCACCCATTACCATTTAAGTGTGAGCTAAGCAAAAATATTAGTTCTAGCCACCTAGTAGAGCCTTGGGGGTAGGTCAATTTTGTGGAGGAAAGAAATTCAATTTAATTCAGTTCAACAAGCATTTGAGTTCCCTGTTACTATAAGGAATTGGGGATACAAAGGAAAAACTGAAACAATTCCTCTCTTCCACGAGTTTCAATTCTACTGGGGAATACAAGATATACATAGATAAGTAAAGACAAAGTACATAGAAAGTAATTGCAAATCATTTGGAAGGGGGAGAACATTAGCAGCTGGGAAAATGGGAAAGACCTGGTGTAGGAAGTAGCACTTGAACTGAGCCTTGAAGGGAGCTAGAGAAAGCACCAGGTAGAAGTGAGGAGGCTCTCCTGTGCAAAAGGTAAGAAATGGATTATCATGAAGGAGAAACAGCAAATAAGGCAGTCTGGCCAGAAACATTAGAAATAAGACTGAAAGAGCCAAATGCTGAAGGGATTTAAATGCAGAACAGAAGAGATTCTGTTTTAAACTAGAGGCAATGGGGAGCCATCGAAGCTTCTTGAGCAAAGTAGTGAAAGAAGAAGTCAGAATATAGAGAACTGACTCAGAAAAGGGGGATAAAATGAAGGCAAGGTGGGAAGCCACAATGGCTAGGCTTACGAGCTATAAATAACATAAAAACTCTAAGAACCTGAAAAAGTATTATAAGAAATCAATATACGGGAATAGAAGTACTGAGTAAAGGTTAATGGTGTGTACAAAGACAAATTTTGACCATTTTGCCTACAGTCACACCTGAGTGTTGATCAGTCTAGATTTCTCCTGATCAATCTCAATTTCTCAAACAACCTTCCCATGGCAGCTCTAAATTACAACTCCCTAATGAAAGTTATAATTTCCTAATTATGGTGACTCACATTTCATTTATTTATTTATTTGTACTTACATAATTTTTTTAAAAAAATTTTCACATTAGTCATGTAAAGAAGAATTAGAAACAACGGGAGAAACCATGAGAAAGAAGAAACAAAACAAAACAAAAAGAGAGAGCAAAAACTATGCTTCGATCTGCATTCAGAATCCATAATTCTTTCTCTGGACGTGGATAGCATTTTCTATCATCAGTCTTTTGGAATTGTCTTAGACCCTTGGATTGCTGAGAAGAGCTCAGTCTCTCTAAGTTAGTCAATAATGTTGCTGTTACTGTGTACAACGTTTTCCTGGTTCTGCTCACTTCATTCAGTGTCAGTTCATATACGTCTTTCCGGGTTTTCCTGAAGTCCGCCTGCTCATTATTTCTTATAGCAAAATAGTATTCCATTACATTCACATGTCACAACTTGTTCAGCCATTTCCCAATTGATGAGCATCCCCTCAATTTCCAATTCTTGGCCATCACAAAAAGAGCTATAAATAATTTTGTACATGTGGTCCTTTCCTCATTTTTACAATCTCTTTGGGATACAGACGTAGAAGTGGTATTGCTGGGTTGAAGTTCAATAGTCCTTTGGGACTTTTGGGACTATTCCAAATTGCTCTCCAGAATGGTAGGATCAGTTCACAATGGTGACTAATATTTTAATTGGATTCCTAATTCCTAGTCAGGTTCCACCAAGCACATCTTTACTAAGTGGGAGTTTTCATTTAGTTCAACTTATGAAATTGTTAAATGTCTGGAATGAACAAGACATTTTGCATAATCTTCCCTGCTTCCTACTCCTTCTGAATTCAAGAATCCACACACCCTTGTCATTGGCCTCTATTCTTCCAGTTCTGTGCAGGAGGATGGTAGCAAAGTATCCTGAAGTAGGGAGACAGAGGAAGGAGAAAAAAAATCCTTTAATGATATCCTCCCTCCCCACTTGGGAAGTTCTTCCAGAATAAAGAATTCAAATCAAGCAGAGAAAAAATTAACAAATTCCAAATTCAGCTCTGCCACTTACTAGTTGTGCACCCTTGGAGAAATCATTAAACTTCTCTGGACCTTAATTTGTTATTCTGTAGATGAGGGAATTGGAGTAGAAGCCTATCGAACTGGATCAATCAAAAGCCAAAATTGTAGGTAGGAACACAGATGAGAAGCATCTTAGAGGACATCGGATCCAATTCTTTCATTTTAAAGATGAGGAAATTGAGGCACCAAAAAGCTGTGGTTTGTGCTTCCTGACTTTTTACAGAAAATGGAAACCCAAAAGACCTTGTATTATATGAAATGAGAACTGAGCAAATTTCAGTTGATGATCAAAGTGAGAGTTAGGGAGATAGGTGAGAAACTATTTTTTTGATAAGTGGCTGGCTGGTCTGTGAAGCCCTTTATGTTCTTGTGTTCTAAAATTTTAAAACAAGGAAGGCCTTTCATCAAGCTGCATCTTCCCAAATTCAGCTTATGTAAGAGTAACGTCCTTTGATGCCTTGGCTTGCCAATTTGGACAGAACAGAAAACAAAATCTTCCCTTGCCCTTTCCCTTATGTAGTCTCTGGACAGTGAGTAGCGAGTAGCTGGACAGCCTAGAGACAGCCTCAGCTTACCCTTCCAAAAAGGGGCTCAAGATAGCCCTTTCTGTGGTGGCAAAATATTGGAAATTGAGGGGATGCTCATCAGTTGGGGAATGGCTGAACAAGCTATGGTATACGAATATAATGTAATAATACTATTGTGCAATAAGAAACAATGAACAGGCAGATTTCAGAACAACCTGGAAAGATTTGTATGAATAGATGCAAAGTGAAATGAGCAGAAGCAGGAAAACATTGTACACAGTATCAGCAACACTGTGTGATGATCAACTATGAACGACTCAGTTCTTCTCAGCAACACAATGATCCAAGACAAGTTCAAAGGACTGAGGAACGAACATGCTAGCCATATCCAGATAAAGAACTGATGGACTCTGAATGCAGATTGAAGCATATTTTTTTTTCACTTACTTTATTCTTTCTCCTGTTTTTTCCCCTTTTTGATCTGTTTCTTCTTTCACAACTGTGACTAATATGGAAATATTGTTACATAATAGCACGTGTATAAACTATATCAAACTTCCTACCATTTTCAGAAGAAGAGGGGAGGGAGAAAAATTTAGAACTCAAAATCTTGTAAAAATGAAGTTTTAAAGCTTAAAGTTTTCTTCACATGTATCTGGGGAAAAAATAAAATAATATTAAAAAACAAAACCTTTCAACTTAATTCCCGCCCCCTCCCTCCTCACTCCTTCCCGCCCAGGTTCAGCAAGTAGTACCAAAGAAGTTCAGAAGAATCAGAAAACATTGGATCAAGAAAGAAATCCAAGGTTTCCCTCCAAATCTAGATCCAAGATCCTTTTGAATTTACAAACAGGAAAACAAAAGCCCAGATGGATGGACCTTGCTGGAGATTACAACAGCTACTGTCAGAACTGAGACCCCAAATCAGAGCATCTGACTCCCCAAACTACTGGGTACTCTTTCCACCTGACCACGTTTCTCGGGTTAGCAGACACCAGCTTTCATTCCGTACTTCACGTTCCCCAGCCCTAAATATACTCCAGGAGGCAGAACAAGCGTGGATCCGCTCTGCCAGGTCACCTTCGTTCACTCTCTCACCCCCTGTGTCAGGTATTTGCTTGCCTTCTCTGCAGCCTGTGCTATTGTAAACTGCGCTCCTAATGTAAACTGTGCCCCTACGTTCGGCCAGTGCTTCTTACGCCTGAATGTAAATGTCTCCAAAGGTGGGGAGTTGGACGTTCCCCTAGCTATCCGCTCACTTACTGGACCGATCTAGGCTGCCGGTGGTGCTTTTCCGTTAAATTCTTCCAGTAAATGCAAAAGTCCAATGGCTACAGAAAAAGCCGAAAAGATTTGGGGGTTAAAACTGGATGCCTTTGTTTTACTGACACATAGACTAAGGGCCCACTAATTGCCCGAGGCTGTCTGAGTGCTCTGTTTCTTTGTTTCTGGAGCGCATTTATTCAAATCACTTTCTTCTTTCTTTCAATTATGTACTTAGAATGTATTTACTTCTCTGTTCCTATTCTTAGTATACATACCGAATACTGTAGGCCAAGGGTAGGAAGGGAACAGGAGTGGGACGTTGTTATCCATTTTCATTTCTGACCTTAGTTTCAGATCACAAGGAGAGTTAAGAACCTCTGCAGAATATGAAGCAAACGGCTTGCGATGCTTCTCCCATACATATAAAAGGGTTCTCTACTACAGATGAGAACGCCGAGGCCGAAGGGAGGAAATTTGAACGTAAGTCCTTCTAACACAGTTTTACTGAGTCATTAGATTAGTTTTCCATTCAGTATCAAAGGGACTTTAAAATTCCCTGGCCCCTGCCCCAGGTATTCCCCTTCTTCCCCGAGCCGAATTTAGATTGGGGAAGGGAGAGGAGCTAGCGGCTAGCTAGCCAGTGCACGCTAGAAACCAGACTGCTAGAGGGTCCTAGCAGTGTTCATGGAAACTGATTTTCCATTTGGGAATAGAAGAATGAGGCCTCTAAGACTAGGATATATTGAGATGCCCAGATCTCTTGGGAAATGCTTCCAGGGGAGGGGGGGGGGGGGGAGAGAGAGAGAGAGAGAGAGAGAGAGAGAGAGAGAGAGAGAGAGAGAGAGAGAGAGAGAGAGAGAGAGAGAGAGAGATTAAATGCTTAAACAATAAAATGTTTGCTTGCGGTGTTGTTAGGCTTTCCTCCTGTAGGTCTCAAATCCTGAGCCCTAAGACAGAGCCTCTTCTTGAGGGCAGCAGCACCCGATTCATGCTCATTGGAAAGACAATTTCAACTCTCTCACCCTGGTTGGGCACAGTCTTTCTGGCGTTGTGAGAACGTCTCTGAATGACTAAGGCGGCAGGACTAGGTAGAAGGCAGAGTCGTCTTGAATTACTGTTTCCATGGATCTGAGAAACAAAGAACTTACTTTAGCTTTACTGTGCAGAGTGCTGGGATTTCTCCCTCTGTTTGGGAAGATATTGGATTTCTCTTTTTGGGAAGGAGGGAGCAGGTCTAGAGCAGGGGTTCTAATCTTTGTGTCTGTGCACTATTTTTTCAATATTTTAAAACTATTTCAATATTATTGGTTTCTTGTGTATACTGTGTATTGCATTTTATGCATTTTAAAACATTCTGAGAATGGTTCCATTGGTTTCACCATGCTGCCAAAGGGGTCCATTACACAGGTAAAAGGTTAAGAACCCCTGGATGGAATTTGGAATTATGCAAAGAAAGGGAATAAAATGTCCACACCCTTTGAATCCAGAGATTCCTCTATGAGACTTCTATACCAAGGAGACCATTAATAAGAAAGTTATTCGCTAAAATATTTATATCAGCACTTTTTTTTTTTGATCGCAGAGAATTAGAAACAAAGTGGATACCATTGATTGGGGGATGGTTAAACAAATGTTGTTTAAATGTAATAGTTGTGCTGTAGGAAATGACAAATGTGATGAACACGGAGAAGCAAAGACAGATTTACATAAATCCATGCTGAGTGAAGTCAGCAGAGACCAGAAAACAGTATGTGATTACAACTATGTTAAACATGAAACAATTAAAAGTGTTTTGTGTTTCAAAATGACAAAACAAGTAGGGCTCCAAAGAAGACACATAAGACACTACACCATTCCTTCATGGACTGGCACATTGAACATATTTTCATGTTTTGGGGACGTATTAATCAGTTTTCCTGGGGTTTTTTAGTTTGTCTTCCTTTAAACACATTTTTTGTTAATGGCTTTTGGGGAAATAGAAGAGGAAGGGTATTGGGGGAAATTTTGGTTGTGCAAAAAAAGAAGTCCCCGAAATATAAGTAATTTTTTTTAAAGCCCTGGCCAGGGGGAAAGAAAAAACATTTGGAAAGAAGCCCAGCTCTGCAGCACACTGCCTTTGGGAATTTGGTCATATTTCTCTGCTGTAAAATGAAGGGTTAAACTAGATGACCTTTCAGGTCCTCTACCAGCTCTATCAGTGCTATGATTGCAGTCATTTTTCAGACCCACCAGAAGCTCCTCTCTAAAGAAGTCTAGTGTCCAACTGATGCCCATCCATGAGTCATTCAGGGACACAAAACCACTGAGCAGATTGTGGCCATTGTCCTAATCAGTTCTTCCTTTGGTTTTATAAGCCTTCACTAAACTCTACTGTTGCTTCCTTATGGTGGGGAGACCTTGAATTCTTGAAATTTCTTTCCTGGCTGGTCCTCCTAAATGTGAAAGGCTTAGCCTACTATGCAATGTTGAGGTCTAAGGACCAGCCTAGCTAAGCTCTAAGTAGATAGTCATCGATTTTACTCACCATGTGTTTTGTTTTGTTTTGTTTTTCCTATAACAAGTTATGAAGACAATAGGTTAAGGTGTAGAAAGGCTGTGTACATTAGTGGAGGAGTAGCTGAAATCACCAGTACTGGAAGTAAATAAGCATAAATAAAGTGAACAGGCTAAAACAGGATGGAAGGGAGGGAGAGGGGGAGGGAGAGGGAGAGGGAGAGGACTTGCTTCAAATCGTTTTAACCAGACCTTAGTATGCCAAACTGTTGGTCTGGTGCAGGGTCTTCTACTTCCAAGTCTCCTATAGTGCCTAACCTTAAATAAGCATTCCTAGAAATACATTGTTGGTTGAGCTATTGGAAAGAGAAGATGATGTGATATGGTGGAAACTGGATCTGAAGTTAAAAGACCTGGGCTTCAATGCAGACTTTGTCCCTTACACCTGTGTAACCTTGAACGAGTCACTCACTGGCTCTGGGCACCAGTTTCTTCCTCTATAAAAGAGGGAGTTGGACTAGATGATCTTTAATTACAAAGTCTCTGATCTCTGCCTGGGCGTTGCTCAACACAGTATTAATGGAGAGAACTATGGCACTCTCAACCCTTTTGACTAAACAAAGCAAAGCATTTCTTACTATGTACTGAGAAAAGGAAGCAAAATTCTGCAAATGGGAGTAGGGGAGCAGGAAGCCTTAAAAAAGACAGACCAGGAAGTCGAAGAGTATACAAAAATTTTCACTGGTAGTAAAACAAAACCCAACAAAATTGATTAGTGACCAAAATTGCCTCACAACTTTTCCTCCTTGGGCCATTTGAAAGAAAAGACAGTTTCTAGACTGTC
>CM053623.1:255753425-255835487 GCA_028646595.1 Phalanger gymnotis
CTTTGTGGGTTGTGAGGTCTGGTACATGCCACAGCTCAGTATTTCAGGATGCCAGGGCACTTTCTGCTTGTCTCCTGGTCTGGTAGGTCCCCGTCTGGTCTGTTCATGCCGTGCGCGCTGGCTCAGCTCCGCTCCCCTCAGCTGGGGGCTGGGAGCTCCATGTGGAACAGACCTTACCCAGAGACCATCCAGGCTGTCCTGGGCTGGGGCCCTGCTTCCCTCTGCCACTTTGTGGGTTCTGCAGCTCTAGAATTGGTTCAGAACCATTGTTTTATAGGTTTTTGGAGGGACTTGGTGGGGAGCTCACGCCAGTCACTGCTTCCCAGCTGCCATCTTGGCTCCGCCCCCCTAGCTGCCCTATTCTTAATAATACAATGTATTTTTTTTAAATAAATTGCTTTTTATTTAAAATGGATTTTTTTTTGTAAAATAAAAAAATTATGACTCATGAAAAGCACTTGTAAATGTAATGAAGTTGTATAAAAAATGCACAGGCTTAATAGTAATATCCTGACAAATTTCAACCAGTATAGTTGTGACATTCATTTGAATGGCAAAATACAATGTAGAATGCTTTTTTTAAGAGCTTTGGTATAGGATGGAGTAATTTAATTGGATTCTCCCCTTGTAGTGTGAACTGATCCATTAAAAAGAAAACCTACTGAGATTTTCAGGATTCATTTAAATAGTGGGGCAAAATACACAAAATATAGCATAAAAAAATAGCATAGCCTGGTATGGCAGTTGTATCACTGGCCTAACAACTAAAATTCTTTCAGAGAATTTTATTATAAAGCAAACTTACATTCACAGAATCCTGCTTTCCATGTCAAAATTGGAAATGTGTTTTGCTATAAAGATTTTGGGCCCTTGGATGCAAGCAAACCATAGTTTGGAACGCTACAAATATTTTATACATTTTTAAAGGGAAAAATGATCCCCTTTTGATGCACCCTACTGCAAAATATCAGCAACTTTGGTATGCCAGGGAATCAAAAGAAACATCAAAAATATAATTCTAGAATCTATTCATCACTAAATGCTGTTTGTCTCAATTTCCTCATTTGTAAAATGAGCTGGAGAAGGAAATGGCAAACCACTCAAGTATCTTTGCCAAGAATATCCCAAATGGGGTCCTGCAGAGTTGGACACGACTGAAACAACTGAACAACAACAAAATTCATCTTGCATCATAATTTGTTTCTACCACACAGATTATGATTGCTACAGGTATTTTTAGCCATCTGGCAAAGTTTTCCAGGAGAATCAAACCACTCTGACATTTCTTACTTTCCATGCAAGGCCAGATAAATATGCCAATATCAAGGACCCTGCCACCCAGAGATTTCTCTCAACCATCACTAACTGTGATCCCAAAGTTACTATGAAAGATCTTCTGAATAATCAGATTAAAGGAAGGTTCAAAGAAGTTGATAGAGTTTTATTGGTGGGAATATTTTACTTCAAATACTTAGGGAAAGCCATATTTGATCATGGTAGATCTTCCATCATTCAAGCAATAAGCATTTATTTAGTGCCTACTATGTGCCAGGCATAGTGATAGGCAGTAAAAATATAAATAAAAAAAAAGAGTGAGCCAGTCCTGGCCTTGAAGGAGCTTACGTTCTCATAATGTTTTTGTATCTTGTATTCTGCTTCTGGGAAAGTTGGTCATTGAGTAAGTTATTGTGGTAAAAATGTTGATTTTAAATTCAAAAGACCTTCCTCTTAGTTCCTGCTATGACATTTGTGATCCTGGGTAAATCATTTGACTTAAGATTCAGTTTGCTCATCTATAAAATGGTACCTACTTTGTAGCATTTTGTAGACCATAAAGCAAAAAAGGGGAGAGAAGATTACTGCTACATAGGGGCAAAGAGATTAAGGAATATATAAACCTGTGATTTTATCCATATGAGGAACTCTCAGCAGGGAACCTAGTTCTACTAATGAAGGTTGGTAACTTCTATGTGAACGTCTAAGAGAGGTTCCCAGGGCACTAAGAGGTTAAGTAGATCACCTGTGGTCACACAACTAGAATGTATCAGAAATAGAACTTGAACCTAGAACTTTCTGACCCCAAGGATGGCCCTCTCCCCTCTATGTCATTGTGCTTTTCCTGACTTTTAACAAATATATGCTAAACAAGACAGTCTATTGCCAGAACTGTTCAGTTATTCCCAAAGAGGATGAAATAACAAAAAAGCTTAATGTACAGAAAAGACTAATCCATTAAAAAAAACTTTTCTTACAGGAAGGTTTATGGACTGGATAGATGTACCAGACTTGTTCAGTCATTCCCTCTCATTGGGCATCTACATTGGGCATCTACTTTGTTTTCAATTCTTTGTTTACACAAAAAAAGAGGAAGGATCTGAAATACTGGGTCTTTATATTTGTTTGGTGGCTTATTTTAATTTAAAATTGATTCAGGAGAAAGGGAAGCAGTAAAACTATTTTCCTAGAACAGTCTCTTTTGGGAATTGTCAACAATCTAAACTTTAAGAGTGACTAACCATTTCCAAAGGGACTGAAAACAATACTTCAGGTATATGTATCCCCAACACATATACATTCCTGACTCAGAGTTTTAAACTGTCAACAGCTGAGAGACAATGCCATTGACATGTACCTGGCACCAGTTACTCGGGTTTATTTTTTTCCTGGAGAGTGGTTTTGGGCGACAGAGTGGCGTCCCAGTTTCCCAGGTTGTTGTGCTGACAAACTGCAGTGGTGGTAAAGTCAAGGAGTCTGACAAAATCTCATTAATCATTTTAAATTAAATCCAACCTTCCTGTCCAACCAAACCAAGAAGAAAGACAACTTTTACAAAGGAAAATTCCCCCAGAAAAGATTTGATATCTTGTGTTGATGTCTAACTAAATTAAGAGGGGAAAAAAGAAAGGAGGGAATGAAGGAAAAAAGAAAAAAGGAAGAAGAAAAAGAAAGAGAAGAAAAGAGAAAGAAAGAAAGGAAAGAAAAAGAAAGGAAGGAAGTAATACTTTACAACAAAACACACAGAAAAGAAGGGGAAATAATTCTCTTTTCTAACCTTAAAGATATATTTGCTCAGTTAAGATTTAATAGAGCAATGAAGTCATTTTTTAAAAAATCTATTGAATTAAAAAAGTACACAGTAAGCTTTTGAGAGAAAAAAAATCTATCTTGTTAAATTATGACCATTTAAAAACACTAATTAATTGACTTGCAATTTTAGGAAAGGAAATTGTAGATACAATAATCTGTTATAATATCAATGGTGCTTTTAAAGAATGAATTTGTTTAAAATGCAGGAAAACTATTTTCTTATCTACTTGATTAGTTTATATAATACATTTCTATTTGTGTTAAACACATGCACATAGCAATAAAATGAATTTTAATGTTTCTAATAATAAATTTGAACTCAATAAATGAATTTAATTTAATATGGTAAAATGAATCTTTAAGTATTTTAAAAACAGAATTGGAATCTAATTATAATGAATAATTTGCTACTTTATAATTCTAAATCTACTGAATCAGTTGGCTTTTTATAGACATAACATTTTAAAAGATCGCTTTTTATAATAATTGATAATTGAAATGAATTAATTTGTTGAAAGCAAAGTCAGTAGCTTCAACCTAATAGCAACTCACACTATGTGTATTTAAGAAAATTGCCTATATGTAGGTCAATAATTTGTAATTAGACTAATTTATAGGTTCATTCTGGATGGGATGATATGATTAGAGCTATAATTTTGATATCTTCTGATTTATTTCAAATGTGCAGTCCTTAAAGGAATTTGAAAAAGATTTGCATACACTACCATCTCATTCTGTATAATCCTTGTCCATGCTTTTTCATTAAGAAGGTTGCAGTGAAGGAGAGAGAGAGAGAGAGAGAGAGAGAGAGAGAGAGAGAGAGAGAGAGAGAGAATATCTACCCAATGTGTGGCAGACAGTCCTCTTGGACTTTTAGTATTTAGGTGGGTACTACTTTGCCATGCAGGTTATCCATCTGTTATCTCTTGGCCACCCACTTCCTCCTTTGGTCATGCATATTTTTAATAATGATCTTTATGTTTCTTTTCATAAATTATTGTTTGCAGCATACTACAACCTGATTATATCTGCTATGCAACTTTCCATTATCTTTGAGTTATTTGTGATTTTGATTCAAGACTGCTGTTGTCCATGATTTGAAGCCATAAAAGCATTGCCATTAGGACACATCTTAAAAATATGGACTTTTGCACTGACAGATGATTTGGGATCATTGAAAACGCCATACAAATGATATCAACAAAAATCTATTTCAAAAACAAAACAAAACACTACACTATTTTCCACATGCCATTCAGGCAATAGTAGGAGACTATTTGTCCAAGATATATACATTGATAGGCTTATTTTGATAGGTCATCTCTTCAGTTAAAGACTAGATCTAGATTATTTTTTAAAAATCTTCTTTCTTTTTCCAATGTGAATAAACATTTCTATTTTTGAGCATGATAATCTATCAAAAATATCATACATACTACCACTTTCTATATCAAAGTTGGCTAATTCTAGCCTTAATGCTCAGCAGTTGTGTGACAATGAGCAAATCACTTAACCTCTTTGTGTCTCAGTTTCCTCATCCGAAAAACAGGGACAGTACATGTATAGTAGAGAGATTGGAGTATACTCCATGCAGCGTTAAGCCTGCACCCTGGCCATTTCTCTGAAAACACTTCAGCACTGAAGGACTTGGGTAATAACTCAATGAACCTTAAAAAGACAGTCTTCATTTTTTGGCTCTCCTTTTTTTTTTCTTTTCTTTTTTCCCAGCCTAGTATAGGAAGTGTCTTCTGTGCTTCTCTCCGGAGGGGAGAGAGCAGCTCTGGAACCTTTCTCCAACTGAGTAAAGGCTCACTATTTAAGGGCTTTGTTATCTCAAACAGAAAGAAAGAGAGAAAGAGAGGAAGAAAGAATGAATGAATGAATGATGTATTTATTAAGCAGTTACTACATGTAAATTGCTATGTTAAGGGTGAGGAGTACAAATAGAAAGCAAGACAAACCTTATTCTCAAGAAGCTCACATTATAATGGGAAAGACCACCCATGTGAAAGGTTTCATTTGCAAGTCAGATAGAAAAAGTCCCATGGTCCTTAGGATACAGCAGCAAAACAGAAGGAAATGACCCTTCTTTAATATCATTTTCATTGATACAATCATGTCAGTCTCTGATGTCAAATCATTTGATAGTGCTAAGGCCTTTGGTGGCAAGAACTTTCCTCGCTGGGTCTTTGGAAGTCTTGACTGGAGGACTTAGAGGAGGTATTGCTTCCCAGGATGATGGCTGAGGGTAATGGGCTAGAAACATTGCTACTCCCAAGGCTTTTGTGTTCAAGGTACTTCTGGGCTGCCTACATCAGGGTTTCAGGGCAGAAGGTGGTCAAGGTGGTGGTGGTGGTGGTAATTTGATTTGCCTCGCTTATGCAACCTCCTATCTTCCTTCACGGCACCTTGCTGCTCCATCTAGCCTGACTTGTCTGCCCTGGGTGTGACAATTGATTGACAGCTGGTGGGAATGACTGGTGGGAATGACTGGACCCTTCTCCACAGGAATTGTTTCCCTGGATGATGACTTGAAGAGCTGGGTTGGCAGTAGGACTGATGCTGTGGGCAGTGCTGCTACTTTCAGGGTTCCTATATCTATCTGCTCATTGGTGACAGATGATCAGTGATGGTTGTGACTTGATCCCTCAGTTTCCTGAAAACTCTGTTGCATCCAATATGGCTCTCTTCTGTGTATACTTGGTTTAGCCCAAGTACTTTTCTCATTTTTATTTTCTTTAGTGCCATTTCTACTTCCTCATGTAGCATTTCAGGGACTCTGATGCTAGTGTGAATGTGGTAGCTCTACTATCATCTACTATCCCTATCAGGGAAAAGAATTTGTTATAGGAAGATTGATAGACTATTTCCATTTTAATCTCTTTATCATCCTACTTCCAGTTTCATGGTTGGTTTGGCTTACCTAAACCTAGGTCTCTCACTGAGTTTTTTGCAAACTTGTCTTTTCCTTCATGGATTCTCAGTTTAAGAGAAGATACTGCTCATAACTTTCCACCATTCTTCTCCATATAAAATTTACAAATAAGTTTTATGTTTTAAACTAATATTGCCCTTAGCTGTAGCACCTCTCTATTTGGCAAAGAAATAAAACGTTTGATGACTGAAGTGGTTTTTTAGGTTCTTTCTTTTGGTCTTCTTGTTGTGATGATTAAAACTACCTTAGGAAATGGTGATTTTTCTATGTCAGTTTGCTCTTTTAATTTATATCTCACCACTCACATTCTCTCTCTCTCTCTCTCTCTCTCTCTCTCTCTCTCTCTCTCTCTCTCTTTCTCTCTCTCTCAATATATATACACACACACACACACATACATATATGTATATGTAGATATACATATACACATATGCCTTGTAAATAATGGGAGGTACAAAGAACAAACATATACATAGAATCAGAAGAAAAGATACACTAACTATGACTGTATAAGAGGAAAGTGAAAAAATCAAAGCTGAAATGATGGAAATCAGGAATATCCACAAAGTTGTTATTGATCTTTGATATAATTTGATTTGATTATGATTTGATATAATTAAGTGAAAATACTTTCCAAGCAAATCTAATTTGTTGTAATAATTTTTTCCACAATGAATCATTTACTTTTTTTTAAGTTACTCTTCCCTTGTTGGTGATAATGGTGGGAACCATATGATTTTAGCCCCAGTCTCGTAGCACAGGCACACCTCATCCAACACTACTAATCGGTTTCACAAAAGCACAATGTTAGGTAAAATGATGTACTTGGGTCCATTGTTTCCACAGAAATAATCTGGTACAGTAAAGGTGTAAGTGATAGAATCATGTTCCAATGAGATTTCATACCATTAGAGGAGCTCAATTACAATAAACTAATATTGTGGCAAATGTGGGTTATCAGGGAAATGCCAGGAAGAGTATGACTATTTCTGGAGTATGCCGACATTTTTTACCATTTTGGTTGAACAGAAAAGTGTTCCATTCACAGAGCCCTAACCAATAGTAAGTTACAGTACTGAAAAAGATGGCATAAGTCAAAATGATGCCAATCAAATGCAATTTTCCCTGTTGGAGAAATAATGCTATAAAACATTTTGCTTTGTTGGCCAAAGGTTTGATTTCCAAAAACACTTTATTTAATCAGCTACATATGATAAGCCAACACAGTATATATTAGAATGTTTTCTTAATTGTGCATAACTCAAGTTAACATCATAACCAATCACGTAAAAATGTATTTAATAGGATACCTAGTGTACTATATGGAGATAAATTTTATATGACTCCTGCCTTATTTTTACTTCAACAAACCAGAAAGTAAAGGAAACTCTATTAGCAGAGTTTTGTTTTGTTTTTGATTCTGCTAAATTTTGACAGAGGAGATTTGGAGAAACTTAGGGCAATTCAATGAACTTTCAAGTTGATTTGTCAGCTTAAGAAAATCATATTTTTATTGTGTGTGTGTCAGGGGTGGGGTAGTGAGATATCTGTTGGGGGAAGTGGAATTTGGAGAAAAGAAATATGATAGTCCAAGAAATCCATGGATTCCTAAGCCTTGCCTTTCTTTCAGAAGGCTGTATCTTCTCTAAAATGTTAGTTTGCCTCTTTTTGCCTGGTATTCCCCTGCTTTCCTTTGTATGGAACTTCCAATGCCTGGAACTTAACAAGCTGAAAAGTTCCATACTCTGTGCAGCCTCATTAATTGGCAGTGCCTTTGACATCAGAAATGGGAAAACATTTTGATGTACCTGCAAGTGATCACATAAACTTTGTCTCTCAGCCTCCACCCCTTCAATCCAACCTCCATGCCTCCCATCTTGTTTTTGGGCATTACCTCACTTAAAGTGAGAACCTGAAAAGACCTTAGCCTGAAAGGGCCAGGGTCTCCTAATGCATCCTGGGCCATCTCCAGTCGTCCTGGTAAATATCAGGCCACTGGACCCAGATGGCTCTGGAGGAGAAAGTGAGGCTGGTGATTTTGCACAGCCCTCCCTCCCTCAAATCAAAGTCAACTGCAAGTCATGTCATCATTTCCCTGATGTCATGGTCCTCTTTGAGAACAAAGGACACACATACACACACATCCAATTGTGTGAGATGATAGAACTGGGAAGAGTGAAGAGAACCTTGCAAAATCTGGGTCAAGAAAATCCACTCTCATGATTACTGAACTCTGTCATCCTCTTACTGTGTGGCTTGACTCTCATCTGACCTGAGGTCCAACATTGCTACTGCTGAAATAGTTATAATATATTCTGCCTCCTCCTCCCCACCAAATACCAGTTATATTCTTGTATTTCTGGTGATTATGAAAAAGTTGTAATCTTGCCCCTTCTTTTGTTGCTCCTCCCACCCAGATATCTCAAGTCAAATCACAAATTTACCTTGTATATGGAAAGATGTCCCCATAATAAAGCCCTATAGCTTTTGCATCATTGCCCATTTTGCCTCTTCTATGGAAATCTCTAAGTCCCTAAAAGCAGCTGTAACTGACTGAAACAAGGCAGAAGGTCAGTTTGTCTTCCACAGCACCTCTTCCCTCCCGTTGCTAATTTAGAGGGGGGATGAGAAAAAACAAACCAGAAAGTCAGGAAACCTGGGCTCTAGACCCAGGTCTAACTTGCGTGACTTTAAGCATGTCACTTCACCCATGCGAACTTCAGTGTCCTCATCCACAAAATGAGGTTAGACTGACTGATCACCACGGTCTCTTCCTGCTCTAACCTTAGAGGATTTTATGGAATTGACTATGTGACTTCCCTTTTTCCTTTATTGTAGTTTTTCTTGGAGCAAGAATGACATAAAGTTGTTGATCTTTCTGTATTTGAAAGCAGGTCTTTCTGCTTTCTTGAGTTGACATTATAGGGGCAGCTTCAATTTGTATCCTGATGCATACCTACCTTTAAAAAAAATGAACGCAAACCTTTGCTTTCATTGAATTTTCCATCTTTTGATTCCTGGTTTTATTACTTTGCATTAGCATCAAAATACCTCAAAGCTTAGTCTTGAATAGTGGTCATAGCATTGTTTGGTTTTAAATCCACAAAGCCAAAATTCTTTATCTCCTGGATGTTGTCTTATAATAGTGGGTTTGAACTCTTAAGAATTTTCTTCTTTTTATCAATCATTCTATAGGACTGAATAAAAGGTATGGCTATAAATAAGGAGTGATCCCCACCCCCCCAAATGACATCAGAATATATGTTGTCCAAGTAAGTTACCTCATTCAAAAGACTTTAGAACTCCTTCTGGAATTAACTTTAAAAGTGGTTGACTAGCCATAGAAGAAAATTAGCATCACTGCTTTATAGTCTTGCCTTCTTCCCCTTCACTAGAGCAGACCAAAGACTACTCAGAAAAGAGTTACATTGGTCCTGGCCTTCAGTTAGTCAATAAGCACTTATTAAACACCTACTATGTGCCAAGCACTATACTAAGTGATGGGAATACAAAGAAAGGTTTAAAAACAGTCACTGCTCTCAAGGAGCTCACGATATAATGGGCCTAGAACCAAAAGATATTTGATAATAGGGCTTAAGGTGAGTTAGAGGAAGAAACCAAATGGAAGCCAGATAAAACCTTATGCTATGCACATTATGAAGCAGACAGAGATATAAGTTCATTAAAGTACTGCCTGCCCCTAGTAAGGCTCAACTGGCTGAATACCACCATAAACATAAATGACTGGACATTGAACTAACTAAAGGTCGTGCATTACTAAGAGTCAAAGGAAAGCGGCACCAATCATAGTAATCACGCTTCTGTGTGTCAGTTCTTTTATGTTTAAGCCTAACATCCTGCCCCCATCCTCTCCTCCCTGTTATTCTTACCAGAAATTCTTTTGGGAGGATCAAGTACAATGGTAGATAGTAAAGTTTTAGTTAATTGTTCTTGATATAATACCACATTTTCTCAGAAGAGATAAAAAGAAGAAAAAATCTCTTCTGATTCTTTGAATTTTTAAAATCTGAAACATAGTTGTACCTTTCCCCAAATATCCTCAAGCTTTCCAGCTCATTTCTAAGTGAAGGCCAAATTTTAACTAGCAGTGCTTCAGTTTCTTGGAATATTCACCACTATATCCCACATTCTGTTCCTCCAAAATACCCATTTTTTTCATAAATGCAATCAATGGAGGATCTAGACGACAAGAGTTGTGAACATCGTTTCTCCTTCAGTCAAAATGAAAAGCAAGGTGCCTATGAGAGAAACAGGAAATCCTCTGTGTCTGGGTGATTTGGAAAAGGCAAAACATAAGCAATCAACCTCCTAACCTATTAGTCATGATGCTTTGAAGTATTCATTTAAAATTCAAACAACTCCAAGAATTTGTTTTTAGATTTTGAGTCAGTAAATGACCAAGTAAACTCTTATGAATGTTCACTTGGAATGTCTGTAGGCTGGATCTGGCCTGAATTAGAAGATGCTTAACATGTGGTGGTAGAATACTGTATAACAAATTCTTTCTGTGAAAACTTTTTTTTAATGCACCGTTTCTGCAATAATGATACAATTAATCACTAACAAGAGAATACAAATTTGCTGCTAAGGGGACAGTAATGTATGTAGGGATATGGATAAGGAGTGGATTTGTGATTTCATTGGTATAGGGACCTCTTTGTAGAGGGAACTCTATCCACCTTTGCAATTTATTATCTTTAACAGTGTCCTCAAGTGAAGTTTATTGACTTGCCCAGCCAGGGTCACTGAGCCAGTATGTGCCAGAGGCAAGAGAGATTTTCTCTGGTTTTTCCTGACTTTGTGGCCAGCTATCTATTCACTACATCACACTGCCTACCCATACCAGTATATATGTGCACATAAAGATAAACAGCTTCCTACTGAATTGGAAGTAGAGCTGAAATTTGCTGTCGTTTTCTAAGATTGTCACAATTTAAGATTAATGTGTTGATTACTGAAATCTCAAGCTACAGGCAATGGAATAAAATGAGTATTATTAATAAGAATAGCAAAACATCATTTGAATTCAAAGCTAGTGCTTTGCTTCCTTGCATATATAAGCTATGTTAACCTTACAAATATACAACTGCTTCAGTTATAGCTCAAAAGCAGGTGGGTGGAACAGTGTATGGAGCTCTGGACCTGGAGTGAGAAAGATCTGAATGCAAATCTAGTCTCAGACACTTACTAGCTATGACCCTGGACAAGTCACTTAATCTCTGCCTCAGTTTCCTCACTTGTAAATAGGGATAATAATAGCACCTACCTCCCAGGGTTGTTGTGAGGATAAAATGGAGTAATGTTTATAAAGCATTTTGCCAATCATACATTAAAATTATTATTATTATTATTACTATTACTATTGTTACATACCCAGGGTGGGTGATTCAAATATCACCATGCTAAGTGTTAGAGATGAGCACTTTTGGTAGATCAATTATGAATGACTTTGCCCTAAGGTAAGCCAATTGTTACTTTAACATGGTTTTCTAGTGTTCTCTATATAGCATAGTCCTAACAGAAAGACCTCACCAAAATGGGACATCTGTCATGGCATATGAATGTGATTTGAGGGTGTATGGTGATCGAGAGAAGGTAAAAGGAGCAAGTAGGCTGGATTAAACTTGACAGCATATAACTTTCCAAGAGATTTCATATTTTTAAGAGAGAAAAATGGTGCTCTGGTTCTGGAGAAATTCAGCCCAAGCTTTACTCTCTTCGCTGGACTTTCTGCCTCAATGATATAACATATCATTTCCCAGATAGCCCTGATAACTATATTAGTCAAAGATGGAAGGATTGGCCAAATCTAAATACACATGGAGTAATTTGAGAATTGAATATTTTCTATTATTGACTTTATGCTTATAATGATTGGCAAATAGAGGTTAAGGGACTTGACCAGGGTCACACAACTAATAAGTGTCTGAGGCAAGATTTGAACTCAAATCTTTCTGAATACAGGCCCAATATTGTATTCACTGTGCCACCAGCTTCCTTTTGAATTTCAGAACTCTGATCACGGCAATATAATCCACAAGTCCAGAAGAATGTAGATGAGACATTTCATTCATCTCTTGACAGAGAGGTGACAAACTTAGAATGCAAGAGGAAATATACCTTTTCTGATGTGGCCAGTGTGGGAATTTGTTTGTTTTTTGTTTTTATTTCAAATTTGCTTAATGGTGGGAGTAGTGGGTTGAATAGGTTGATAGAAAAAATTGTTACTTGAAAAAAAGTTATGTACTGTCAGAAGCCAGACTTAATCCTAGGTCTTCTGACCCAACAATGCAGTGGTTTTCAGCATCATCACCCTTCTTCATAGAATATACCTCTATAGATTCTGATAATCTATTTGGGTGTGGTTTGGGAATTGAATTTTGACATTTGCTTCACTACTTTTCTGTATATGGGAGAATTGGGGTACATTTTTTCTTATAATAGATAGTAATAGTACCTACTTCACAGGGTTGTGAAGTTCAAATGAGATAATGTATATAAAGCACTTTGCAAAACTTAAAGCAAAAGTGGAACAAGACTCATGGTCTACCTACCACTCCTTCCCACCATTAAGCTAATTAAAAATAAAAAAAAAACAAATAAGAAAATCACTTAGTACATAGCTGCCCAGGCTGACAAAACAAATTCCCACATTGGCCATGTCTAAAAATGTATATTTTCTCTTGCATTTCTACATGTCCTTCCACATGCTTTAGCCTCCAGGTAGCTACCCATTTTCCTGCTTCTTGCTCCTACATCCTCAAGGACTAGGCAAAATTCTCCAGGAAGGTCAAGAAGGAGGGTACTGGGAAAGTTCTGTCTTAACCTGTCTCCTGAATCCTGATGTACTTGGAGGTATGGCCAAGATAATTTATCCTTAGAAAAAAATGACAAATTCTTCAAGACAAGTATTGGGCTTGAATTCAGGAAAACCCGAGTTAAAATCTGGCCTCAGACACTTATTTGTCTGTGTGACCCTGGTCAAATCCCTTAACTGCTGGTTGCCTCAGTTTCCTCATCTGTAAAATGGAGATAATAATAGCATCTACCTCCCAGGGTTGTTGTGAAGATGAAATAATAATTGTAAAGCACTTAGAATGGTGCCTGGCACATAGTAAGTGCTATATAAATGTTATTATTATTATTATTATCATTATCTTCCTACTTCCTATGAAAACCCTTTCCCACCCTCCTTATTGCTAGTACCTTCCCTCTGTTAACTAGCTCTGATTCATCCTGTATTTATCATGCTTGTACATAGTTGTTTTCATGTTGTCTCTCCCATGAGACTGTGAGTTCCTTGAGAACAGGGACTGACTTTTACCTTTATTTTTGCCCCCTACACATAGCACATATTCTGGCACATAGTAGGTTGTATTAGCAAGACAATAATCATAATACAGATTACAATTGTGAATATGCCTATGTAATTCCATATCACAAAATATAAGAGACTCTCTATATAGAAGGCAGAAGTAGTAAACCATTCATTCAGACACCAGAGAACCATATCCCAAAATCAATAAGTCCAATGCATCACAGCAGCAAAGAATTCAATACACAATATCACAGCAGAGAACCACTCCACCTTCCCACCCCCTGCTGGGGCCTTGCCACCAACAATCACTCACAGCACAGCCACCACACCTCTGCTCTCTACTTCAGCTCTAACTGTTCTCTCTCAGCATTTTCTGTGACACACTTTCCTTTTCCTCTCAGCAAGCTCCTCCCACCACATGTGACTTAGGCTTCCTATGATGTAAGTAGGTCACATGGACCTACTAAATTACCATTACATAGGTTAATAAATAAATGCTTACTGACTGATTAAATAAAATCTTCAAAGTTGTTTTTCTCTATGTTGTTAGCATCCTAACTATTCTCCTAGTTCTGCTCACTTCTCTCTGTATCAGTTCATTTTGAAATTAATCATTTTATGATTTCTCATAATACAATAATATTCTGATAATAATAATTAGCATTTATTTAGAACTTTAAGGTTTGCAGGTACTTTACAAACACTACATTATTTTATCCTCGCAGATCCACCTCTGGGTGGTAGATTCTATTATTATCCCCATTTTAAAGATGAGGAAACAGACAGTGATCAAGTGACCTATCCAGAGTCTTACTCTTCATATACCACAATTTGGTTAGCTATTGTCCAATAGTTTGCCCCCTAAGTTCCCAATTTTTTGCTTCTAAGAAAAGAGGTGCTACAAATATTTTTGAACATATAGGTATCTTCTGTCTTTCTGTGATTTCTTCGGGGACATAGGCATTGTAGTGGTATAGCTGGAACAAAGGGTATGCAGAATTTGGTAACTTTATGGGTATTAATCTAAATTGTTTTTCAGAATGGCTAGACCAATTCACAGCTCCACAGTACATCAGTGAACCTTTTTCTCTGTGAAGCCCCTCCTAAATTAGTCACATTTCTCTCTTGTCATTTTTGCCAGTATGATACAAGAGAGGTAGAACCCCAAAGTTGCTTTAATTTGCATTTTTCTAGTTATCAGACACATAGTTTTTTTTTCCCATGATAGTTTATATCCTTTGAAAATTGACTGTTCAAATCCTTTGACCATTTGTCTATGGAGGAGTGGCTCTTAGTCTTATAAATTTTAATCACTTCCTTATATATCTTGGATGAGAGACCTGTATCAGAGAAATTGTATTTTCCCAGGAATGTTTCCCTCCTAATTTTTACCATGTTAGATTTGTTCATGCAAAACTTTTTTGATTTTACATAAACAAAATTGTCTATTTTACCTTATGTGGTCCTCTATATCACTTGTTTAGTCATGAACTTTTCTCTTCATAGATCTATCTAAGAGGTAATTTCTTCATTGCTTCTCAAATTTTTTTGTGATGTAACCTTTTATTTCTAGGTCACATCTATTTGAAGCTTATCTTGGTGTATGGTATAAGGTGGTGGTGGTATATAAATAATTTCTGCCAGACTGCTATCTAGTTTCCCCAGAAGTTTTTGCCAAATAGTATTCTTTCCTTAGTAACCGAGTCTTTGGGTTTATTAAATTCTATGCTACTGTGTTAAATTTTGTATGTTGTATACCTAATCCACTGAAAGTCTCTTTTTCTCTCTCCTTCTCCCCACGCAATCATTATCAAATCTTTAATGATTACTGCTTCGTAGTGCTATTGGGATCTGATATCAATACCCATAAGTGGAACAGTGAGTGGACAGAGTGCCAGGCCTGTAGTCAGGAAGAATAACCTTCCTGAGTTCAAATCCAGCCTCAGACACTTACTAGCTCTGTGACCCTGGGCAAGCCCCTGTTTGCCTCAGTTTCCTTATCTGAAAAATGAACTGGAGAAGAAAATGGCAAAGCACTCTAGGATCTTTGCCAAGAAAATCCCAAATGGGGTCACAGAGAGTTGGACACGACTGAAAAACGACTTTCTACCACTATGACATATTCCTTTGGGAATGTGACTGACATATCAAAGAATAAGTAAATTAATTTAGGCAGTATTATTATTTTTGTTATATGACTATATAAACTTTCTGGGACTTCAGTTTTTTCATTAAGAAATAGAATGATGGGGATGAACTTGACAGGCAACATGGTATCACAGGATCTGGTGTCAAAAGACACCATCAGTTTTCAAATTTTGACTCTTCAACTTAGTATTTGTGTGCCCTGAGCCAAATGAGAACATTTCTGGGTCTCACTTTTGTCTTCTCTACAATGAATATTCTCTAAAAAATGAACAATTAGGAAAAACCTCTGAAGTCCCCTCTGGTTCTAAATCTGTGGTTCTTTCTTGCTTTAAGATTTCTGTACTTCTAAGAAAAAAATCCTGGAGTTGTTTACATTTCTTTGCTTCTAGGACAGCAGATTCCTAGTGCAATTCCCCTTAGCCTGACAAAGCTTTCTTCCCACTCAACTTCCTTCTGCTGCTCTAGTAGCTTCCTTGGTGAAGCTACCTTCCCTCACAAAACCTGATTGGCTCCAATTTCTGACACAGCTTCCTGGCTTGTTATTCAGTCATGTCCAACTCTTCATGACCCCATTTGGGTTTTTTTTTTTTGGCAGAGATACTGGAGGGGTTTACCATTTCCTTTCTTAGCTCATTTTACAGATGAGGAAACTGAGCCAAAGATAGTTAAATGACTTGTCCAGGGTCACATAGCTAGTAAGTGCCTGAGGCCAGATTTTAACTCAGGTGGATGAATCTTTCTGACTTCAGGCCTAGGGCCAATAAAAAATCCAAGCCACAAGTGCTCAGGTCCTGTCAGACTTGGTTTGTGGCAGAGACCTTAGGAGTCACTATATACTGACCAGATGCATTTCCAAATGGAGACAAGGGGTTTTCGGTCCAGAAATGCTAAGTGCCAACTGTATCCTTACTATATATTCTTGTTGCACGTCCTTGTTGTATTAGGGCAAAGGAAACTTCCTCCTTTGTTAAACGTACAATGACTCCTCAGTGCCTCATTTCATCCCAAAGTTGAACCTGAACTAAGAGAGTGCTGCCTTTAGAGAGGTACCTGCAGTAGCTTCTATTTTGAGAACTTTGGGTCGAATCAGTTGAAACACTGGCTAGGTCTTGAACCAAATGAATTATTGGTTCAGTTCAATTTTCAAGAATAACTCAGTACATAGTTGGTGCTTAACTAATGTTTCAATTTTGTCCTGGTTTACTATTATACATAGGCTAGGTTTCAATTTGAATTTGTTCTGCATTTCAATTAAACCTTAAAAAAAAAAAGGACAAACCTCTCTCACCCTCAGCACCCACCCTCACCAACTTTCTCTGTCTCTGTCTCATTCATTTTGGGTTTCAACAAATCATCATAGGGCAATGTTTTCCATTGGCAAAGAACGCCTGTTCATAATTTGATTTAAACCTTTACCAGAGCTACATGATGTAACCAGACTGTCATTTTTTTTTGGCACTGTGGCAGAAGGAATAGCGGAGAGCTGGCTTGGGAGTCAAGGCAACTTCGGTTCACTTTATCCACTGCACCCCCTAGGACAGGCTCTATCTCACTTTTTGTATTTGTATTCTTAGTGCTGAGCACAGTAAGTGCATTTTGATTGATTAAAGTTCAGGGGAATGAGTTCCTACCCTTCACTATGAGGGCATGTCTATCTGGAAAGGAAGGTGAGGCTGAATCTAGAGGCTTGCCTTTTCTGCCTAATGTTTCAGCCGTAGCAGCCCCATATAGTTTGGTTCCTTAAGAGCTTAAAGATAGTAATAGCTAGCCAGAACCATCCACAAACTCAGGATTGGAACTGCAAGACAGCAGGCATGATGACACCAAGGGCACAGAATTGATAGATTATTGGAGAAGTACCAAGTTTATTCTCAGTAACCAAGATGATTCATTATTCCATACAGTTGGATTATGTTCACTAAAGTATATATAATATGAACTTGCTGTTTAAACTCAACCTGTGATGCTATGCATAATACGTGTCCTGGGTCCTTGGTCTACTTTACATGTCCCAACTTTAATATGGAGGTTATATAATGTTTCATATGAAGTATATAACATATATTTGGTCAACTGTATGTTAATCTGGTTTGTATTGTGTTATTACACGAGAAATAGTCCACAACCTGCAATTTGCTACATGTAGCAGATGGGCTGTATATTAAGTTTTTCACACATACTCTGTAGACATGTCTGCCTCTGTACTATTTGAGATAATTACCTGTGACTATGCTGTACACTAATTAATTAATATTTGTGATGTGTACCTATAGATTTCCTGTGGTATCAAGTGCAAAATGCAGGGGATTGCAAACTTTATACTCAGGAGAATGTAAAGGGCCTCTCAAAATTCCATAGCACACAGAAGTTTTGCAAGGAAATGACTGTGAATGAAAAATACAAGATGTAACTGGAGTGAGGAAGTAGAACATAGATATGGAACCTGGAAGCATCACAATAGTGTTAGCAGAAGGCTAAATTCATGCCACAACTAGCTTGACAGAAAGAGACAGTGGGATTGGGGCAGCAGTAATGGTAGAAAGGCAAGGTCAAGAGATGAGGCAGGAAACCAGGGTGGCTATGGGAAGATGGTGGACAAGAAAAGAAGCTGAGGTGTCATCATTATTTGTGGTGTGTGCTGAGAAGCCCCAGACATTCTCTATCGCCTTGGACGAATGGATGAGGTAGTTCCCCAACTCAATTTGTTGAGGAGACAGAAAGGCTAATCAGGATGTGGTGAAACAAACTATTTCCTGCTGTGCCGAAGGTATTGAAATGCATTTGGGAGGGGATAGCTGTGGGAAATGGTACCAATAGCTGCTTCTTGATTTTATTTTTTATTTATTTTCATTGCTTTAAGTTAATGCCCTTTTCTTTACTGTGATGGCATGTGATTTGTGGTGGTTGATCCAGTGGAGGTGAAAAAGGGGGAGATTCAGGGAAATGGGAGTAGATTTACTAATTTGAGTACATGACAAATCCACTCCACTTAGTGTCTGCTGCCCAGTCTGGCTTCAGTTCCACAGAACAAGTTGCCCCTCCCAGGATAAACTCATCTCCCCTAATCTCATCACCATGGTGCTAACTCAAGCCTTGACTGACACCTTTTCTCTCAACACTCTCTCTCCTCTGATTGAAGGGCTGGAGGGTAATGTACCACACTCCTCCAATGCCTTCCTTTATAGAGGGCAGGGACTACTAGACTTCTTGGCCCACTCTGTTCTGCATCTGCTACTCTGCCTGGCTTCAACTCCATGGACCACAATGTCCCCTGGTCTCCCCACCAAGCCCACCAGTTTGCCTTACTCCTTTTGTGTACAGTCTCCTCCTGCTAGACTGTAAACTCCTTGAGGGCAGGGACTGTCTTTTTATTATTTTTGATTATCTACTATTATTTTTGCTTAGCACAGTGCCTAGAGCATAGTAAGCCCTTAAGAAATATTGATTAGATATTGGATTGGATTGGATTGATTAGATATGGATTATTAGACTCAAACAGCTGGACAAGGGGACTCCAAGTGACACCATGAAGCCATATATTTGAACTAGTGAATAATTTTTGTCGTAGCCTACAATGCAAGAAATTAGACTGGTGACATGGGCTAAAATCTTTAATCTTTCAGTTTCAAAGAGGTTGGAATAATAAGAGCATATCCAATAATAGCTAGCATCTTTTTTCAAATTTTTATTTGGTATTTATTTGTTCATCTATTTTTTTTATTCATACCTTCTACCTGCAAACCCGTATGTCCTTTAGTACATGTAGGATTCCATCCTCTATATATGGGATCCTCTTTTTTTCTATTTATTATTTTTAGTTTTCAACATATACTTCCATAAGATTTTGAGTTTCAAATTTTCTCATCTCTCTCCTCCCCCACCCCAAGACAACATATATTCTGAATACCCCGTTCCCCTAGTCTGTCCCCCCTTCTCTTATCTCCTTCCACTCTATTTTCTTATAGGCAAGATAGATTTCTATACGCCATTGCCTGTATGTCTTATTTCCCAGATTCACGTAAAAACAATTTTTCACATTCATTTTTAAAACTTTGAGTTCCAAATTCTCTCCCTCCCTCCCCACCCACTCTCACTGAGAAGGCAATGGATTACAGGTTATACATGTGTAGTCACGTGAAACACTTCCTTAACAGTCATGTTGTAAAAGACTATATTTCCCTCCATCCTATCCTCCCCCACCATTTATTCTGTTCTCTCCTTTGACCCTATCTCTCCTCAAAAGTGTTTGCTTCTGAATACCCCTCCTCCCATTTGCCCTCCCTTCTATCATCCCCCCTTATTCCTTTCCCTCTCTACTGTCCTGTAGGGTAAGAAAGATCTTCATAACCAATTGAGTGTGTACGTTATTCCCTCCTTAGGCCAAATCTGATGAGAGTACGGCTCACTCATTCCTTCTCACCTCCCCATTCTTCCCCTCCATTGTAAAAGCTTTTTCTTGCTTCTGTGATTACTTACCCCATTCTCTTTCTCCTTGTGTCCTCCCAATATATTCCTCTCACCCCTTAACTTTATTTTTTAGATATCATCCCTTCATATTCAACTCACAGTGAGCCATATATATATATATATGTACATATTTATATAGGTAGATATATATATATGTATATATATAGACACACACACACACACAAACATATGAATGTATGTATATTCCCTCCAACTATCCTAATACTGAGATAGGTCTCATGAATTATAAATACCATCTTTTCAGGTAGATTCCTACATAAAAGGTCAACTTTAATAAGTCCCTTATGATTTCTCATTCCTGTTTACCTTTTCATGCTTCTCTTGATTCTTGTATTCGAAAGTCAAGTTTTCTATTCAGCTCTGGTCTTTCCATCAAGAATACTAGAAAGTACTCTATTTCATTGAATACATTTTTCCCCCTGAAGTATTATACTCAGTTTTGCTGGGTAGGTGATTCTTGGTTTTAATCCTAGTTCCTTTGACCTCAGGAATATAATATTCCAAACCTTTTGATCCCTTAATGTAGAAGCTGCTAGATCCTGACTCAAATTGTTTCTTTCTGGCTGCTTGCAGTATTTTCTCCTTGGGCTGGAAACTCTGGAATTTGGCTACAATATTCCTAGGAGTTTTCCTTTTGGTATCTCTTTCAGGAAGTGATCAGTGGATTCTTTCAATTCTATTTTATCCTCTGGTTCTAGAATATCAGGGCAATTTTCCTTGATAATTTCTTCAAAGATAATATCTAGGCTCTTTTTTTGATCATGGCTTTCAAGTAGTCCAGTAGTTTTTAAATTATCTCTCCTGGATCTATTTTCCAGGTCAGTTGTTTTTCCAATGCGATATTTCACATTGTTTTCTATTTTTTTCATTCTTTTGGTTTTGTTTTATAATTTCTTGATTTCTTATAAAGTCATTAGCTTCCATTTGTTCCATTCTAATTTTTAAGGAATTATTTTCTTCAGTGACCTTTTAGACCTCATTTTCCTTTTGGCCCATTCTGCTTTATAAGGCATTCTTCTCCTCATTGGCTTTAGGGACTTCTTTTGCTATTTGGGTTAGTCTACTTTTTAAAGGTGTTATTTTCTTCAGCATTTTTTGGGTCTCCTTTTGCAAGCTGTTGACTTGTTTTTCATAATTTTCTTGCATCACTCTTATTTCTCTTTCCAATTTTTCCTCTGCTTCTCTTACTTGATTTTCAAAATCCTTTTTGAGCTCTTCCATGGCCTGAGATCAATTCATATTTTTCTTGGAGGCTGTGGATGTAGGAGTTTTGACTTTGTTGTCTTTTTCTGTTGCATGTTTTGATCTTCCTTGTCACCACAGTAAGATTCTATATAGGCTGATATTTTTTCTGCTGTTTGCTCATTTCCCCAGCCAATTACTTGACTTTCTAACTCTTTGTCAAGGTAGGACTCTGCTTCCAGTGGGGGCGGTGTGTACTGTCCCAAGCATCAGGGGTTTTGTGCAGCTATTTTCAAAGATACTTCTAGGGACCTGTAAATTTTCAGCTCTTCCAAGGTGGTATGATCAAAGAAGAAGTGTTTACTCCTCTCCTGGTTTGTGCTCTGATCTGTGAGTGACCTCAAGCACTCTTTTCTGCCTTGGAACCGTGAGGATTCCCTTTCCACAGCTGCCACAAGTTCCGTCAAGCCAGTGCTCCTCCTTGGCCCAGGACCACCACACAGGACTGCAACTCATATCACAGCATGGGCAAAGCAAGAGAATCCTGCCTCATCACCAGCAAAGAGATCCCTGCAATCCCCCCATCATCTGTGGGCCAAAAGCTCCAGAAGCAGCAACTGTTGCCACCCCTGCTGCCCTGGGGCTGGGGTCAGGTCATGCTCCACTTTCACAGAGATCAGACAGACTTTTCTTATTGACCTTTTAAATTGTCTTTGGCATCAAGAAGTTGTCTTTCTGGGTTGAGAATTCTGAAAACTGTCATGGTTGCCAATGATTCAGTCCCCTGAAGCCTGATCCAGCCCTGTCTGTGCTGGTGCAGCCCGCACTGGACTCCACTCCTCTCCCAGCCTGGTGCAACAGACCTTTCCTGTTGACCTTCCAGGTTGTCTTGGGCTGGAAATTTGTTTCACTCTGTCATTCTGTGGGTTCTGCTACTCTAGAATTTATTTAGAGTGATTTTTACAGGCATTTGGAGGGGTTTGAGGGACAGCTCAAGCAAGTCCCTGCTTTTACTCTGCCCACTAGCATTTCTTAAAGTGCTTTACAAATATTATCTCAACTAATCCTCACAACTTTGGCAGACAGGTATTATTATCCATATTTTATAGATGAAGAAACTGATGCACAGAAAGGTTAAGTGACTTGCCAAGGGTCACCCAGCTAGGAAGTCTCTTGGGCTGCATTTGACTCCTCTACCTTGACTATAAGTCTGACTATGTGTCCACTAGCTGCCTGAGAAAAGTTAAATGCTGTGCAAAGTTATCCCCACTTGGTTTATGAACTAAGGTTCATCAATATATTCAGGGTGTGTAAAGGAGACATACCTAAAAACTCATTGATAGAAGATTTTAAATCTTTTTGCATCACGAAAAATAATTCAAGTAGAGTTTGTGAAAAATAAGTGGTCACTGGCATGCTATAAGCACACCTCTAAGAAACTGCCTAGTGTTTCTGAGCTACATGCTCAAATTAAGGGAAGGCGGGGGGTGGGGGAATCATTTAAGCAGCTATGTAATCACCATGAAAATATCTGACAAAAATTGTGTAGTCAGTGACCATAGAAGATACCAACAGAGATTTATGACTCAAACCAATACAGCTCCTCTATATACACTGGCTCTGCATCCTCTTCCAAAGCTTTAATGTGGGTGTCCTATAGAACAAGGCTTCTTAAACTTTCCCACTCATGACCCCTTCAGCACTTCTTAAGCTGTGGGTCACAACCCAAAATGGGATTTAAGTGATGCAGAACACACACTTCTTTTGCATTCTTTTCCATTACTTCCACTACCATCTCTATCTATACAGCACACTCTGAAGTCCTAGCCCTGACTTCACTGGTTTCAGACTTCCATTTCCTATAGAGCCCAAAGGCTTTAATATCCCACCAAAACTTTAAACTTAACATATCCAGAACTGAGCTTAACAACTTTCCCAACTTTTCTTTCTTGCTTATTTGTGTGTCTGTGGCACTGCCATTCCCTGAGTATCTAATGTTTGAAACCCTGGAGTCATTATCTCTGATTCCTCTACTTCACTTGCCCAATCTTTATTTCACCTCAGCAACACCTCAGATCCATCCTCTCATCGCTACTGACTGCCACAACTCTAGAAGGCTTTCAGTGTCACCTTACTAGACAACTGCAATAGCCCATCTAATGCTCTCTCTGAGAAGAGTTCTGGCCATGATCATCCTCTGTTCGAAAAACTTCAGTGGTTTAAATGAAATCTCAAATGAGTTCTTCTTTTTCCAATAGGGTTTTGTTGTTTCTTAGAGAAAAATGAGTAAGAGTAAAGGAATGCAGGTAAAAAACTGCAAGATAAAATATTATCACTTTGTCTACTTTCTGGATTTAACCTTTGGGAGAGAAGAATTTCATTGGAAGACGTGGGTGCCGCATCACATGGAGGGGACCTAATGGACTACTGAATAAATTATTTATTTCCTCTAATCTATTTATGGGCTCCTGTCTTTTGAATTATCTTCATTTTCTTGGGGACTTTTGGGGGGGGCAGGGCATTTGGGGTTAAGTGACTTGCCCAAGGTCACACAGCTAGTACATGTGTCAAGTGTCTGAGGCCGAATTTGAACTCAGGTCCTCCTGACTCTAGGGCCGGTACTCTACTCACTGCGCCACCTAGCTGCCCCCATCTTCATTTTCTATAGGTGAACATTCTACTTAGTATATTTTTGTTACTTTGACTGCTTATATATGATCTAAGGAGTCCATTACCCACATTTTTGGAAGCCTAGATACAAGAGACAAATAAGCTTTAACTGAAAATTTCACAGAGTAAATTGTTCATGAGAATAACAAGGCAAGGGTGACATTGATCTTTTATGTCCACCAGTTATAGAACTTTGTGTGACTCTAGAGTTTGGCAGTATGGAAATGTGGGTCTGGACCATAGGTATAAACTCATTGAAGGGGCTATTTTCACGTTTGTTTTTACATACCCAAAACACAATAGATCACTAAACCACACAATGACACTAAGTTAAATGTGTATAGATCATTCTTACATACAGTAGGTTGAAGAGCCTTGTTTTTTCTACTGAAAGTCACACGCAAGGAAGAAGCATAAACCTACATTTTATTTCTAAACTGTTCTCAACTACTAAGTTGAGACAGGGATAAATAATGGCAACAAAAATACTTTGGTTTCATATTACAGCCTGTTAAGACATAATTACTCGGGGGGTTGGGAGATTACAGAACATATAAAAGGAAAGGAGAAATACAGAAATTGACAACAGTGTAAAAAGAAAGTAGGAAGATAGAGGCATATAGACAGAGAAGGAAGATGGCAAACCAGGAAGTCAGAGGAAAGAGGCAGAGAGCAAGATATGGATAAAAAGAGACAGACAGATGACACCCTTAATTGTACAGCTGGGATGTGGACACTAGGATAAGTTGTCACCAATCACTATCCTTTAAACTTTTTACTAAAGGTCCTTTCCATTTGGGGTATCAGCTTGATTTTTTTAAAAAAAATTTGCACTGTTTTGGTAACAAGGCTTACTTTCCTGTGGAATTCTCAATTTTGCATGTAAGAGGAAATGGCATATTTTAGAAATTCTTTTAGAACTTTAGAGGCCCATCACTTTACCATATCCTTTTGATATTCAAGTCGTCTGACAGTCATGTTCTGTTCTTTGAAATATTGAGATTGTATCCTTTCACAATGATTTAATGTTACATTTCAGAATGATATGATCAATATTGTGCCAACATTTGTTGCAGAGGATGAAGAGAAATTCTATGAAGAATATAAATCTTTTCAAACCAAGTCAACATAAACTTGATATTCAAAGATTACACTGCGAAGATGGGCATGGAGTAATAAGGACAATGAAAAACATAATGGAAGACGTAATTAGAGGCCCAAATATTTTCCTCAGGAAGAGTTAGGAGAGGCTAGAAATCATGAACACCAAACAACATCAAAGAAAATTTAAATGGCTATAATAGACAGGAAATGACTGGTTACCATTGATGAGAGTAATTTCACAGTAAGCTGTCTACATGTAGCTAGATTAGAGAAAATGGTCAAAATCAATTCCAAAACCGAAGTAGGAAAAATGATAAAGACATTGCATGACATATCAGTTTCAACCTGATCTAAACAAACTGTTTAAAAGTAAAGACATTGATCTTTTATAACCATTTATTAGAGAAGTTTAACTGCTTTAAAAAAAAAAGTGAGTACCATGTAGCCACAAGGCAAGAAACTGCCTCAGCCAGACTCTATCTTTGTTTAAAAAAAAAAGAGACAAAATAATCAAAAGCAACAATTTAGAATATAAACTAAAACATTATATAGGTAGATATAGAAATCTTGGTGTGAGATCAAATTAAGCCAGGTCATCCCAAGAAAACTTAAGAGATGAAATTGCAAGGATACAAAAAATTAGGTGTGAAATAAAAAAAAAAAACTTGTATCAATGTTTTCTACTGAAGTCATCCCAGACAGATATGAACTCTTATTTAGTACCCAACATCATACATGGAGGAAATGAAAATGTCACTTAAAATGGATAAAGAACCAGGACCTGACCAAATATAAAAGGAAAAAAAAAATCAATGCTGAAGTAGAAATCAGCTTTAAAAGCATTCTGGAATCAATTTTCAAGCTATTTAAAAGAGGGGATGATTCCAAAGAACTAAAAAAAAATATCAGAATCTATATCATTTCCAAAATGCTGACTGGGAAGATATAAGCAACTATAATACTGAACCAAGCGTCTATTTTCTCACTTCCATAAAATCTTTATGAGAGTGGTAGAGGGCAGGGGTGGGGAACCTGCAGCCTTGAGGTCACATGTAGCCCTCTGTGTCTTCAAGTGTGGCCCTCTGACTGAATCCAACAGTCCCCTTCACACAACAAATCCCCTTGATAAAAAGGACTTGTTCTACAAAACTTGGACTCAGTCAAAAGGCTGCACCCAAGGACCTAGAAGGCCATGTGTGGCCTAAAGGCTGCAGCTTCCCCACCCCTAGTATATGGGTATCCTTGATGAAAGTGTAAGAAGGGAAGAGAAAGGTGCTGACAGATGACTTTCCACAGCAAATTATATCTTAAGTCATATAATTGAGAGGTTCCTTGGAACAAATTTGGACAATTTTGATTACATAAGATTATATTATTACTAGTTACAAAAGCACATCTGACTTGATAGAGGAAAACTGAAACAACTGCTATCTTCAAATTATAAAAGAGATAACCTTGTATTAATAGGGAGATACAGTATAAGCTCACCAGGAGCATGCCAGCAGAGTTGCTTTTCAGATGTCCAAATGGAAGAGAAATTCTTTATAGATGGTCAGGTTGTATATGTGATCCTGTTTTTGGAAGACATTGTGTTCATAGGAATCACACATTTAGAGCTGGAAGAGACCATCTGGTTCAACCTCTTCATATTAAAGATGAGAAAACTGAAGGCTTAGAAGGTAATATGACTTGGTCAGAATTGGGATTCCAACTCATGTTCTTTGACTGCACAATTAGTGCCCTTCCACTGTATCGGCTTCAAGTTCTACAATACCATAGGTCCTCCTAAATCATCCACAATTACTGAAAAGAGATTAGTCTAGCAATTCATGTAGGAAAAACTCAGTGTGAAGAATGGGTATTCCACAAATTATGACATTCAGTTTTATGGAGCAGACATTGTGTTATTAATATATCCAGGCCCTGCAGACACACACTGAGCTGGGTCCAGAATTAAACAGGGAGATGAGTGTACTGGATTTTATTGGGGGAACTGTGTATTATTTTCAATGATCTCAATTTGCTTCCTACAGCAAAATCTATTTTATTTACACAAAACATTTTCCTGATGATTCTACATGACTACATGTCACAGAATACCGCTGTCCTGTGAGGAATAAAACATGTAGAACATGATGGGTATAAGTACATCCATATATCATATATCCATGTATCACCAACCATTACCTGCCTGAAAGAAGTGGTATAAAAAGAACTCATCAAGGATATGCCTTACTAGACAAAGAAGGAAGTGATTTATGCGGCAAGAATTAGACATAATAGATGGACAGCCCTTGGATGTCCTTGAAGAAAACCTACAAAAACAGGCAAAAGGTATACAGGATGAAAAGGCACAGAATAACTATAATTTGAAATAGTGGAGAAAGTACTCACACTAATGAGTTCATACATAGTATCTGGAAATAGGAGGCACTTGTTAAATGTTGATTTATTGTTGGTTGCCATCGATCGAAGTATTGTCTTTGGAGCGTACCTGTAGGGCAGATCTATACAACAACTGAGGTTCCCATTTTGATCTAAATGTTTTTCTCTTACCATCCCATTCTTCCAAAATAAGCAAAAAACCCCTCAAAAGCCCAAAATCCCTACCCATCAATCCATAAGTGTGCTGTTACAAACCTGGATATTATCTCTCCCCTTTTTACATAGATTTTTTTGGGAGGTAGGGATAGGAGGGAGAGACATGTTTAGACTAAAGTGGCAAGTCTCAATATACAAAGACACACACACACATACAGTTCTAGTGAGTTATCGAATTACCAGTGATTAAGCTATGATCTATATAATTCCTGTTTTAAAGTGTTATAATTTTCTAAGAAGTGCTAATATATTTGTGGCATAGATAACCTACCATTAACCAAAACAATCCGATTATTCCTAACCAGACTGAAGTGACACTTACTATATATATATGTATCCCTTTTGAAATATCATTGGCAAGAGACTATTTCAAAGATAGTAATGTTAGTCAAATTATTTTAAAGACAGTCAAGAGAGATTTACTATGCTACTCAATGAATACTTTATTTTGATTTATTCAAGTGCTGAGGAAAAGAAATCCTTTAAAGACAGATGTAATCTATGCTCCATAAGAATGTTATAGTATGTTAGAGCTGTTTTTTTTTTTTTAATCATTGGATGTATCTGTATGGAACAGAAAATTTAAATGCTGTAAACTGTAAATTCCAAGAGGGCAAGGATCATGTCTTATATAATTAAAAAATATTACTCGGTACCTAGCTGCTCAGCACTCTTCATCAAGTAGTTGTTTAACTAGTGGTTTAAAAGTTGAATTAACAAAGTAATTATGGGTCAAACATGTCTTTCTTATTCCAGATGTATACATATAATTACATGTACACACATACATATGTAGTTATATGTTCACATGTACATATACACATATTAATTCTTGCATGGAAATAATGGTTGGTAATGTCCTACAACCTTTTTATACCCGTCATGTACCTTTATGTTGCTGCGTGTGTGTGTGTGTGTGTGTGTGTGTGTGTGTGTGTACGTGCACATGGGAATGGCATCAGACAGGTGATTTCACCAGTATATATTAGAACTTCCAATATGGAAACTCCCACCCTATATGCAAATCAGCAGCTCATCTGCGACTTATAGTCTTAGAGAGTTGTCTAGGTCACTAAGAGGTTAAATGATTTGTCCATGGTGACAGAATGTTAGAGGTAGGACTCACTCAAGTTTTAGCACTCCAATCACTATGCCATGCTGTCTTCTTAAAATAATGGGTCAATGCATGTATGGACACACACACTCACATGTATATACACATATATGTGATGTAAAATTAATCAGAAAATAGTGCCCTCCTTTCCAATTCAAAAATGAAATAAATATTGTTATTGTCTCTCAGAAGTCAGATCTGACTTTCAGGAAAACAATCACAATCTCTGATCAGTAGTAAAGAAAGTAAGAAGTCAATTTTAGAGAGAAAAGGAAAAACTTTAGTTAAAATACTATACAATAAAATAATTATGATTATAAATCTCTTTAGTTAAATATGTACACATTATATGGTATTTTATAAAAGAATGGAACTGGTTAAGATTTCTGAAGCAAATCAAATGCAAAAATTTACCACTGTTTTAGTGTAATGTCAGTTTAAACATTCTTAAATGGTTGTGTCAGACTCTGTTTTGTCATGGCTCTGCTTTGTGCAAAATATAAAGAAAATTAAGAAAAATTTCTCCAAAATCCTTCAGTTCCCATGGTAAATTACTAGAAAAAAAAAAAAGGTAGTATACACACACTTGATTGTATGCAGAGGTTAGAATGACCAGCACTAGTGTAACCCCCATATCTACAAAATAATTTCTTGGGTAGCTTTAGTTGTTTTCACCTTCAAAGCTGAAGTCCTAACAGTTGTGCTTTTATGCAGCCACATGGCCAATAAGGTAGATGTTGTCATAAAGGTGCCCTACAAAATCTTCACTAATGTTCTGAGCAGCGCGCCGAGTGTTTCGGATAAATTCTCTTTTTGACATTTTGTTCTTCACGTGAGGACTAGTGAGGTCAATGGAAAGCAGGATCAAAGAGTAACACAGTACATAGACAGCGTCTAAAGAGAAAAAAGAAATGTCAGAAATTATTAACAAGTTTTCAAGATGTGGTTCTGGTCAATAGTCTGTGATTGGAACAAATCAAAAAGCTTTATTTTTTATTTAAAAACAGAAAATCTTTATTTTTTATTTAAAAACAATCTTAGAACTGTTTAAGAAATTTCAGTACAAATAAATTGAAAATGTAAAGTACTAGAATTAATTTCAAACTTTTTAATATCTCCTTTCAAAAGATACATATTAAGTCATTCAGTTGTAAGGCATATTATGTATTTATTAATGGTATAAATTATACTTTTAAAAATATTTGTTTAGTTTTAGTTCTCAAAGTTTACTTTTATAAGATTTTGAGCTTTAAATTTTCTCCCCCCTCCCCCAAGCTGGTGTGCAAACTGGAATCAAAGTTCGTCACCACACGATGTTGTTGTTGTGTAAAATTTTTCCTGGTTCTGCTTATTTCACTCAGCATCGGTTCATGTAAATCTTTCCAGGTTTTTCTGAAGTCTGCCAGCTCTTCATTTCTTATAGCACAATAGTATTCCATTACATTCATACACCACAACTTATTCAGCCATTCCCCAATTGATGGGTATCTCCTCAATTTCCAATTGTTGGCCACCGCAAAAAGAGCTGCTATAAATATTTTTGTATATGTGGCTCCTTTTCCCATTTTATGGTCTCTCTGGGATACAGATCTAGAAATGGCATTGCTGGATCAAAGGATAGGCACAGTTTTACAGCCTGTTGGGCATAGTTCCAAATTGCTCTCCAGAATGTTTGGATCAGTTCACAACTCCACCAACAATGCATTAGTGTTCCAATTTTCCCACATCTTCCCCAACATTTACATGTCTTATTTTGTAATGTTAGCCAATCTGATAGGTGTGATGTGGTACCTCAGGGTTGTTTTACTTTGCATTTCTCCAATCAACAGTGATTTAGAGCATTTTTTCATATGACTTAGATAGCTTTAATTTCTTCATCTGAAAACTGCCTATTCATAATCTTTTGACCATTTATCAACTGGGGAACTAAATCAAACTTTAAACCCATTCTAATAATTTCTCCATCCCAAATATGTTTCCATAATGCCCTTTCAAAAATAAGTTAACTGATATGTGTCATTGAAAAAAATTTGTGATAAGGATCTGTTGTGCAAATATGTGCTATTCATGAAAGAGATTACTGATATAAATTTCTCACTTTATAAATACGTTTGGAAGATTTCTTGACTGTTCTGTTAAAAAAGATATGGTGCTATGATGTTAAATTTTTTTTTGGAAATATGTAATGGTCAAGACAATTGATTCCATATCATTAATATTATGGTAGTTGTAGAAATTCAGTGTTTCCATATGCTTTAAAAATATATACATGTGCATGAAACATCTATATTAAATATTCTTTGTAAAACACATTCAATAGACATCACAGCTATGGGCATATTGAGAATATTTCACATAATCCTGATATGTAACTAGCTATACAACATCTATTCTTAATAGGACAAAACAATGAAATTACTGGGGGTAAGAATGGAAAAAGAAGATATATCAGATGAGAAATTGCAGTGCAAATTTACAATAATACAATGACATAGCTGGATTAAAATGGACATTTAATTTTAAAATCCAGATATTTTCTATGTGGTACCACTCAGTTGAATATCTATAAACTTTTCCTCACCTTTTAAAACTTAATTTCACAGTTTTCAATTAGATGTTTATCATGTAAACATGCCTTAGAGTGGAACAAAAAGCTGGAACAAAAGTAATTTCTATGCCATCAAAATCATCAAGCAGCTTTGAAGAGTTGATACATTTGAATATTAGATCTCACTAACTTACAATGTCATGCCATCAAATGAGATGAGATATATAATGTGTGTATACATATATAAATGTATATAGACACATATGTATATGGGAAGCAATTTACAAAGCTTAAAGTGCTATACAAATGCAAACCATTTACTAAAGAAAAGAAAGACGTGCTGAGGTATCCACTTAATTTTCTGACATAATGATGTATCAAAGCCTGCATAAGGTCAGTTTGACAGATAATAGTTGTTATGTAATGCTTAAGCAAACAAAAAAAGAATCATTTCTATTCTGGAATCATCTTCCAGTTTTGGAAGAAATGGCAGATATACTACTTAAAGTGGTTTTTTCTATTATTATCAAAATTTTACTTTCAGAAATTAGGTAAAGTGATCCCAACTGTAGTTATGACACAATAATGAGTCTAACATAGATTAATTTTGAGTGGGAAGTGCATTTGCCATTCTCTCTCTATGACCCTGGACACACTGCTCAGTGTTCCTAGGTCTCAACTTTCTCATTTACTTTTTCCCAATCCACTCCTTCCATTATACCATGCTGCTTCTCTTCTTATGCACATATCCTTTATTTCACTGACAAAGCCTATAAATACTATCACACTTATTTCCCAATACCAGCTTTGACTCACTGTAAGATAATGAAATGGATTTAAACTACTGAAATGGAAAAAAATAAGGTGAACAAGATCTCCTTTGGACTGCAACCAGAAATGTCCTTACTATCACATTTCTATGTTTCTACATGAATTTCAAGTCACAGGCACTGAAAGTCACTGTTTCAGGTCCTTAGCACTCATGCCTAAACTATTACAAAGCTCTTCTGGTTGGTTTCCCTAATTCAGATCTCTCCCTATTCTAATCCATCCTCCGAATAGCTGCCAAAATGATTTCCCTAACATGCAGGTATTACCATGTCACTTTCCTATTCAATAAAAACTCCAGTGGCTCTCAATTACATCCAAGATCAAATACAAAATCTTCTGTTTGGCTTTTAGATCCCTTCACAGTCTGGCTCCCTTCTACTTTTTCAAATCTTCTTATTCCCCTCCACAGCCCCTATAATCAGGTGGCAGGGCCCTTCTTGGTGTTCCTCATACACACTCTTCATCTACTGTGCATGTGCACTACGTATTCCCCATGACTGGAATACTCTCTCGTTCCTCACTCCTGCTTCTGACTTCCTTCAATTTAGCTCAGAGGCCTGGTCCCCTATAGTACTTGTGCCTTCTCTCTTAAGATTACCTTTCACTTACATTGTATTTGGTGTGTGTGTGTGTGTGTGTGTGTGTGTGTGTGTGTGTGTGTGTGTGTGTGTGTGTGTGTGTGTGTGTATGTGTGTGTCCATCTGTCTGACCGCATGTATTTTCCCATGTTGTCTCCTACAACAGAATGTGAAACTCTTTGAGGGCAGGGGATGTATTTTTATCTTTCTTTGCATGCTAAGCACTTAGCACAGTGACTGCCTGGAACACGGTAAGCACTTAATAAATATTTGTTAACTGACATAGAGGAAGAAATTTGATTTCCTTTCAAAAAAATCTATCATTAATATATCCTATATTCCCAGAAACATTAAATCCTTGTGGCAGCCCTGCCATGGGATATACTACAGAGTATACCTCAGGGCCAGATACCTTTACTTAAACAGACTAGAGTTCTGGAACACTTGAAGTGAGAAAAAATTTCCCCCTAACAGAATCTACAAAAGGGCATCGCATCCTTTGGTATTTTTATAATAATTTAGTTTTCTCATTGTTTTGAAATACTTGGATTTCATATAAAAAGGCAAACGATAAGGCATATAAAGCTTTATATTGAGAAAGCTGCGACTGCAAACCGATCGATGTTCGTTATTGTAAAAACTAAACGTTTTGACAAAATTTTTACCTGTTTTAGCTTCTAGTTAGTTAGGAGATGAGACTTTATAACATGCCAAGGGGAAAAAAAAAGTAGCAATTTATTATGGAAATTCTTACCAGGACTAAGGCCAAGCTCTCTCATCAAATCAGGGTTACAAGCACAGAATCTGTGTGAGAATTTTGTTATAAGAGTTTCAAGATACTCTCCACGTTCTTCAGGGGCATGAATATGTCGAAAAAACTCTCTCAGTGCATTTGGCAAGAACTGATTTCTAAAATTGTGCAATGTCACAAGGTCATCCAAGACATCTCTCCTAGGAGAAAGACAAAAAGATAGAGTTTTAGCAAATTTGTAGTTTCCATTTCTTCATTATAGAAAAAAAAAGTATTGATGAGAAAGGTAAATGTCCAATTTTTAGTAGAAAATATTTGGTTATTTGAAGCCAAAGATGCTAAATTTATCTCAAAAGCCAAAGGTATGGTGTATACAGTTATCACTCTTATTACATATACTAAGCAATTTAAAGTTGCATGAAATGAAAATTTTTGAAATAGCCAAAAACTTTAAGTTCTTATCTATATAAGCTTGCTGTAAAAGAAAAAAAAAAACCTAAGTGTGTGCACAAATGAAATGAAGAAAAGATGGTGAAGTTTACAATTTAACTACAAAAAGCCTGGACCTTCTTTATAAACTGTAGACAGTAGTGAAGAACTAATACCTATTTTTACACATTGGCATTATGTTCCTTTAACTAATTGAACTTACTTACTTATGATAGTGTGACAATTTTTATCAAATACTAAAGATATTACTATGTAAAGATGAAAAGTGATTAATAATGTAATCTTTGTATAATGACATTTCTCACCCAACAAATTGCATAGATATGCATACACATAAAAAACAGATAAAGGGTTTTTTTGGTGCCTATTTTATCTTTTTTCATATCCTACTTTTAAAAAAAAATATTTTAAACCTAAATACGAAAAAAAGTCTTTCCATGTTTTCCTAAATCAACTAGCTCATTATTTCATATACCACAGCAATATTCCAACCCAATCACATTCTACCTGAGAGATTGTGCATGAAAGTTTTTTCCCCAATTTTCCCATTCCTTTTATTCTTGGATGCATAGGTTTTGTTTATACAAGAAAATTTTAATTTAAAATATTAAAATTATCTATTTTATACTTCAACAATGCTCTCATCTTATAATATGGTTTAAAGTCTGATACTACCGAATCTATTTCCTTTACATCTTTTTCCCCCTGGTTTCTTTGACGTTCCTGACCTTTTGTACTTCTAAATGAACTTTGTTATTATTTTTTCTAAACCGGTAAGATAGTTTTTTAAAGTAATTTAATTCGGATGGCATTACTTAAGTAGATTAGTTATTAAAAATATAATTTTAAAAAATTATATTGGCTTTGCCTACCCATGAAAAATAAATATTACTTCAATTATTTAGATCTAACTTTATTTGTATAAAAAGTGTTTTGTGTTTATATTCATATAGTTCCTGCATCTGTTTTGGCAAGTAAGCTCTCAGGTATTTTATACTGTTTAGTTATTTTAAATGGGCTAAAACCATATTGAATACTAGTTTTCCTAGTTTTCTCTTTTGATTAAATACAGATAAAGGTTTATGGACACACAAAACAATTGAGACAAGAGTCGTTTTTTAAAATACATTTTTATTGATATCCTGTTTTTTAAAAAAAATTATTGATAACCTTTTGCTTTTTATATCATCAGAATTTCTTCCAGTATTCCTCTATCTCACCCTTCCTAGAGGGCCATGACATATAATAAATAATACTTTTCAAAGAAAAAGAAAGAGAAAAATCAGCAAAACCAAATGCTACATGAAATATATGTGATATTCTACACCTGTAGACCTCCCACCTCTGCAAAAGAGTAGGGGGTGGTAGGAAAGGCCTTCTCCAATGTCTTCTTTGGGATCATGTTTGTTCTTTTTCTTTCTATTTTGAACATTTTCATCTATTTTGTAATATTCCTTTCCATTTACCTCACTGCAGTTATCATGTATACTGTTTTCTTGGCTCTGCTTATTTTACTCTACATCAGTTCACCTAGATCTTTCCATGCTTCTCTAGTCATCATATTCTTCCTTTCTTATAGCATATTAATGTTCTATTGCATTTATGTACCACAGTTTGTATACTCTACTCAGCGGGCATCTACTTTGCTTCCAGTTATTTACTGCCACAGAAAGTGATGCTATAAACATTCTGGCATTTATAAGAGGCTTTCTTCTTATCATGACCTCCTTAGGATATATGCCTAGTAGTAGAAGCTCTGGGTCAAAGGGTATGGATACTTTAATCACTTTATTTGCATAATTTCAAATTGCTTTTCACTGATTCTCAAGTCCACCACCGTATTAGTTTACCTGTTTTCCCACAATCCTCCAACACTGAGTATCCTTAACTTTTGTCATCTTTGCCAATTTTTTAGGTGCAAGATGAAACTTCAAGGTTGTATTGATTTGCATTTCTCTTATTATTAGTGGTTTAGTGCATTCTTTCACATGGATGTTTCATATGCTTACAATTTTTTTGAAAACTATTCCTATCCTTTGATGACTTATCTATTGCTAAACGTTTTTACACACACACATGTAAACATAAGTGTGCAAAAAATATACATGCATATGTGTGTATATATGTATATATACATATATGTCCTGAATGCCAAACGGTATCTGAAAAATCTGATACAAAGATTTTTCCCATTCCACCTCTTCTCTTTTTTTCTAGATATATCAATTTTGTTTCTAAAGAATCTTTTTAGTATCATGTAATCAAAGTCTTTATTCTGTAACTGCTTCTATCTGTTCTTTAGTTAAGAATATACTCCTACTATAGCTTGAAAGATATATAATCTGCTTCTCTTCTAAATATTATATGGTATTATATTTAACATTAAAGGCACATATTTATTGTGAATTTATTGTGAAACATAGTATAAAATGTTTGTCTAGGCCTAATTTTTGCCAGACTGTTTTCTAGCTTCCCCAGAAGTTTTTATTTCAGTAAAAACAAATATGGAGTTCCACTATTTTCTGGTTTCTAAAACATTGGATTACTGAGGTCCGTTCTTTCTGATTTTCCCTATCTAGTCTATTCCATTGACCTATATTTTTATTTTTTAACAATACTAAGTGGTTTTGATGATTGCATCAGAAATTGGTATTTCACCCTCTTTTTTTATTTGTTACTATTTTTTCTAGTTCTATAAATACCCATTTGATAGCTTTATTGGTATAACCTTAACACTATAAATTATCTTTGCAGGTATTGTTGTTTTCATTATACTGGCACAATCAGCAAAGAGCAATGAATATTCCTCCTATTATTTAAATTATTCCTTATTTCTTTAAGGAGCAGCTTGTGATTAAATCTATACAGGTATTTCGTGGGCCTCAGCAGACTGATCCTAAGATATTTTGTGCATTTTATAGCTATTTTGAATGAGATTTACCTAATATTATTGCTTCTTAGATTTTGTCATTACAGAGAAATGCTGTTGATTTTTGCAGTGTTATTTTATAGGCTGCAACTTTGCCAAAGCCATTTTCTCAGCATCTTTGCTGGCTCCTTATGATTTTCTAAGTCATCAGCAAATAGGGATAGTTTTATCATCTCTTTGCCCAATTCTAATCTTCTTTCTCTTATTTTATTGCTATTGCTAGCATTTCTAGAATTATACACTTTGTGTATAGTTTGGGAATCTTTGTTTTACTCCTATGTTTACTGGGAAAGCTTCTAATGTATTCTTATAGCACATGGTGCTTGCTTTCAGTTTCAGATACATTTTATGAAATTAAAAAGGTCCTTTTATGTCTATACTTTGTAGGGTTTTTAGCATAAATGAATGTTATGCTTTGTGAAACTTTTTTTCCTACTCCATTGAGATAATTATGTTACTATGGGTTTTAATATGTTAATTACATTGATTATTTTCCTAATGTTGAACTAACCTTGGATCCTGAGTAAAAATTCAACTTGGTCATAATGAATGATTTCTTGGATGAACTGCTATAATGTTTGACAGGATTTTCTCTAAAATTTTTGAATCACTATTTGGTAGTGATATTGATGTCTATGTTTCTCTTTCTTGGATTTATCTTTTTTTGTTTTAATATTGCTTAAATTTCATCTGTTATTCTCCCCCTCCCAGAGAGCCATCCCTTATAACATGGAATTTTAAAAAAATTAAAAGAGGAAAAAAAACCCATTTCAGCAAAACCTATTAATACATTTTAAAAAACCCCAACCCTGTTACTATATGCACTATTCTACACCAGTGGACTTCCTAACTGCAAAGGAGCAAGTACAGATGTCTCAGGAAGACATATTTAAACCCATAGAATTTACTACGTTACATTTACGTAAATATTATTTCAGTGGTGCATGTTTCAATAATACCTTACAAAGATAAAGTATTTTATTCTTCTATCTGCAAAAATGCATAACATGAATGAGGAACATTAAATACACTAATTACAGAAGGTAAATTTAAGCCATTCATTATATCAATACTATAGATGTGATTTGAACTTTATCTTAACCTCTTCCCCAATTATCCTACTGGTTCCATATCTACTAATAATTTGAGTAAAATTGTACAATAACTGCTAGTCATTGGACTAGAGCAGTGGGGCACAACACATCCCTTGTATACCATGGTAACGGACAGACAAATGGAATTCTGAAGATTATATAAACATTTTGATTTTTGTATGCATTTATATTGTATTTAATGCTTTTTAGGTTTAGTTTTATGTTTTATTCTGAATTTCAAATTTGATTTCTATATGGACAATATAAAAACTTGAAAATTTCTCATTAGATTCAAACCGCTAGCAGTGAATATGTATAACTGACTAATAGGAAAATATAATGCTAAGGTTTTTCCATAAAAGCTTGGGTCTGAAAAGCTAGCACAGGTGCTGATGAATGACCTTATTTCCTTCTTTACTAAGGAGACTGAGACCATCTGTTACAATCTCCATTTTTTATATCCTCTACTCCTAAAAACCTAAGCTTTTATTTGCTCTCTCCATTTTTGGTTATCTTACTTGATGAAGTGATATTTTTCTTTGTGATAACTAACCTTTCCATTTGTGTCCTTCATCCACTTCTTGCCTATCCCATTCTGGGAAATGCACACTTGTACAAATGAAATTATTTTCTCCAAGGGCACCATTGATCTTTTCTCAGTTATGAGTCTTCTTGACCTCTACGTTGTCTGATCTTGTCGACCACCTACTTTCTCTCGACCACCACGGTATGACTGTTTTCTGCTTATCCTACTTGTCTGGCCATTCTTTCCTGACTATTCTCGTTTCACTATTTTCTCTCTCAACTGTCCTCAGCCCTCATTTCTCTCTTATTTTATCCTTTGATGGCTTTACCCATTCCCTAGCCTTAATTCTGGAGAGGATTCCCAACTCTACCTAACCAATATCAATCTCTTTCCTGAATGCCAGTCCCAAATCTCTGCCTGCATAGCCCTAAGGGCACCTTTAACTCAGTATGACCCAAATGTTTGATTCCTGCTGTTAGTTTTGTCATTCAGTCATACATGCAGGAAATTTTAGATTTATTTTTGACTCAGTCTATCTTACTGCACTCAAAGATATAATCTGTTATCAAGTTCTCTACCTCCACAATACCTCTTGCATCTGGTCCCTCTTCTCAACTCATACTGCAGTCAATTAATGTTTTTATCACTTCTCTCATCAACTATTTTGCAAAAAGCCACTCTCCCTGATAGCAGTATTTCCTCTATAAATGCCTGTTTTTAAAATGAACCATTAGTAGAACAATTTTTTACAACAGTGGTCTCCTGTTTACCAAACTGAAGACAGTTTCTCTAAGGTCATGTGTTAAGAAAAGCGCATTTCACTCTGTGATAGGGTTCTCATCTCCTCTGTCCGGGATTATTTTTTAATAACCTTATCTCTGTTCTCCTTGACTTCAGTTTTACCCCATTCCCTTTGCAGAGATGCCAAAAATAATCTTACAAACATGTATCTATTCATTATAACTCTATTGTTCAAAAGTCTTCAGTTGCTCCTTGTTGCCTAAAAGATAAACTACAAAGTCCTTAGCTTAGCATAGAAGACCCTCCACAATCTGGTTCCAAAGTATCTTTCATTCTGCCTTATTTCATTCTGCCCCCTGGACATCATGAATTCTGTACTCTAATCAAATTTTATTGTTAAGAACTACCTACATCTAAAGGAAAACTTGGCTCCTGAATAATATAAGTAATTTATAAAAATGTTGTGTGGTTAAAAAATTATTTGAATTCCCAACTAATTTTTATTTATTTTTACCTTTCATCAAGATAGATTCTCAGCTTCTTCCAATTTAGTGTTCTTGTACAAAAGATAAACTTTGCTATTTCCTTTGGTGAATCATCCAGGATACCCTTGGACATAAAGTAGTTCACCCCCTAAGGCAGAAACAGATATGGCTAGATGAATAAAATTGTCCTTTAAAATTTACATTTATAGACAATTACTGTTTTTAGCAGACTAATAACTATAAACTTTTAGCTTTAATAGGCTTTATTTTGCTATTACTTCAAACTGTATTTAAACATGCAAAATACAAGCTAAAACTTAGTAGATTGTTACTGTAATTTATGGTTGATATTTTACATGCAAGGAAAGGTAGGAAATTCAAAGTTATAGATAGTATAACAATCTTCTTGCACTTATTTAAATATAATGTCTGCAAAGGCAACCATTGCTAAGTTTCCATCTATATTATTTGTTTGCCAAACGAAAAATGAAACTCATATAAAAAGACTAACATTATTCTACCTACTTGAAAATATTTCCCATACCAATCCCCCCACCCAAATAGAAAACATGGTACCTGAAGACCAGCTATAAGCACTAACAGTCCTTTAAAGAAAAGAACTTCTAAATTTTTTCTTCTAACTATACTGAATTGTAGTTTGGAAATAGAAATGCCTGACTATGCTTGCCTACAGATTTAAAGCAGTGCCAGGCCAGGTGATGTGCGGTTTTTGAATGATGCTAAATATTGTGAGCACCCACCTAGAAATGTACACACCTATTAAGGCAAAATAATTTCATTGTTTTCATGGCATTTATCTTTGAATTTCCTGACCTCCGCATGCAAAACTTTCAAGAGAAGCATTACCATAGTTTTTATGACTAGATTATTTTTAAAACAACAACAACAACAAAAAACCCAAACAAACACTGAATCTATGTTCTTATATGTATATGGAAGTCACATTCAAATAAATATCTTTTATGGATTTGAATGTGTAGTCATTCAACAAAAGGCAGGTATATTTATTTCAACATGCAGATATCCAGGATACATGCATGCCCATGAATGTTTATGTCTGGATAATAGTAGCCTGTGTGTATTTAATTGGTATAAAAGTGATTTATTTTGCATGCATGATATACTGTTTCCACATATACATTTCTTATTTCTTCAGTATTTCTCTAGTTTAAGAAGCATTTATGTAATATTTTAGGGAGCTGTGCACATTTAACTAATAATTCATGTCTAGAAAGTTTTTCATAAAAAATAAGATCCTGTTCCCAAATATTTTCATAATGAATTTTAAAAAGTGATTTTGATAGCAAGAAGAAATATTGTGAATATCTGCAAACTAGAATTTAAAAATGAGATAATCTAATATGCATGATTATGTACTCTTGTGAGCAGATTGTAGTATTCTGTAATTAATGCTCTGAAGATCCTTATTTATACTTTATTTATAAATTCTGAAAACCAATGAAATAGAATTGCTAAATCATTAGAGAAAAATAGAGTAAAGGAAAGGATAAGAAGCACATGGTACAATATAGCCTAACTCCTGGGAGTCTCAAGGATGCTTCCATGTTAAGCAGCATTTCAGAATAAATGTTGGATGTAGGTATAGAATATAAGAAGGCCTAGACAATAGGTCAAATGACTGGCCTGGAATGAAATTAGCAACAGTGATCTCAGGCATACGCTGTGGAATCTTGAATTAGTTATCAGTTGCCTATTTCCATCCTCCCCTCCATTAGCAAGAATAATAAGAGAGTTGACTGTACACTTAAAAGGCTTCTTGGTTTATTTCACAATTCTATTTTTAAATTCATACTTTAGAAACTTCCTAAGCCTCAATTAATCTAAATGACTGAATTTGCTAGAAAATTTTAGATGCATAGCAATATGGAAAAGTGTTATTTAAATGACTGCTTATACAGAACTGCAAAAGTACATGATGCTAACTTTTTTTTTTACAAAATTATTAACATCTTGAAATGTTACTAAATGAAAATACTTAGTGATTATTTAAATTATCTAATGTAAGCATTACAGCATTATTTAATGTTCTCTAATGCAAAGGATGAACAAAAGCAACAATGCTTTTAATGTACTTTCACACTGATAAGTGCCCAATAATGCTCCATGTGAAGCACTGGTTTGATCTCTGGTTCACGGAATTCACAGAAGACAATTCGGATAGCATGTTTCAACACATTAACAACTGACATTCATTTCCATTAGAATATTTATTAGGGCCTACCATATTCTGGGAGAGTAATTTAAATAAGGGAGGGATGAGGATAGGCATTTATATAGCATCTACTATGTGCTAGGCATAAACATTTTACAAAATATTTATCTCATTTGATCTCAACAACCCTGCAAGGTAGATATTATTTTTATCCTCATTTTACAGCTGAAGAAACTGAAGCAGAGGTAAATGACCTGACTAGGGTCACACATGGCTAATGTGTGTCTGATTCCTGAGTTCTATGTATCACACCACCTGCCTGCCTCTAAGTAAGGCATGGTTCCTGCCTTCATGGAACTTAGTCTAGTGGGGGACACAATACAAACAACCACAGTCAGAGCAGGGACATTTCATTACTGACTGGGGAGATCAAGCAAAGTTTCACAAAGGGTCGGTATTTGAGCTGAGATTTTACAGAATGTGAAATCAACAGCTGGAGGGTTAGGAGGGCATTTCAAATACAAGTTTGCAGCATGACCAAAGGTATGCAGGTAGAAAAAGTGTGTGGAATGTACAAGGGATAATGCATAATTCAATTTAGTTAGGACATATAGTACATGAAGAATAGTGTAAGAGAGAGATGGAAAGGTAGGCTAATACTGTATTTTTGAAGGCCTCAAATGTCAAGATAAGGAGCATGAATTTTGATAAGTGACTAAATGGTTTTGAGCAGAAGTGATATGTTCAGATTTATACATAAAAAAGTTATCTGGCAATAAAGTGGATATTAAGGAAAAGAGAATAGAGATTAGGAAGCCACAGTAAGGGTTCAAATAGGTAGTAATGAACATACTGGTTGGTGGCAGTAAGAAAAAAAAAGGTTAGGATGAATCTGATATTATAGAAAGAGAATTGAAAAGATTTGGGAACCATAAGTTAGGAGAAATGAAAAAAATAGAAGAGATAAGGATAATATCAATGCTTCAAAGGCAGTAGACAGTGTGGTTAAAGTGACATAAACAGGAAGAACAGGTTTTAAGGGAAAACATAAATCCTGACATTTATATATTTCTTTAAGACTTGCAAAGTGCTTCTTTACCTACACTGGTTTATTGGAGGTCTATGACAACCCAAAAAAAGGCAAGTGGTTCAAGACAAGCTTAGCTATCTAGTGTAACATAGAAAAAGAAATGTCCCATAGGCCCCAGGAGATGCTGACCTAGACGTATAGATTTGGGAGTCATTTACATAGTGATGAGAGGGTTGAAGCTATGGAATGAAATGAGATTGCCAAGGTGGAGAGTATATAAAGAGAAGAATAATAATAGTGATAGAACCTTAGGGAACATTTTTTAAAGGGGCACTTGAAAAGTTGAGAGAAGTAGACTGGTTAGAGAAGGAAGAAGAAAACCAGAATATCTCAGAAGTCAAAAAGAAGGGACAGTATCTAGATGAAGGGAATTATTAATGATGTCGAATACTGAAGAAAGATCAAGGATGTCAAAGACTAAGAAAAGGTCACTGTGTTTAACAGTACGAATTTCCAGATTTTAATCCTACTAAGTATATAGGAAAGTGGCAAGTAAATCAATTTTAGGCCCAATGTAGAACTAGGAGTTGTGCTTGAAATTAAGTTGTATGTTGGGGGCAATGAAGGGCAATCAATAAATGAGGATTAAGTACCTATTACACAATACCAATCAGTAAATTCACTACTATCTACTCGAACCATTACTGTATCTTCCTAGTCTCCACTCTCTTTACCTTTATAGCCCTAAACCACTTCTGTCCTTTATGCTTTTGCACTATGTAAGGAACTGGATATACAAATACAAAAGTGAGAAAGAAACAGACAAGAATTTTACATTCATTTGCAGGGAATGCAGCCTGTTCACAAACTAATAAATACAAGATATAAGGGTAGGGACTGGACCTGTTATTCCATAGGCATAGGGAAGTCCTGAGTGAGGAAACTCAATCAATAAACATTTATTAAAAGCCTTTTATGTGCCAGGCTGGGGATACAGAAAGACGCAAAAGAATTCCTGCCTTTAAGGAACTCACAACATAATATGGAAGAAAACAAGCAAACAAATATGTATAAATACGCTATATACAGGAAAAATGGGAAATCATTAAAAGGGGAAAGACACTAGAATTATTTGGGAAATGCTTCTTATAGAAAATGGGATTTTAGTTGGGACTTGAAGGAAGCTCCCAAGCTACTTGGGAAACCAGTAGGTGGCGATGAAGAGGTAGAGCATTCCAGGCAGATAGGGGTAGGTTGGGTGGGAGACAGTCAGAGAAAATCATCAGTGCTGAAGGATGAAGTCTCTTGTTCATGAAATAGCAAGGAGGCTAATGTCGCTGGATCAATGAGTATGTAAGCAAGGAATAACGTATAAGAAGACTGGAAAGGAAGGGGAATGCTAGGTTATAAAAAGGCTTTAACTGCCAAATAGAAAACTCATTTATGACTTTTATTGTAAAATACAATGGTCTTTTCTTGGCCTTTATTTTGTATTTGATTTTGGAGGCAAGAGGGAGCCACTGGAGTTTATTTTTATTGAGTAGAGGGCTGAGACATGGTAAGATGTGTGCTTTAGGAAAACTGCTGTTGTCCTTTGTTCTCAAAGAGGACTGATTAATAACATCGTGAGGGTGATGTCTTGAGTTATGAATTAGATTTAAATGAGGCTGAGTGGAGCAAAGCTGGTAGCCTCATTCTCTCCTCCGGAGTTCTGATGTCCAGTGGCAAGACTTAAAAGTCAAAATGATTGATGATGGCCTGGGATGCAGTGGATGACCTTGGTCTTACTAAATTATGGTCTTTCCCAGGCCTCAGTTTGTCTGAAGCAACAAACTTTCAATGACTAGGGGCTAGGTAGGTGCTCTATTACTTTCAGGGTGAGGAAAGTATCAGGATTAGACGCTGGTCTGAATGCCTGGGAAGGAAAATTGTAGCAAACAGAACTTCATACACTCTCTAGCATGATTTAATTACAATTAATTCTAACAGCTATCACTTTGGCACAAAATGGAGGGTGTGGGAAGAGACTTGAGGCAGGCAGACCTGCCAGCAGGCTACTGCAATAGTCTAGGTATGAGACGATGAGACCTGCACCAGGGAGGTGACAGTATGAGAAGAGAGAAGGGGGCCATATTTGAGAAAGATTGCAAAGTTGAAATCGACAGGCCTTGGCAACATATTGGATATGGAGGATGAGAGATATAGAGTAGCAAAGGATGATACCTAAATTGTTAGCCTGAGGGACTCTGAGGTTGTGGTGTTCTCAACAATAATAGGGAACTTAGAAGCGGGACAGGGTTTATGGAAAAAGATAATGAATTCAGTTTCAGATGTGTTGAATTTAAGATATCTACTGAATATCCAGTTGGAGATGTCTGAAAGGCAGCTGGAAATGTAAGATTGGAGAGGTTAGGTCGAGTGGGTGGATTTCAGAATCAGCAGCATAAAGATGATAATTAAATTTAGAGGAGCTGAAGAGATCAGTGAAGTACTAGAGAGCAAGAAAGAAGAGAATCCAGGACAAAGCCCTAAAAGACAACCCTGGTTAGTGGGTGTGATCTGAATTAGGATCTAGCAAGAGATCGAAAAATAGAGATCTGATAGGCTGTAGGAGAACCAGGAGAGAGTAATGTCTTGAAAACCTGGAAGGAAGAGAACGTCAAGGGTGACTGAGGGTGATCGACAGTATCAAAAGCTGCAGAGAGGTCAAGAATGAAGATTGAGAAAAGGTCAGTGATTTTGGCACTTAAGAGATCATTGATAACTTTGGAGGGAGACATTTTGGGGAAATGATGAGGTCAGAAGCCATATTGTAAGCTGTTATGAGGCAAAGGAGAGGAGAGAAAGTAGAGGCACCAACTGCAGATGGCCTTTAGGGGCCATCACTTGACTCACTTCTTAAAGAGGCCTATTCACTGAATGGGCATTACCTCACTCTAAGTGAATACATGAAAAGGACTGAGCCCAAAATGGCCAGGGTCTCCCAATGCATCCTGGGCCATCTCCAGTCTTCCTGATAAATATCTGGTAACTGGACCCAGATGGCTATGGAGGAGAAAGTGAGGCTGGTGACCTTGCACAGCCCGCCCTCACTCAAATCAAAGTCAACACAAAGTCAACATCACTTCCCTGATATCATGGTCTTCTCTGAAAACAAAGGGTAAACAAAAGCTATAAAAGGCATAAGAGATATAGGACAACAGTTACTGGAGATGGAAGGATCAAGTGAGGATTTTTTGAGCATGTTGGTACGCTGTAGGGAAAAAAAACAGTAGACAAGGAGAGGTTGAAGGTAAGTGAAGGAGTAGGGATAACAGGGGACGCAATCTGTTGGTGATGGAAAGGAATGGGATGGTGTCTGCAGATGGGAGGGTGGACCTTGGTAAGAAGAACAGAAGCAAGGAGAAGGGCTATAACTTCATGTGAGACAGTCACTGAATTCCTTAAAGAAGGAAAGAGAGCATCCCAGAGGTCAGCAGATAATAGTCACTAGGATTTTGACTAGATGATAAATGTGGATTGAATGAACTTAAAAAGAGGAGAGGTTACTTAATGATAGTAATAGAGGGAGAGGCTGAAAATGGCAATGAGTATTCCAATTCTCCTACCACAATTAGTGAGTGGGCAGGGCTTATGAGTGAAAGTGCAACAAAGGTTGGCCAGCGTGGCCAGGAAGGCTATGTCATAGCTAAAATGGCAGGTGAATAATTCCAGGATTTACAGGCACTAAAAAATGGGATGAGAGACTCCATGGCAAATTATGGAAACAATAGAATTATTAGGTAAAATAAATATATTTAAGATAAAGAAAGCACATGAATACTGTTGTCTGATTTTCATTCGTGTCATTTTTTGCCAAGTCTTACAGAAGGCATAATTGTCTACAGAAAACATTTTCACAGCCACATAATTTGAGAGATGTAGATAATACATAATAACACTATGTTTACTGACTCAGTTAAGCAAAATTCAGCTTTGAAGGTTATAAAAAAAATCCAAAGAATAAATATTAAAAGAATCCAAAGAAGACCAGTATTTTGGTTAAGTATTTAATGGATGATTTACAGGGAAAAAAAGATGAATGTCACTTATAATGGGAAGGCAAGGATGAGTTTTTGATCTCTACTGGTAAAGGAAATATATATTAAGGACCATAGGGATCCATTGACTATATATTAAGGATAACTAAATCATAGTAATATTTTTAAGTAATGCTTTTTATGTAAAAACCTAGTTTTCTCTAGGGTCTTTACCACTAGCACCTATTAGGTGAGTTGAATTATAATTTCTTTTTTAATATTCTCAAAACGAAACCATGCAATAGCAACTATTTCAATTTACACTTAGAAAGTTGGGAGTGGTACTCCAAATTAGAGATCAAACTTTCTTGTCCTCCCATTATAAACCCTGAAGTAAAAACCGCAATATTTTTTCCATATGATGGGATTACAGATTTAGAACAAGAAGGGATTTTACAGGTAATCTTGTCTAACTGGCCAACCCTTTGCCATTTTATAGATATCAAAGTAAGGTTTGGATAGAAGGCTACCTAGGCATGCTAGATTCTCTCCAAATTTACTCCTTTTTCCAAACAGTAAACTTTCCCTCTCATGACTATGTAATTAAATTAACAAGTCTTTGTAAAGAGAAATAAAATTTCTACATCTTTGCAAACAAACTTAAAATAAAACCTCAATTCAAGGCTGAATTTACCAGTATAACTTAAGAGGGCATGGCTAGGAATTCAACTCTATAGTGACTCAAATTCCAAAAATTGTGAACAAAAATGTGGAAACAAGATTGAAATCTGTAGATATTCAGATTAACATGAGTGGCTATAGTTTACCACCACTTAAAAAAAAAAAAACTTCTCAAATTTACTGGTATTTATTTTAGTTTGATTTTGTGCTCATTTCTGTATACTGAAACCATGTAGAACAGTCTTTTCTCTTCCTTCTGGGTCTTATTTAGGATTATCTGGATTATTGAGGACACAGTATGTCTCAGGGCTTTCTCTCTAAGGAGAGAAGTCTAAAAGATCCATTCTCTAGGCTTGTAAATATATCATGATTTTGTCTGGTCCTGGTATAATTGGCTATCCCAAGCTGTACCAGATCTACTACGGTGACCGGCTTTAGAGGGATGGATCATTCTAGAAGGAACATTTTATAAAAATATAGCCAAGTGCTAGGAAAAAGTTTCTTTATAAAAATTTTAAGTTTTATTGATTTCTTAAAAAAACATTTCAAACATTCTCAGATTACCCCTATTTGTGACGACTCTCTTGTAATAAAGTAAATCATTAAGTGAAAAAAATGGAAAGAAATGTATTTTCTCTTCATCTCCACTACCCCATGGCACACTGAAAATAAGAGAAATGAAAAACAAATTCCATGCAACACACATTGCATAATCAAACAAAACAAATTTCCTCAATGGCTGCAGTCAAAAATAAATGTTTCATTCTGCACCCTAAATCCATCACCTCTATATCAGGAGATGGATAATATCATGACCATTATGGATGGGCATTGTATGATCATAGTCCTTACAGCTTTCAAAAAGTTGTTTGCCTTTATAATGTTAGTATTGTTTAAATTGTTCTTCTGGTTCTACTTTCTTCATTCTGAATCATTTCATACAAGTCTTTCCACATTTCTTTGAAATGCTATGTCCTCACATCTTATAAAACAAAAGTATTCTATTACATTCACATACCACAATTTATTGATCTGTTCCTCAACCGATAGGCCTCCCTTTAGTTTCCAGCTTTTTGCTATCACAAAAAGAACTGATGTGAATATTTTTGTACTTATAGGACCTTTTCTTCTTTCTTTGATACTTTTGTGTACTGGTCTGAGAGTGGTTTAGCTGGATCAAAGGGCATAATAAGTAACTTATTTTGTATAATTACAAATTGTTTTCCAGAATGGTTGTAGCCATTCACAATTCTACCAATGGTACATTAAAGTTCCTGTTCTCCTACAGTCCTTCCAATACTCATTATTTTTATTTTTTGTCGTCTTTGCTGACTAAAATTTAGATGGATGTGAGGTGGAATCTAAACACTGCTCTAATTTATAATTCTTTAATTAGTAGGGATTTGGAGCATTTTTTTATATGGCTATAGATAGTCTGGGTCAGATTTTTCTTTGAAAGAGAGTGAATCTTCCTGTATTCAAACTAAAAATTGTATATTGGTATGCAGTGTTTATGAAATATACTAATCTGCAAGCCTTGTAACTTTTTGGGTTTTTTAAATTAAAGTCAAGTTTGGATAAAGAGATTATCAATTATGTGCAAGAGGTTACTTTAAACAGCTATTAACAATCAAAATATGAAAAAAAATAAAATCTATGCATATATCATTGAATCAACAGACAGTATCAAGTACTTAGTACACACAACTACGTTTTTTTAAAGTGTAAAAAATTTCCAACCCTCTCCCCCGCCTTTTTAAAGGAAGTTTAGAGAGCTGGCCTTGAGGCTAGATGACCTGAGTTAAAATCCTACCTCTGACCCATCCTGGCTATGTGACACTGGGCAAGTCAATTAACCTCACAGGGTTTGAGGCAATTTGCTTATACTATACCTTATAAAGTGATGAAGAGGGATTTTCCTCACTTGGAAGTTCCCTGTACCAGCGACTGAAGGTGCAGTCCCTATTCCTGTTTCATAACACATATTTCTTGAATGGAATTACAATTTAGTTGGATAGATAAAACATGTAAGCAAAACAACAAAAACACTCATGAAAAGTCAACTAATGGTAAAAGCATGATAGTGTATTCAATCAACCAACAAGCATGGATTAAGGGCTTACAATATGTGTCAGGCACTGTGTAGCAGGTGGTAAGTCCACAAATACAAAAAATGAAAAAATATGTAGGTCGTCCTCAAAAACAGACCACACCTCTAAAGTCAATCAATCGATGAACATTTAATATGTTTACTGTGCTAAGTACTGGAAATGAGGCCTCTTTGAAAGGAATAAACACAGAGTGAAAAATAACCAAAAATTACCATGAAAAATACATTTATTATAAAAACTGGAGGGTTGGGAAAGAGGTAGGAGTTTCCCAGGGCTGCTAAAAAGAAGGGGCAATGACCTGCAGTATCTTGTGACAGAGAAAGTTAACAAAAAGAGCTAGTAAGGACTAATTACAAATTCCATTCTTGAAGCTCATCACCTACTGAAGAAGGCTAAGGAATGTGGCAAAAAAAAAAAAATGACTGGAGCTCAATTATAATTGTATTCAGATTTTTTATGATCTTATGATCTGATTATGGGGGAGAAATGGGAGTGTGGTCATTTGAACCAAGAGTGCATATGTGAAATGGGAGTGTGGTCATTTGAACCAAGAGTGCATATGTAGCAATTGAATGATAAGGAGAACAAGACAACTCACTGTAGGCTTGGAAGTTAAAGAAGTTTTGTATGTAAAGCTTGCATTAAGCCTTGTATGAAACTTGAGCAGGGCATCATTGGATGTTTCCTCTCTAAAAAAAGAAAGCAAAGAGAGGGCTTGACTGGGAGGGGGAAATGGCATAAGAAAGAAAAGTACAAGTTGCTTTGGGGATATAGTAGTAGTTAGAAGGTGGATTGGAGCCAAGTTTTGAAGGATTTAGAATACCAAGGAATAAGTGAAAGTATTTGAGTGGGAAAATGCCAGGATGAAAACAGTATTTCAGAAAGTTTATCCCAATAGCAATGTTCAGGATAAATCAAAAGAGAGTGTGATTAGAGGCAAGAATACCAGTGGGGGGGGGCGGGGTGCGCAGGGCTACCGCTTTAGGCCAGGTGTGTGGGGATAAGTGATTTGAATCAGTGGGATGGGCAGTGGGAAAGGATAGGGTGAACATGAGAGTATTAATGAAGGAAGAATGATTAAAAGAATTACAGAATTTGTGCTGGAGAGGACCTTAGAGATGTCTAATCCTCTCGTTTTACAGGTGAAGAAACTAAGGCACAGAGAAATGAAATATTTAACGGTATGACACAATCAGGACTATGATCCAGGTTTTTTGACTCTAGTATGGTTTTCGTTATAGGACTCGTTATAGGTCAAGGTTCTAAGTAGTCAGTACTTCAAGTTAAACACTAAGAGTCAAAATGATCATTTTAAAGATTGCCTCAGTAAAATCATTATTTGTGACTCAAGAAAACTTGAGGTAGAACCTATTATATTTCATTACAATTTGTCTAGTTAGTGAAAATACCAAGTTTTGCTAGTCATGTCAACTCGAACTGAAACACGGGCCACTACAAAGAGTTAGAAATTTAGAGGCTGCCCATCAATTGGGGAATGGGCTGAAGAAGTAGTATATAATTGTCATGGAATACTATTGTGCTGTAAGAAATGATGATGAGGCTGATTTCTGAAAAATCTGGAAAGATTTATTTAAACTACTGCAAAGTGAAGTGAGCAGAACAAGGAGAACATTGCACATGGTAACAGCAATACTGTATGATAAAGAACTGTGAATGGGCCTGGAGTCAGGAATAACAAAATTCAAAACCTACCTCAGACACTAGCTCTGTGATCTTGGTTAAGTCACTTAACCTATTTGCCCTCAGTTTCCTCAACTGTAAAATGAAGATGATAATACTACCTGCCTCCCAGGGTTGTTGTGAAGATCAAATGAGATAATAATTGTAATGCACTTGGCACAGTGCCTGGCACATTGTAGACTCAATATAAAATTACAGTTGTTATCTCTAGCTTGCTTATCCAAACATATGTTACTATACTTTATGTATTTAATGCTCAAGTCAAACTAGTCTACTGACTGTTCTCACACCAGAAGTCACTCTCTCCCATTTTCACAGACTGTCCCTCAGGCCTAGAAACTGCTGTTTTCACCTCTGCTCCAGAGAATCAGTAGCTTTTGTCAAAGCACAGTTCCATTTCCCCCTTCTACGTGCCACCCCCCTAACTTGCCTATATATGTTTTGTGTTCATTTTTATGTATGCATGTTCCCTAATAGAATTTAAGTTCTTCATGAGCAGAATGTTTGCCTTTCTTGCCTTTCTCTTTGTATTTCTAGTGCCTAACGCATGGTAGGTCCTTAATAAATTCTTGTTGACTGATTTATCCTTATTAAATCAGATTGTCAAACTTGAATACTGAGAAGGAATATATAGAACTAAGAAGCAGGCTTTGAGGAAATCTACTATTTACAAAAGGGATTTTTCTCCTCCTTTCTACAGGAATAATCACATAATTTTTAAAAAAAAATTATAAAAATAAATTAAAAAATTTCAATCTTCACTTTTATACGATTTTGAAATTTTTCCCCTTCTCTCCTCCCCAAGATAGTATGCAATCTTATAGACACTATACTGTACAATCATATTAAAGATATTTCTACATTAGTCACATTGTGAAAGAATCAGAAAAAGGAAAAACCACAAGGAAAAAAAGAGAGAAAATAGTATGCTCCGAACTGCATTCTGATTCCATAATTATTTCTCTGGGTGTGGATGATATTTTCCATCATGAGTCTTGGAATTGTCTTAGATCTTTGCATTGGTGAGAAGAGCTAAGTCTATCAAAATTGGCCATTGCATAGTGTTGCGGTTACTGTATACAATGTTCTCCTAGTTCTGCTCACTTCACTCAGCATCAGTTCATATAAGTCTTTCTAGGTTTTTCTGAAATCCGCCGGCTCTTTATTTCTTATAGAACAACAGTATTGATATACCACAACTTGTTCAGCCATTCCCCAACTGATGGGCATCCCCTCAATTTCCAATTCTTGGCTACCACAAAAAGAGCCGCTATAAATATTTTTGTACATGTGGGTTCTTTTTCCTTTTTAATTAATTCTTTAGGATATAGACCAAGTAGTAGTATTGCTGGATCAAAGGATATGCAGTTTTATAGCCCTTTGGGCATAGCTGCAAATTGCTCTCTAGAATGCTTTGATCAGTTTGCAACTCCACCAACAATGCACTAGTGTCCCAATTTTTGCACTTCTCCAACACTTATCACTTTCCTGTTTTGTCATATTAGCCAATTTGATAGGAGAATTTCACATAAATTTAATATTAATACCATACTTTCCTGGGTTTTTTTTTGTTCTGCCACCTTTTCTTCATTACATAGATACATTTGTTATTTCTCTTTTTAAAAAGATCTTTTTCAAATCATTACCATATAAAATGATCCTGAAAAACAGAAGCCATTAGACTAAACGACCTAGACTATCTGATCATTTGAGGAGTGAATGGATTCTCAAAAATTATTTGTGCAAAGTTAATGAATAGGAAAAAAAAACAAAATAAAACAAAACTATTGTTGACACCTGACAAATATTTGTGTGTGTGTGTGTGTATATATATTTATGTATAAATATATATATATATATGTGTTGGTCTGTAATTTTTAAAAAGCAACCAATAGCAATTTTTGTGAGAAACAAACTTGACAGAGGAATTAAATGTTTAACTTTATTTTCATCCAAGTCTACATCAGAAACACTCAAAATAAACACTATCGCTCTTGGAGTGTTAATGTGAACTACAATTAAACAACAATAAGCATCTGTGCCAAGCACAGTCCCATATTACATGTTGAGGTTACAAAGATAAAAATGAATCAGAAAGTATGCCCTTTTGAGGGCAGGAACTATCATAGGAGTTAATATGTAGACATCCAAGTACATACAAAATATGCTCTCAAATACACAAACGAATTTACAATCTCACTGAGTTTGATATTCCCCATAATGATGTAGATCAGAACCCTCTCTGCCTGTCCATATGGTCCCTGTCCTCCCATAAATTTGTACCAGGAGGTTCACTCAAAGTCCTGGAATCATTCCTCAGTTTCTTCTAGCAATGCAAGGATACCAGCAGAGCACATATGTTGCTCTGCCTGTTCTGCCTCTTCTCTCATATGTGAGCTTATTTTCTTTTCTTATGATAAATGCATCCTTTACTGCTATCCTTCAAAGGGCCTTTTAAAGGTTATATACTTTAGCTTATTTCTAGTAGGTGTTTCTCCTTAGGTGGAGAGAGTGCAGAGAACTGAGCTTGGGGTCAGGATTACTCGAGATCAAATCCAGCCTCTGACACTAGCTATATGACTCTGGGCTGAAATTCACTTAACCTCTGTTTGCCTCTACTTCCTCATCTGTAAAGCAAGGATAATAGCATATACCTCCCAGGGTTGTTGTGAAGATCAAATAAAACAATTATGGTAAAGAGCTTAGCATGGTCCCTGGCTCATAGTAAGTTCTATATAATACTAGCTATTATTATCATTATTATATTCATTTCCAGTTCTTTGGAAATAACTATACAATGTTTCACAGTTATGCAGCAGTCCTCATGGGAGATGCTTGAGAGTCTAAGACGGGCCTCAGTAAGCAAACGCTTACTTGCCAAGCAAAAAGAGATGGAAGCTAAAAGCAACAAAGATTTAGAATATAAACTTATCTGCAAGTCTAAGAACCTTATTTCAAATCATACTCTGCTATATATGACATAAGTGACCTTAGGCAAGCAAAAACCTCTTTAGTCCAAGTTTCCTTATCTGTAAACATGAGCCTGATAAATAGATATTCAACTCTCAAGTAGATTTTTCTTCCACAAAGTATTTTAAATGTTTTACCTAAATGCAGACACAAACCAAGTATGCTATTAGATGAAATTTACTTTTTGTACGTCTGATAAGCAGGTGAGAAGCAATCCAGTCTACAGGTTGCATAAGACTACAAATGCCTGTTCTTTTTACTTGATAATCAGAGTAGCACTCACTGGTTGAGACTTCTTTGTGTATTGTGAATGGTATGAAAAGTTTTCAAAATACCACTGAAGATGAATGTGGATGGACTGAAGCCCTCTTCTATATGATGGTCAGACACGGGTTATTTGGCATAAGGGGGAAGTCAACAAAGTTTAATAGGCTAAGTGTTACTTGCCCAGATTTGTTCAAGAAGTTGATGTTCTTTCCTCCTTTATATTCAGATCACTACCCTACCCCCCTTTCCAATCAAGGGCATATAAATCTATAATTTGTTTCTTATTTTAGTTTTATTTTGAAGGATTTTTCAGTGATTTGAAATATGTGAAACAGTTTTATCTTTATTAAGCAAGATTCACATCTGCTTCAATTGGTCATATTTATTATACAACAAACATCATAAACATGTATTGTGGTAGGCATTGGAAAAGACAGTAAACATGTTGATAAGACAAATTCATCATCAAGTTTGTAGTCTACCTACTTACTTCAAAACTTGCCCCTAGGTTTCTGATATACTCTGAAAGATCTTATCTTTTCATAGGTATGTACTCCATATTGATGCATATTACAATACACCTGGGCCTTCTCATCTTTTGCAACTTTTATCTACATTTTCCCACAAAATCTAGATAGTGGACTGAACCAACCTATGGCAGGCCTTTCCTTTGCTCCTTTACTATCTTGAAGGTCATATGGAATACATGGGTTACATCTGTTTTTAGCTCAAACAATAGTTGAGATCTTGAATGGTCTAAGTCACTAGATTAAAAATAAAGTGCCTTTTATGGTATCATACATTTTAGGAAGCTGGTTTTAGAAGAAAAATACTTTACTCCTGTTCCCCTAAAAGGCTCTGTTCTTTTTCACTGCGGTGCCCCTCCATCCATCCCAAAAAAAGCAGTGTTTTCTTGGAGAGATGTGAAAATATGAGGGAAAATGGGAAGGAGGATAGAAATATCACTTATGACTAGCAAAAAGTGAAGTTAACAATTCAGACTTACATTCTAAAGAATTTATTAGGCAGTATATTATTATGCCCATTTTACAGATGAGAAAATAGGATTAGAAAGAAGTGGCTTTTTCAAGATCACAGAGTGAGTTAGCAAAGCTCTTGTGTCAATATCATTAATATTTATATTTAGATATTTCAAGTTTCATTCTTATAGATAAGTAATGCAAACATAGTGGTTGTATTCTGGATCTCTGAAAAAGTGCATGCCTTATAGTTTGGCAAGGTACCTACCACCACTTGGTTAACAATCCCATTCTATATGCAGGAAAAGTACCTATGAGGGGAAAAGATACCTTGAGTACTGATACTATAAACCTAAACAATTAAAGTGACAGCAAATGGTCCAAGGTGGAAGCTTGTCAGGAATGGCAGAATACCCCTCTATGCACAAGAGATCTATTCTGTCCTGTCTTCTCTAGCAGACTGCTCCCTAATCTTGTCCTTTCTATTGGTTGTTTCCTTAGTCTCTATAAACATGCCCAAGTCTCCTCCATTCTCAAAAATCCTTTGTTTGATCCAACCATCCCCACTATCATCCCTTATCTCTCCTTTTTATGGCTAACGTCCCAGAGAAGGCCATCTACAGTAGGTGCTTCCACTTCCTTTCCTCTCCTTTTGACAGGCTAGCTTTTGACTTCATCATTCACCCAAAACTGCTCTCTCTGAAGTTACCAACAACATAGTGCCAAACCTTTTCTCAGTGTTCATCCTTCTTGATCTCTCTATAGCCTTTATCACCACTGATCACTCTCTTCTCCTTGAAGCTTCCTTCTCTTTAGATTTTTGAGACACTACTCTCTCTTAGCTCCTTCTACCTATCTGACTACTCCTCAGTCTCTGTTGGATCTTCAACTGGGTCACGCCCACTAACCATAGGTGTCTCAGAGGACTCTGTCCTGGACCTTCTTCTCTTCTCCCTCTATACTATTTCACTTAGTGATCTCATGAGCTCCCATAGAGTCAATTATCTATTTATCTAGCCCTAACCGCTCTGTTGCTCTCCAGTCTCACATCACCACCTGCCTATTGGGTCTCTCAAATTGAATGTCTAGTAGATATCTTAAACTCAACATGACCAAAATTGAACTCATTATCTTTTCCCCAACCTCCCCCCTCAACCCCACCCTTTCCAAACTTACCTATTACTGTTGAGAGCAGCAGCATCCTGAGTCATCCAGGCTTGAAACCTAGGTGTTATCTTCAACTCCTTACTCTCTCATACACCATATTCAACCTGTTGCCAAAGCCTGTCAATTTGACCTTTGTAACATCTCTTGCATATGTCTCTCTCTTTTCTCTGACACTGCTACCACCTAATCACTTCACATCTGGACTATTTTAATGGCCTGTTGATTGGCTTCGTGGTCACAATTCTCTCCCTATTCTAGTTCATTCTCCACACAGAGGTCAAAGTGATCTTTCTAAAGTTCAGGTCTAACAATATCACTCCCACCCTCTACTCAATAAATTCCAGTGGCTCCATATCATATCTAGGATTAAATATAAAATCATTTGTTTGGCCCCTCTTACACCTTATGCCCCAACTCCATTCTCCTACCCTAATAATCCAGTGACACTTGCCTCCTTGCTGTTTCTTGAACAAGGTACTCTATATCCTGACTCGAGGCATTTTCACTGGCTCCATCTCTACCTCCAGGTTTCCCTAGATTCCTTGAAGTTCCAGATAAAAATCCCACTTTCTACGAGAAGCCTTTCCCAATCCCTTTTAATTCTAGTACCTTTCCCTTTGTTGATTATTTTCAATTTATCCTGTTTGTGCATACTTTTTGCATGTTTTTCTCTCTAATCAGATTGTGAGCTCCTTGGGAGCAAGGAGTGTCTTTTACCTTTCTTTGTACATCAAGCGTTTATCCTAGTGCCCAGCACATAGTAGGTGGTTAATAAATGTTTACTGACTGGTACTAAGTAGGGAAGATATAATTTGTTAAAAGCAAATTAAGCTTTCTTTGAAATACATTTAAATAAAAACATCATGTGTCTAATCCTAAGACCTCTTGACACATTTATATGAATTTGTAAACAAGTACAGAATACAGAAAAGAAAGAAAAATAACTAACTCAAGCCAAAAGTTTAGGTTTTAGAAAAGTTGGAAAAAAAATATCAGAAATATTGAACTAAATTTGTCTGAGTCTCACATAAAATCCAAATCCATTAAGGTGGTCATTAAACACAGATTACTCTTATCCTAGAAAGTATGTGCTTTTAAGGACTGTGCAATTTTTTACTTCTTAGGAGATGAATGAGTCTACTTAATTTTCAGGAATAATAACAAAATAAACAAAAAGAGTCATGCAGTTTGGCCTTCATTAAAGTCATGAGATACTTAACATCAAATCATTAGATAAATTATTCAGGCCATAGAACCACACTAGAGACTTTAGGGAAGTCTCTACACAAAACTTCCTTTGGGGTCCGGGTAGTCCTAATATGACCTTCCTAATATGACTACCTTTAGGATAGTCCACTGGAATAACTGAGTGGCTATGCATAATGATGTTTTGATATCCAAGCACTGAAGGGCATTGAGTGACTTAATTCATGTGGAACTGAGAGTATACCATTAGATCAAACTTGAGGAGCAGTTTTCTGACCTCAATATTGCCACCATAGTCAATCTGAACTATGAATTATCTTACTCATATTTATTTTCCCAAATAATTCCCTACTTATGGTAAAAACTACATAGTAAAGTAATAGATCAATAATTAGGCATTTTACCTGCCTCGAATGCTAAGCTGTTATGAAGGCAAATAAAAGCAAATTAGTTCAAATGAGTTACAATAACATCGATTCATGTACTTTCAGAAGGAGCCTACCATCTTCAAAATGGGGGAGAAGAAGTGGGAGTTGGGGAGAGGAAAAAACATTTTTCCAACTTTTAAGTCCAGAGATATACAAACACATATGTGTGTATATGTTTACACACACACACATAAATATAAATAGGACATACATTTTATTGCTAAAGTATTGGCCTCCAGGTGATGAATGTGTCAGAGTACAAGGTTACAATCTATATCAGTGAAGTTGAGGATTAATACTTATGAAATCAAGGAACTTTTGAAGTATTGAAAATATGAACACAAATAGCCAATTACATATAATCTATACATAGTAATCTGTAGCAATTATTTATCCACCTTCTAAGGAAAGCAGAAGCAATTCTTTAATAAGGTTGTTTTGCAAAGAAACTTCAATCAATAAACATTTCTTAAGTGCCTATTGTGTACCAGGCACTCTGCTAAGCATTGGTTCAACACTGTGTTGTTGTCTTTAGGGCCAAAAAGACAGAAAGATTCTACATTTGGAATATGATTTAAAAGAATAAGTATAAAAAAATTCAACTATGAATAACAGAGATGTTCCTGTATTTTGTGACCATGTGCTACCATGATAAAAATGCAACATGTGGAAATATAACTGCCTTACTTTTTCCATTCTAACCATGTGAAGACAAGTCATAATATTAGATGTATTTTAGATAGTAGAGAGCCCATTTGCAAAGAAAGACAAGCTGAAGAAAATGCATAATAGTTCTATTAAAAAATATCATGAAAATAAGATAATCAGCTTCTAAGTTAAGTAATCCTTTTTCATGTGTTCTCATTCAGGTGCATTCCAAAAATTAACTTAGTAAAGAAGATAAAACTTATTGTATATAGAAAAAAGGAACAAAATGTTAAAATCGAACCATGTTTACTATCTATTTTCAGATAGTACATTGTTAATACCACCGGTTATGGAGGGACCGTGTCATGGAAATGTCTATACTAAATAAAGCATAAGGAGTAAATCATATTGGTAGATAAATAAAATTGATTTTATCTATTATAACACTGCCAATGGTATAAACATGACAAAAACAGTCTTTACATGCATGGGGGATATAGGCTAAACATACAGTTGTCAGCACATTCCTTTACTAGAATGTGATCATCTGCCACAAAGTACACAAGCTCATGCACATGAGTTCACAATGCCATGCATAAACAACAGCGTGCTAGATACTCCTACCACAAAGTGTAGATGCTCTCCCCCACCCCGTGAGCCACCGCCAGCTCTGGAGCTGTTGCTGTGGAGTTTGGTTACCCATTTCCAAGACATGAACGGTGTCCTTTGGAGAATCTTGTTCCCTGTGCCTGTAAGTATTCTTATTTTTATATTTTAATCATGTTTGCTACCAAAATGTAAAGCATATAACTGGAAAGTTTGGAGTAGACTTTTGCAAAAGTGGAATATTATTAGACATTTTATCCAAAGCTCCCATGATAAACGCCATCAATGGAGGGCAACTTTATGTCCACAGATTTAGATGGATGCAATTATTAGGTAAGAATTTTCCTAAATGAGAGCAAATATTAGTCTCCAAGAGGAACATATTGATTTCTAGCTCTTAATGGACTTGGTAATATTCTTACAAATGACCAGATTAACATATGAATGTAGTTTGATTTTAAATACTGTATTATTTAACACATTTTTAATAAAGAGAAATCTTCACTTATATGATTTTGAGTTGTAAAACACGTGCAAATTTGGATAAATCATATTAACCAATAAAAGTGGAATATAACAGAGATGAAATGACTAAAATGGTTCCCTTCCTAAACTAGACTAAATATAATTTGGTATTTGGTACAGAACCTATTAAATTACTAGAGTTCATAAAGCCACAGAGTGAGAATTTTAGGACTGAAAGAGGTCTTGAGTGGTCGGTCATATATTCTAGCCCAGTACCCAGAGATAAGGTTATGGTGCCATTCCATAGAAATTAAATCATTCTTGAATGCTCTGTGAAGCACTTAAATTTAGGGGAGGAAGTAGAGAAAATTAAAATACAGCCAACTCTCAATAATAATGGGGGACAGGATGGATAAGTAAAATCCAGATATTCTCCCAAAAATCTCATGTTAATAAATTTCATTCTCCTCTAAACTTTGTATTAGAGTTATTAGCAAGAAGGAAAACAAACTCAAATTTTACCTTCTCTCTCCCCTTGAAAAGGTCTAGTTGAAGTGTCAACAAGTACTATTCTGGACTAGACTGGGTGTATATGATTGCAAAATGCAGGAAGAATTAGATTTTTAACTAAGATTTTCCACAGCAATCTGATTTATGAGGATCTTCTATCTTGGTGCAAGTTATGAGGAATAATAATAATATTTATTTACATAGTTCTTTAAGGTTTTCAAAGTACATTCCTTAAAACAACCCTGTATGGAGGCATTATCAATCATCCTTATTTTGCAGATTAGGAAAATGAGATTCAGAAAAGTTAGATATACTGCCCTAGTTCATAGGTCAGAGATATAGCAAGTGAAGAAATAGAACTTGAACCCTGGCTTTCAGATTCCCAATCCAACTCTCTCTCGTGTATCATACATACTACGCTCAAGGGAAGACAGAGAAGAACCTGGTTTTATAAATCTTTCAAAAAATGAGTATCCAATAGCAAAGTGACAGTCACTTACCACATCAGTATCATTTGCTACATCAGCTTTTTCTCTTTTGAACATTTACTATTCAAGCTCTCACCAAGTTAAATTTGCTTAGTCTGTAAGATTTACAAGTTGTAGGGTTTGGGGATGACAGTTTTATTTAACATAAACATAAACCACAATGACCTGGTGTGATAAACACAAGCCTGAGACTTTGAGAGCTGTGTCTTCTGACTGTCAGACAACTTAAATAAAGTTCAGTATCTATCTCTGCCTCAGTTCCCTTTTAGTAAAACGGAGGTAACGATGACAGTATTGAACTACTTCATGGAGCTGATGCACAAGATTGAAACGTAATGAATTTTACATGACTCTGAAAATATAAATTAGTTTTCATTTATAATAACAATCATTAGCTAATTAATGGAAAATATGCCTAGTAATTAATCACATATAGCCTTTGGTGATTTGAAAAAAATGTAACTGAAGTACAAATGATTTCTTATATCTCTTGCACACAGTGGCTATACCACAGTGCAAGATTGTAACAGAACAGAATTAGCATTAATTAGCATTAGCTAGCATTGAATATCAGGTTATTGTTATCATGTTTATAAAGAAAATTGAAACAATCTTGCCTGACACCAAAACAGAAACAAAGTTGTACAGTGAAAAGCAGTAAGAGAAAGTTTTCCACAGTGAAGGGAGCCTATGACAACTCAGCAGAGTTTTAATTCACAGTTTCGATGCATATTTAAAGACTGATCATTTTGCCTCAAAAGGTCATGAGATTCTAAAAGGCAGTCATATTGATTTCAAATGTATAAAGACTATGTATATACATTTCATGACACTCTTTATCCTTTAATTCTTTTACATTCACAGTAGAACTCTTAAACTATGAAAAATGGGGAAAGCCAGCACTAATAAGACAATTTAAAGGTTGCTATATCAAAAAACAACTAAGTTTGTTTGTTCCAGGGGAACCTAGTAGCGTATCTCAAAATGTATAACTAACTGTTAACAAGGAGTTTCACTGTATTTGTCATATAATGCAGAAGAAAGTGCTTCATATGAAAAAAAACCTCACGGAAAATAAAAATTTGTTATTTTGAAAAGAATGTTATTTTACGTATTACTTGGCTTGTTCCTATAATCAGTATTTTCACATATTCATATTTTTTAAATATCATTTTTCTTAAAGACTTTTAGAATGAATTACTTTTTATAGAGTAAAAGAAAAAAATCACATTGTGCAACTTCATGTTCCAAACAAAAAAATTAGAAAAGTTACTAAATTTAATATATCTTTAGAAGACATTTTGAATGTCTGGTAAATAATTCTTCATTATCTTAAAAAAAATAAGAGAGATTTTAGTTTTAAGTAGTAAAAAAAAAAGAAGAAAATGCAAACAATTAAGTCATTATTTTCCCACAGAAAATGTTGTGATAGGGAAAGCAGATATTAGGGTTCTAATGGAAATTATAGGTCTAGAATCTACTCTTCTTGTCTTTCAAACTCTGCAGTTTTGCACCAATAAAAACAGGGAAAAGTTAAGAGTATGTATTTTATATTTGGATGATTTTCTTTATACATTATTTAATAAAAGAAAACCAGAAGATAAAACTATTATTTAAGAAAGATATTTATAACAGAATTCATTAGTATATTCTGTAGATAAAGTTATATAGTTAATGGCAATATTTTGAAAGTTAACAGTTTAAATACATGTCCTTTTACTACCTCCTAAATAAAAGCAATACCTTCAATTAGGTTATAAAGCTATATAAGAATAAAGCAGTTTATTTTTCTGTTGTTATTAACAGAACTTTATGAAAATACTTCTTGTTCACATCAGGAATATTTTATGCTCTTTAATTTTAATTTTTCAATCTGAAAAGCCAGTATATTACATATCTGATATATTAAGACTGTCACACAAAGTATGTGTGAACTAAGTTGCATACGTGATGTATAGAAGTAAGAAAAACTGACCATGTTTATAAGGCAGTAACTTCATATTTTGATTTCACAATGTTTAAAAGGGCCATTTACAATTATTTGTAATTTTATCTTCAATTTATTATATTGCAGCGTTTATACATACAGCAGCAAAGAAGTAATAAAATTACAACTGTTACTAAAATTCAAGTCCTTCACTTACCTCATCTGGGTTGGCATTAAAGGTGAGACTGCCTTCATCTAGCTGCATATACAGTCTTCTAAAGGAAAATCCTAGAGGTGGGTTCTTATTGTATATGGAACAGTGACCCCAAGTGGATTTGCACAACCTATAAAAATGAAAGTAAATCAAGCACACAGAAAAATGCTATAATTTAAACTTGCATACAAATGACAATGTATTAAAAGTCTATGTTACAAATTTAACTTTGATAATGTTAGTTTCCCAAAAGCTTAAAGATTTACATTTTGGATTTTATTTTTGATATTTTAAAAGAAAAGTTTATACACAGGCCTTGAGCTTAGTAATACTGCATTATTAAACTTAGTTGAGATAAAAATCTATCCAATAAATCTGTAGAATATAATCAGATAATACTGTCTAGGTAAGGATTTTAATTCCTTCCTTTTTTTTCCCCACTACCTAGTAACAGATCATATAATGAACAATAATGAGTATAATCATAGTAATTTGTTTTACTATATCTTTCGAAACCTTTTAGATCTTTATCACAGAGCCAGAAAATTGTAAAAAAGTTTTCCAAAAACCTTTAAGCCAACATTAGCTCTATTTCTCCTTAGAAATAAATATTCTTGTGTTTTTTTAAAGCCAAAAATATATTTAACTTGAGAGTTGTTTTCCAGTTGTGTAGAAAAGAACAGGATCTTAATTATGGCAAAGAAATAATTTCCAAATATGAAATTAGGATATGGCCAAGATGATAGAGATCAACCAGGATAACATCTAATGCTATCCAGACAGAGGCTGTTGAGATACATTTTGATATAATATTCACCATAAAAGCATATTTTGAGGGACTAATTCATGAATCCACTTGTATAAAATTCTACAATTTGTTTTATCATATTGCCTGTAATGAACATATACTCAAGTACAGTTTCTCTTAGACTCATGTCTTATTTCTACCTTAACCTCTCTTGTCATATAACTGAAGTACAGAGAAAAAAGGAATAAAAGTACATGATAGTCTTAGCATAAACTTTTAGATACGATTTATAAAAAGTAGAATATTCTGATATTTTAAAAATTTTACTTTTTTAAAACCTCAAAATGAAATATTTGATTCCCAAACCACGATTATGTTGTCCTACTTTGACTGGCCACTGTTTTAAGGATTCTCTCTCTCTCTCTCTCTCTCTCACGCTCTCTCTCTCTCCATATGTGTGTGTGTGTGTGTGTGTGTGTGTGTGTATGCGCATGTATGTGTGTGTATATATATAAAACATGTACGTGTTACATATATACACATATATATATATATATGAATACACAGTTTTATTCAAATGAGTAATGTATGTGAAACGCTTTGTAAACCTCAAACGCTGTATAAATATTGTTTAGTTGTTTTTAGTCGTGTCCAAATATTTGTGACCCAATTTAGAGTTATCTTGGCAGTTACTGGAATGGTTTGCCATTTCCTTCTCCTGCTCATTTTACAAATGAGAAAACTGAGGCAAACAGTGTTAAGTGATTTACCATAGCTAGTGTGTGAGGCTACATCTGAACTCAGGAAGAGGAGTCTTCCTTACTCCTGGCAATGGGCATATAACATATAAATGTTAGCTATTTATTATACCATATGTGTTATTTTATATAAAATTATTTAAGATATCTGAAAATCCTCTAGAAAAGTCCTATTCTGAGGCCTCACTGTGACAAAGAAAGTGACCATGAATTCCTCAAGATTGTATCAGTAAGCATAGGTGAATAGGTCATACTGAGCTGGGAAGGCTTTTATTACAGACCCTACTGTTTTAAGGTATGTATAAGCCTATGTGGTAGAGAGGCTCATTACCAGGGGCTTGGCCACCAAGTGATGATTTTTTTTCCAGTCATAGATACTCATGAATAATGGTTATTAATGTTGGAGGGATTGTGACTGGTGTTAGTGGTTGGAATACCAAAACTTATGAAAACATGCATTTGATAAGCATTGAAGCATAATTATTCAAATTAATGACAAAATTTGAACTGACATTTTATTAAGGGCCTGTTATGATACAAAGCATATGTGGTTTAAAAAATAAAAATAAAAACAGTCCCTATACTCAGGAACATGTTTTCTACTGCATACGTATACACATAAGAGTTAACACAAATATTTTACAAAACACATATATTCTAAGAACCATAATCAAACAATACATAAGCCTCAAAACAACGATGAATATAATTCAATACTTGGGGAGAAAACATATAGACAAAACTGTCTTTGATAATAAAAGTTACCAAAACTCAGATTTCAGTCTCAAAAGGGTAAGAAGCATTAATTAAGCCATTATGGGTTTAGAAATGAAGTTTAAAATTAAATTCAGATAACTAAGTCATCCTTAATTTTATTATAAATTGAAAACCCTCTACATTTGCTGGGAGCAAAATATCAAATGGAAAATATCAGAATGAACTAGTGTTAACAAACTTTAATTTCCACTTATATACACACACTCCAAATTTTTTTGATTTAATAGTAATATGTTAAAGTTATCTACAATTTCATAAGATCTAATGAGAAAACCACATTTTATTATGAAACTATTCACTTTTGATATTTATTTTGATGACTTTAAAAATTCTTTTCAGTTAAGTAAGAGCTAGAGCTTTCACTCACTCCTACACTATGTTAAAATGAATGTAACTTTATAGTTTCCCTAAAACAAGGTATTAACATGAAGACATTACTGATTACACTATTTACTGAGAGATTACATTTATATTTAAGGGACATATATTGTACTGATGCTCTACTCCTATGATAAAAGAGCTCTAGTAGTCATGGCATAGGCTAACAAATTTCTAACAAAAAGACTTCTTTTATCTAAGAAAAAATTTTACTCTAGAAAACTTGCAAGAAAAATTATATTTTTAAAATCTAGAAGGAAAAATATGTGAAAATTGAGTTTCAATAATAAACTTGGCCAAATTTTTAGTGTTCAAAAAAATGTAGCCTTTGACACGGTCACTGTAAACCTAAGATGATCGTATAGATATACTGCCTTTAGTTTGTGTAGTCAGCCAACTTTCTCAGATTTACAATTTACATTTTAACTTCTATGTAAGTGTTGGTCCATTACATTCAGTTCTCAAATATTCAGCTGTGCTGTCCAGGCCTTTTGCTTTTCCCTTTCTGCCAGATAATACTTGGTCACTTCATTGCTCGTTAGCACTTACCAGTAGGTGGTCGGAGGTAAATAAAAAGCAGATGAAACTCCAGCTGGTCAGTTTTGCTGTGTTAGCAGCTTTAATACAAGGTCTGGTAGAGATGGTGTTTGCTACTAATGTCTAAAATATGGTTTTTGAATTATTTACTACTGAGACATTTTATGTTTGTTTGTTTTAAACTTACTCAGTAACACCCAGACTCATTTGTGGAAAATGTCATAAACATAATGGAAACAAATCAAAGAAAAGTATGATAATTTCAGACACCCTTAAATAAGAAACCCATCCTGAGAGTTCACTCTGTTTTTGGTACAGATTAAATTTACAAAGTAAAAGAGTATGTTACCTTTCCTCCCTCTGATCAAGTAACCTTTATTTTAATTAACAAGTAAAAAAACACTCTCTTTTTGTACTATCACTGTTTTCCAAATGTCAGATATTGGGTCTACTCGTGGTTTATTTTGAACAAATAAGATAAAATGTGCATGTGAACTCATTCGGCAAAGTCTAATAGAAATTTTTATCACATGAATCTTTGCTTTAAAGAGAACACTTTGAAATTATGGTGCAAATGTAATTATTTTTATACCATGCAGTGTTGGGTTTACAATAACTTAGGCTTGCCAAGAAAAGGCTGGCCTGGTGGTGGAGAGGAGTAATATTTAAACATGAATGCGATGCAAAGCCCAAAAGGTTATCAATTAAACTTTTTTTTTTTAAAACCTCAAAAAGGAAAACAAACAGACAAGCCCAAAAAACTTACCCTTGCCAGAGAAGTTCATCATTAGCAAGGTCCTGCCAAACACATGAAGCCAGGCAAAGATCAGTTGCATTCAGGTATGACAAAATGGTAAAACTTAGTTCAGGAGGCAGCATTTCCAAATTAATGAATCCTTCCTGTTCTTTAGATTTCCTTGTTTTCAAAAGATGATATATGTCAATGCCCCCTTGGGCTTGTTTTCGATGGTTTGCATTAGAAATGTTGCTAGCAGCCATCCTCCTACTTTGCTCTCTTGTTAGGTAGCCTTGCTCACTATAGCCTTCCTGTTGCAGTTGCTGGTTTCTAGCCACTCTCCACAGCCCTTGACCCATCTGCAAGCCTGTGAAATTCAGAAAAGGAGCAGCACAATATAATAAGGAAAAGAAATGAAAAGGTACATGCCCCTTCCAGTGGATTAACTAATTGACATAAAGTAGTGTTAGACAACCACTTGGTCTGAAGATAAACTTCTTGACAAATGTATGGTAAAACTGGCATGGCATTGCAAGGCTAGCTGTGAGGCATGACAATGGTAAAATTGGGACAAAGAAAGTTGTAGAAATGTTTACTTTGACTATCACCTCTCTTCTAGTTCGCTGACAAACTATTTTTAAAAATCTGCAGTTAACATAATCATTTTTCACATGGTAACATGTAAAAGTTAGCAATGGCCTTAGGATGTACAAATTATTATTACATGGACTTATGGGCTGGTATTAAATAGCGCTCTGATTATAGCACAAGACTTTAGTTAAAAAGGTTCCTAGACCCTGCTTTTTATCACAATGAAGCAAAGCTAAACTACCCCCCTTTTTACCAAAATCCCAGATGTGTAACAGCTGTGTAACTGGCTTTTATTTTGTTAATTCTTGCCAGTTACACTTATGTTGTAGACTGTAATAAAATGTAACATAGGCCCTGAAGTCTAATTTAGCAGTCTTGTAAATTAGACACCTAGATCTCAATGATAAATATTTCAGTAACAACTTGTTTTTACTAAAAGAGACAATTAGAGTCTACCCAGAAAAAAAAGCCGATCACACCTTAAAAAATAACCTAGTTTCCCAAGGAGATGCTGAGGAAAAGATGAGTAGTTTCTTAAAAAAAACAAAACACAACTTTTTGTTAGTAAGGAAAAAAGGAAAATTTTATGTCATGGTAGCTTTTTACAACAATTAACATTTTCATGATTTGTTCCTCTTCAAGGGAAAAAAAAAACCCTCTACTATTGCAACTCCAAGCCTGCCTCAAACTGTGTGACACTGAATAAGACATTTAACTTCTCCATGTCTCATTTCTTCATCAGTAAAATAAGAGTTCAATTGGACAGACTCTCAGGTTCTTTCCAGCTCTAAATCTATGATCCTATAGACTTCCAAAGCACTTATGTTGCGTTGGGTATAAAGGTATGTAAAATTATGATGATAAATATTTTAAAAATCAAGTACTAAACAGGATTATTAAAATAGCCCAATACTTTCAGAGCATGTTCTTAACTATAAGTTTGGTTTTAATAACCTGTGCAGAATGAGGACTAAACAAAAAGCTAAGAATTCAGAAAACTTTGAGAAATTTGAAAATATAGACTAGAATTTGAAAGAAAGCTATCAGTTGGGGCAGCTAGGTGGCACAGTGAATAGAGCACTGGCCTGGAGTCAGGAGGACCTGAGTTCAAACGGGGCCTCAGACACTTGACACATTTACTAGCTGTTACCTTGGGCAAGTCACTTAACCCAATTGCTCTGCCTTCCCCCCTCAAAAAAAAAAAAAGCTATCAGTCCAAAGTGGTTGGTATTTTAGGGGTGAGAAAAGACAAGATCTCATTTATTTGTACATTTTGTGAGTTAGTAAGTCTTCAATAAATCACATACTCTGTGACATACCACTAAGGTCTGTTGAAAAAAAATCAGTTTAGGAAGTAATGAAGCATTATAACAATTATAATACTAATATTAGTAGTAGCTAACATTTATGTATGTGTCAGCCATTGTGCTAAACACTACAATTATTATCTCATTTCATCCTCACACCAATCCTGGAAGGTATGTGTTATTATCTTCCCAATTTTACAGATGAGGAAACCGAGGCAAACAACTTAAGTGACTTGCCCAGGGTCACAAAGCTAGTAAATGTCAAAGGCTAAATCTGAACTCGGGTCTTCCTGACTTGAAGTCTGTGCCACCTAGATGAATTTTAAAAGCTCACTCCCTCTTTCACCTACTTAAGAACTTTTTGCCTGAAGCCTGACAGCTTAAACTTTAAGATGGAAAAAAAAAAGTAAATATTCTCAAATGATTCAAGTACCTTTGGTTGTATGTTTTAGGACACTGGCAAATCACAGATGATTTTTTTACTTAGCAGAGTGCCTGGCACACAGTAGATGCTTAATAAATATTTACTGACTGATTAATTACCTCTTTTCTCTTTTTGCTACTAACACACAATTAAAAAAAAGTTTTAAAATGCTAGTCTAATTGCTAAACTGGCCTAAAGCTATATGAATTTTTTAAATCTACAAATTATAAGATATGTTAAGTTTATTTAATATAGCATGTCATTTGAAATTTGTAATTAAAACAAAAGTTCTGGTGACTTTTGTGTTCATACAGTTATCATATTTCTTTCCTTTAGAATAATCAAAATAGTCACAGAAAGATGACCAGTAGAAATTAAAAGCGGTCAATTATTTTTAATTTTCCAGTTACTATGAGGATCATAATACATGTATTCAATTTTAATGAATGTCAGACATAGACAATGTGTTTTATATTTCCTAAGATGGTACTGAAGAGCTGAAGATATGTAAATATTGATATAAATAAAATCAAAACTTTTAAAAAATAGGCAGCACCAATTATAGGAAACTTAGGTTTCTATTATGCCATATCATATCAAACATTGAAAGGGCTTAAAAAGCAGTTATACAGTAAATCAAGCTATATTATATGAATTTTAACATGAATTTAACCTAAAAATCTCATCTTGAAAAGTTTTTAAAATTATTGCTGTAATATATTGTTTAATAGGAAACAGTATAAATTTGAGTTGTGGTGTGTTCTAATTCAGGATGTTATTCTACTATCTTTTATGGATAGTCTTCCTTGTCTTCACGTGATACAAGGTTCATGATAATCAGGATAATTAAAGTGGTTGAAGTTTTATTAAGACACTTAACATTAGTTAATGATTTTCAAAAAATTCCCAGTAGGCATCTACCTAGTCTATTGCTGTAAGGTTATAGTTATTATAACCATCCATGGGGTATGGCAAATCTGAGTCCTAAGCCCAGGGTTTGGGAGGGCAATACCATTATGATGCCTGATTAGGACAGAGAGCTAGCAGGAAGAGACATGTGGGTTTGGTAGCTGATACTTTAAAAACAAAAACTAAGAGCAAACCTTCCAGAGGATTATTCACTAGAAATTCTGGGACATGCTAAAAACCCCAGTAGGGTTAAATCTAGATTTTAGAGAAGAGAGTAAAGGACTCATTTGTCAAACCTATGCCAAGGAGAGTGAGTTTACATTCCAGCCTAAATTTTGCTCATTTCTATGATGTGCTTTTTCATCTCATGCCATGGGTATAAAAATTGGTAGAACAGTGTTATTTGTTCCAGGCCATGTATCCTTCTAGGGATGATCCTAATTATTATGAATGGATTATATAGCAGGTAACTTTTCTTCCAAATAAATGCTTTTGTTGTTGTTGTTCCTAAACTTAAAAAATGACATTAAAAGATGTTTCAAAATCGACAAACAGCTAGAACTAACACAGTCATAAATAAGTACAGAGGGCCATACTATATAGAAGAAGAACAGTACTGACTAGAAGACCTAGGTACCAATTTGGCCACTAACTAATTTGTAGTGATCTAGTTGTGTGACCTTGGGTATGCCATTTACATACTGTGAAGCTCTGTTTTCTCTCCTCCAACAGTATTGTATTATATGATATACAGAATCAATTCTAGCTCTAACACTCCTCCAGAGAGAATAGTTACATAGTACCATAAAATCCAAGAACTGAAGATTATTTCTGTTCTCTCTTCATTAGCGCATATAGTTGAGAGCAAATTATTTTCTGAATAACCTTTGACATCCTGAATCATTCATTAAAGGGCAGAGAAGAATACATAGTACATATACGTTTGTAACATTTCTGTGGTATAAATCTAAGTAACTTGAAAATGAGATAAAACAAACTCCAAATACTCCATATCTAACACTATTGTATGTAGTATGATTTTAACCCATTATAGAAATGTTAATGAATAATTCTCTTTGGCACTATATCAACTTAACAATCTGATGATGGTAGTAGTTGGCTACGTTTTTATTGCAATTGAATTAGTATTTTTTCCCTTAATTTAAAAGGCTGTAGAGCCAAGGATCCAAGAAATTATTGGCCTACCTGACTTGGGTCCTTGCCACAAAATTTTAGTAACTCCTGGCTGGCTTTTCTGGCATATAGATGAAAGGGCATAAGTAGGCCCAATTTAAAAATTTGCTTCAAACAAAACCTTTCTTCTCAGGAATTCCACACAAGGTAAGCAGGTTAAAAATATCCATTTGCCAGTTAATGAACCTTTAGAGTCAAATTCACTCTTTAAAGAATCCATAAATACACTAACAATATGGCTTATTTATACTCAGGAAATAACTTAAGTTTCCCAAAAGAATTTGGATCAGTAAATTTTTTTCTCCAAGAGTTGTGAACATAACTAGCATCATAGTAAAATCTCAGTGTTTTCTTTCAGCACTGTTAGGAAATGAGGCATTCAAAGCAAGCACAAAAACAGTTAAATTATAAGCATTAAAAAAATAGAAATCTTTCTAAACTGTTTCATATACTCTGGCTTCTTAAGCATTATATATAAACATAGCTCTGTCCCCTAGTTGGAAGGATTGCCTCCCTTGAACTCCAATAAATACTTGGCACCTTTCTCAAGGTATTTCTATTCAATCCTGTACTAAAGTTACCTCTATATATGTTTTTGTTTCCTTGATAGAAGACTTTTTTGCATCCCCACAGTGCTTATTATTATCACAGGTCCATACAAAGGAAAAGCTCAATAAACATCCGAGGGATGAAAGAAAAACATTGTTTTAATATTACCAGCTTAAAGGCTTCTGAGAACTTTTTTTTGCTGTCCTTTCCTAATATCTTACAGCATCACTGCCTTACTCTCTACAACTGCCTTACCATGTCCCATTCTATACACAAGTACTCTGAACCTGTGCCTCTGAGGGCTAGGAAATGGAGCAACAGGCAGCTAGTGATATGCCCTGCAAACCTGTGAAGCCTCTCCATCTTCTGATTCTGTTATGTCTGGCTAGTCTCTCTATTGTTGGAGTATTTGGTGCTTACTGGCTTTGTGTCCTAATTTCTGGGGTTTTTTCCCCTCTGCTATTCATTTTTCTTTTTTCCTTCGTGTCCTGTGTCCAGTTGTAGCAACCTAAGTAAAACATGGGCATTCAGCTTTTCCTGGCTGTTTTCACCTTGGCTCCCAGTTGTTCAATATTTGTTGTTATCTCACTAATGACTTTTTGGGCTTACTTCTGGGTTTAAGTGTCTTAGTGATTCTGGTATTCTGATAAGCAAAATTTTATTGTATCTTCAACTGAGGCACATAAAAACTACTATAACTACATTACCCATAAATAGCTACCTAGCAAAAAAAGCCATGAAAATGACTGAATTAAATCATTTTTCTTTCCTATGACCTGTCCAAATTTGGTTATAAATTTAAGATCCTCTTCATTAGCTTCTCTGCCTTGTAGTTAACTGTAAGATAACACCTCTCTCCTCAAAAAAAAGGGGGGGGGCTCTGAAAAGAAATATTTTTCTTTCCTTTTGTTTTGATATCATTTTTTCTTTTTTGTTTTATTTTTCAAAACACTGTACACCTATACTGCCATGCAGAAAGGAAATGTCTAAGAAGAAAAAATGTCTTCATATCATTTCGATTTGCATTTGGTTAGTATAAATGTAAGGCTACATTTGATCCCTTCATGTCAAATTTAGTTTCTTCTACTTCTACTTGGCTCCCTTGCTTTAATCCATTATAATCCGGGTTAAATGACTTGCTACCCTATTTCCTTCTTAAATCAACCATATTTCTGACTGACCTTTTCTTATACTACTCACTTAGACAGAACTAAGATATATCCTGACTCTACAGAAGCAGTTCTCATTTTCACACTCCTGTTCCAGTAATTGATTAACTGTATTACATAAAGCTATCTTTGTACAGTAAAAAAAGCGATTAGAATTTCATCTACTTAAATAAAGAATGGGCACAGTTTTACCTCTGCAAAGTGAAAACATGGAATGGAAAATATATAAATGGACAAAAGAGGATATATAAAAAATGTAAATGGACTTTTATTACTTAAAAGATTAAGCCACCTTCAAACATATTAAAAATACTCATTTATAAAGAATATGATTGCAAAGTAAGCAATACATAGTACTCTTTAAGATAGGATATGTTAATTACAAGTTATATGTAGTCATTAAAGCAAGATCATTCAGAATCTGGCTAGCCCCATTACCAGATTACGGTTGGTTATCTCTCTGATCTTAGTTACATGTCAAAGCTATGTGGAATTGTTTGAGGGGGCTAAAAGTTTTACCTACCCCAAAACAACCTCGCCACAGGAATTAAAGTACCCTAAATTCCAACAGTAGAGATTTATTCCCTTATTTACAGATTGTTCTCATCATTGTGGTATTTTTTCAAAATGCAAATACTCCAAATACCAAGATGCCCATAGACACAAGAAAAAGGAAACAGTAAAATAGGGGAAATGTTTAAAGATGGTCAGGTAGGAGACAAAGAGGATAAAGTTCAACTACTTCCCAATTTTGCCCTTTATTATATATAGTATGATATTATCTGCATTTTGAGAGTGAGACTGAATTTATTTTAAAACAGCCTATATTTTAAAATGTCACTAACTTGAGCCCAATTTAGTATGCCTTTGTAATTGTTCTTTGTTAACGCTTAAAGTAACTGATGTTATAAGCTTATACATAATTTCCTGCTCTTCTTAAATGCATTAGTTGGTGAGTAAATATGAAGTAGCCTAACACCACCTTCTTCCACTGATCTAAAATTTTGGGAAGTTCAACACTATGGAGTGGTCTAGATACCATTGGTAAAAATCAAAGAGGGCAGGAACCAGAATTGGAACCCCAGCTGTGCCATTTAGGTAAGTCTCTCATTTCTCTGAGTGGGTCTCAGCTGCCCTGGCTAAAAAATAAAAGCACTGAACTAGCAGGGGTTCTTATCCTTTTTCATGACATTAATCCCCTGGCGGTCTCATGAATCCCTTACAAAGAAGATCAATTATATTAAAAAAAAAAACCAGTTATCAAAATATAAGAAGTTTATGGACTCCATTCATCTGGTTTGAAGAACGGCTAAAGCAGAAAGAACCTGGGGTCAAATATTGATATGATCCTATCAACCCTCAGAGTCTTCAGTGTTGTTTTTAGCACCTGAAATATGTAAACAGCAAGACTGAAGATTTCTGATGATCATCATATATGTGTATATGTACATAGGTGTATATATATATATATATACACATATGTATACCCATATATACATACATATACACACAAATATATAATGATGGCTATTATCAATAAATCCACAATATATCTTTGACAATTGCTGCAGTTTTTACCAATTCCTGGGAATCCCGAAGAACCATGTGTTTATAGGGAAGGTATTTTCCCTAATTATAGTAGTCATGTCTTTAGCACTTAAATACATAAAACTGCAGGCCAGAATAAATTTTTTAAAAATTTCACATGTCATAATGTGCTTTAATTCAATTTAAGAAAAGGTCCCTTTTGAAAGCTATAAAATTTCCCGAGATTAGAGTTTGATGCAGAAAGCCAGACTATATAATAAGAATTGGAAGGGACTTTAGGTGTCATCTAGCACAACATCAACCTAATGCATGAATTCGTTCTATAATACCCATGATAAGTAGTCATTTAGCCTCTACTTTAAAATTTCCTTGTCTGAATAGCCAATTCTACTTTTGAGTTGTTCTAAATGTTAAGGAAATTCTTCCTTATGCTGGACAGAAATTTTCCTACTTGTAAATATCTACCTACAAATGCCCAAGCAGAATAACTAATCTCTTTTCAACATGATAATCCTTCAACTACTTGAAGATCAATATTCATTCTGTTCTAAGCTTTTTCCTTAATGAATAAAGGGGAAATCTTGACTGGCAGACTGATTGCTAAATATGGGCTAATAAATACGGAATACTTAACACTAATGTTTAAAGAGACAAGTTTAATGCTGTAATAATGGTAATGGGGTACAATAGAAGATTACATTTTCTGTCAGAAGACCTGGGTTAAAAAATGTTGTTTCTTCTCATTATTGGCTGTGTATAACTTATGGGCAAGTCGTTTGGCTTTTCTGAGCCTCAGTTTCTTCTCTGTAAAATGTGGGTGTGAGATAAGATGACCTTCAAGGTCCTTTTTGACACTAATTCCCGAGTTGAGTACCATGTATTATTCTGTAGTACTCAAATATTAAGTGAATTGCTTCCAAAAAGTTTTGACAAAACAAAACAGTCACTTCTCCATTGAGTCGTCATAGCCATCATGGATCAAGTATCAGCACCTTCTAAATCTTCAAATAATTTACAGTAATTCTTTTTTGAAAAAAAAAATTCAAACAGCTACAGTTAAACATATGTAACAACATGGACTATATATGTCATGATGGGAATTCTAGTTGGGTCAATTTTAGGTGCAAATACAAGAGACTCAAACTCACATGGTGTGCCTTTTTTTGGTTTAAAATAAAAAGGTTATACATCATAAAGAGCACTGTAATACTCACATAAGTGAAAGGTGACATACATGAATTGATGCAAAATAAAGTGACTTGCTTTAGACGATTTTGTGAATCAACAGAAGCAACAAAAGCCCTCATTACTCCAACCATCAAACTCAATACTTCCTTCTCAATATACTGTCGAAAAGATGAAGCTTTTCTTCATTAAGTGACAAAATAAAAAAGTCACAATATGAATGCTGAAATCTTGAAACTTGAAAAAAATAAAGTATACTGCATTTAATAGTACTATACAATTTTAGAGCAGACAGTACATTCATTTAGCCCAAGGTCATGTCCAGCTTTCATGTCCAGCTTTCTCATTTTACAAATGAAAGAAGCTAAGGCCCAATACCATTAAATGACTTGCCTAATGTCACACAACTACTTTAGTGGCAGATTCGGGACTAGAATTGAGCTCTTCTTGCTCTAAATGTAGGAAAAATTCCACCACACAAGACTGCTTTTGCAATGTTGCAGAAAGGTAAAACTCATTTATCCCCAAATTAAATAATAATATTTTAATTAAAAATCAAAGGTTAGATTGATGGTGTTAAATCATCAATTATGACAACCTGAATTAAATGCACATTGTATTATAAATGCATGTTGTAATGAAAGAATAATGAATAAATCAGAGTTTTTAGCATTCTTTAGTAGACTAGCTACTAAAAATAAGATAAGATATATCAGAATTTTAACTTAAAATTACTTTTCACTGAATGTACTTGTTACAAAAATGGTGGTTATTTTTAATCAACAATATATCCGCTAAAAAATGAAAAAATGTACAAGTGAACTTAAGACAAATTCTCAAATTGAATTTTGCTTTAAAACTCAGAAATATTACTTATTTGTATTCATTCTACCTGAAAAAAAAATTTGATATGATTCTGAAAATTTTAAAATACTGTAAAATAGAACAATTAAACTGGAAAAAGTTACACTTTGGATAAATCAACTCTTTTTAAGTGGGCTTTAATAGGTTTTGGGGAGGGTAAAAAGAAAAAAGTTTTCCCATTTTAAGAAAGGTAAAGCAGAAATGTTCCATATTCAATTTAAATGCAATTACTTCACTTTTTAAAAAGCTTATGAGCTATAAAGAAATTAGAATAACTACTTCCCAGACAATCTAAAGCATTTTAAAAACCAAATACCTGAACTATATCAGCCTAGAACAGAGCTGTGGTAGTGTAAGGTTCCTGCGCTCTTTAGCCAAGTAAGCAAAGGATAGTAAAATCCAGTCTTTTGTGCTCCACTGTTGGGGAGTTAACATCAAAAATGTGATACAAAGAAGGCTGAAAAAATAATTCCAGTCAATTTAGTACAACATGAATAAATTTAGTATATATTACTAAGAATGGTTTCCTGAGTGTTCTGCTTCAGATTTAAATTTGTAGAAGGCCTAAATGATCTTTTAAATTATTTTATTGAAGAATTTTTTGTTTGCTATAGCATAGGTATATAAAAAACCGTTTCTACTTTAGAGTTTGGCATGTTATTGTATGGTTTTTTTATGACAAATTAAGTTTTTCATATTTCTTCAAATGTAATAACAGAAATATATTCCTAACATTCCACATTTTATTATTTCCAAGAAATCTTATTATATATTACTTCCAGGAATATTTTACAATGGTCATTGGATGACACATTAAACAGTACTCTAACGCTTACAATTGTATTATAAGATATCTAGCATTCTTAAATGAAAATATTATTTATATGAGTTAAAAATTAAATAAATTACTATTCTGTATGAGCAATAGGAAAAGGTGACTAACTCTCCTCTGTCAGTTTATGTAAGCTGTTAAGTGCTCACACACATTACATGGCTTTGGGAACAACTGCATCTAATTAAAAAATGATTGATTTTTCTGGAGATTGAAATGGAAGAGAATTGAGTACAGAATTCAGATTACTCAAAGGTGAATGAAATATTCTGCTTCCTGAACTGGTCTGGGGCAAATCCATTCCACTGTCACTTAAATAATATTAAATCTTTGGCATACACTGATTAATCTATACATAGGCGCACTTAAAGCACTCATTCTAAGCCGTGGCATGTCTTTGGTGTCAAAGTAGTGGCATCATTTTAAAGTAATCTATTTTCTGCATCTGATATATTTCTAAAACATTAAGGACATCTTATGCTATTTCACCTTGAAAAATATGAAATTGAGAACCATGAAATTGCCAATTAAAAGTGAATAAAATATCTTTTTTACATCTGTAGCTTCTGAAATGCTGGTAGCTTAGCAAATGGATCTGAAGTTACTCTAATTTGATAATCTTTAAATGAGATCTCCTAAGATTATTCTAAAAGAATAGAAAAGAAAAGGATTCTATGGGGAGTTATTACTTCAGGCATTTCATTTCTCTCCTTAAAAAATAGTAGACCACCAAAGTAGTCCAGAACAGACTGAACAGAGAAAAAAAAAAGTGATAACCATTCACTCCCTAAACTTAAAGGCAACAATTGTAGAAGAATGAAAGAAGTCTAGGTCCACAAGGGGTCCTATAAGTAGAAAAGGCAAACAGTTAAGTACCAAAAGGTCATGAGGTACATACAAAGACATAAAAAAGCTCTCATTAAATTTAGAGGTCTGGCTCTGCAAGAATAGTTTTTGTTACTAAAAAGCACACACCTTGTATTTTTTTTTAAATTTTGCAAAGATTTACTATATCACTGTTTTCTTAAAAAACTTACATTTTATCACAGTCTATAAATTTTTTTAAATGCACTCATTTATTTTTAACCAGAACAGCCAAGAATTATTAGGATTATTATTTTTGTCTCTTTGTTACACAAGTAAAATATGGTCATTAAGACAATATCTGGTCTATGTCCTTAAACCCCTGCATAAAAGATAGCAGAATCAGGTTTGGTTGCTAGTCTTACATATTTAAGGCAAAAGACCAGGGGGAAAAAATAGTACAGGCAAGCATGCCATCTCTATTGTTTCAGTCTCTAGCTAGCTAGCAATGTATAGAAACTACAAGGTTATCTTCAAAAAGCATTTTAAGTAACTATTATATCTTTGGAATGGACTATATCTCAACCCTAGTTCTTTAATACTGAATTTCCTGAAGTGATAATAACCAAAGGTAGAAGATGATTAAGAATCAAAGGCAGCAATCTAATGTGAGAAGTATTTGTAGAACTTGCTATCAAGTTAATACACACATTTTGAAACAATGGCATCATTTTGGATAGGGGGGGCAGACTCATGATATTAGGCTATTCATCAATTCATTTGGAACATTATTGAACTAAAATAATACAATTAAGTAAAATAGGTCTACTATACAAATTTCAATGCTAATGATTTATGGCTTACCAAAGACAAACCATTTGGTTTGCCTCACCATTTGAAAAATAGAAACTCAATCAATTAAAGGATTTGTAACGTGTTAGTGACAATGGAATACTTAATTAAAGACCTGGATTACTAATTCTACTGCAGTGAAAGTCTTAGTGATTATTTCTTGTGAAATATAAAGGAGGGCTACCCTTTTCACCTATTTATAAAAACCTGATAGGAACATAAATTGTTATTAAGTATGAGGTTCTGCATATGTAATAAATAAAGTGGTAAGTACTATGAAATGTTGAACAGTTCTGAAGTTAAGAACCTTTGGTAGGCTTGAAATGATTCATTGGAAAGAACCTAAAAGCCCTTGAAACGAAGATTTAACAAAAATTACAAAAAGCAAGCATAATCTCAAAGGAAATATGAAAAGACACTCCACCTATCGACTCGAGGCCCTTACACCATCTGTTCCCAGTGCCTGGAATGCTCTCACTCCTCATCTCCAAAGGATGTGCGACAATTGCATGTATTTTCAGATTTTTTCAATGTGTTGATGTATTTTTTTTCTCTCTTCCTTTTTTTTCTTTTTGAAAAAACGTTGTGTGGTTAGGCTCTTTAAAAGGCGCTGAGGCACAGGGGAAAATTTAGACGACATAAAAACAATTTTATTTTTGAAAAAGATTCCTATTTCACTCACAAAGGAAACAGGGTTGCACTATCAGACCAACGATTTCAGTACCAATACTTTAAGGTGAATTTAATGTGCCTTTTGTTTTAAAGTGAATACAGTTCTAGAAGACAGAAAGGATGCATAACTTTTTTTGATTTGTTTTGTTGTAATTATTATTATAATGGAGCCATTTGAAGTTTCAGTAATCTAAGAAAAAGAGCACAAAAACATTTAAAAAAGAAAGTAGGATAGCGTGTAATACATTTTAGAAATGGATAACTTACTGTGAGAAACTCTAGTAATGAAAAAAACTAAAGATATCAACAAAATTTATTTTCTTAAAAATGAAGTGAATGGGCAAGGAAACGTAAGAGAATTTATTTTAAATGACAGGCGCTGGGAGTACAGCAGTATCTGATAATTCCGATCATTCCCGTCTGGGAGGGCTGGTGCTAATCTTGTCACTAAAACGAAAATCGAAGAGATTTTTTCTAAGTATCCGGACGCCAGGTGTAAAAGCTACAATCCCTTTGAAGAGGCCCAAGGGGCGAGCCCTGCCCAGCTGGGTGTGTTGCTGGCATTCATGAGACAAGAACTCCCAGGTCTTTGCTCCAGGAAGGTTTGTGGGGGCAGAACGATGCTCCCACTACCTCAGTGCAAGACTTAAGGGTGAAGGCAGAGCTTCCTTCGCCTCTTCCCGGGACTGACACCCAGTCTCCAGGGTCTACGACCCTAGAGACGAGTTACTGCTTCCCGCCTCCCCAACGCCCCCGAATCCCGCACGGTCATTGGCTGACGCGCCGTCACTCGAGGAGATGACGACTGCTATTGGTCATTGCCTAACGCTGGTCGGTCAGCCTTTGCCCACATGCAGGCAGATAAGGTAACTAGGTGCCTCCGGGTGGGAGGAGAAGCAGCCGCCGGGTGGGGGTGGGGAACGGGTTGGGGGGGGGAGGGAAACGGAAAAACTGGGGTTTGTACCTGAGCCACCTGCAATCCCCACCGCCGCCGCGACGACTCAGCCTCCGGAAGGTGGCTTCAGCCAACTGGAAAGCGGCTCAGCCGGGCACGGTTGTCCAGGCCATGGAGAAGCCGGTTCGAGCTCTACGGCCTCAGCCGAGGAGGGGAGGGGGAGAGAGGTGGCGGTGGTGATGATGTCCACACCGGGCGCAGCTCCCGCCGCCTCCAGCACAGCGCCGCTCCCGCTGCGGCGGCCCTAGTCGCCGCCTGTCCGAGTTTTGACGTTTCCTATTGTTGCCGGAAGTGACGGCCTTCCAGTGCCCTAGAAGACAAAAGATGTGTGTTTCGCCACTTCACGATTCGCCACCCTCTCGTTGTCTTCTCATCGTACTCCTCGAGGTTCCCGCGACTCCCCTAAATCGCCCCCGCCTTGGTTGTCCTCTCCTGTCAGCTCCGGGCCTTTGAAAACCTCGGTGACGCCCGCCCCGCTCCGCGAGGGGCACTGACGCCGCGGTCTGGAATCTGCGGCGGGGATGCTAGAGCATGAAGGAGGGGCTGAGTTCGCTACGCCTCCCGGGGAGCCCGGCGGCCTGGTAGCCTCGGCCCGGGTCGTAAACGGTCGGCGCGGCGCGTGAAGCGGCGCAGGCGCCGTCCTGACACAGTGCGCACAGGGCCAGCTCGCTTCCCGCATCCCCCGCGACTCGGAGGGCTCTGACACAGCTTCTTTGGCCCGTGGCCTTACGAGGTGAGCGGCGGGGACGAGCGGGAATGGGGCAGGGGAGATTACCGCTTTTTCTCCACCCCACCCCACCTTCTCGCCTTTCCCGGGCCAGGCAGGCGCGAAGGGCCGGCGGTTCTGTTCACCCGGCCGACACTGATAATTACGCCGTTTTGTGGTTTGCCAGGGACCTTAGCTTCCTCAGCCCGATTACCCTCCTCCCCCACGACCTGCGTGCGAGCGTAGCGCTATTGTTTCCATCTCCCCTATGCAGAGGGATAAACTGAGTCTTAGCCGATTAAGGGTGGTACCTCCGCTAAGCGTCCGCAGCGACGTCTGCATTCAGCTCTTCCT